>CM035840.1:298851198-299412060 GCA_020510985.1 Pholidichthys leucotaenia
CTTACAATGATGCCTTAAGAATTTTACTTAAAAAGCTTCGATGGTGCAGTGCTTCTGAGTTATTTGTCTCATCACGTGTAAATACACTGCATGCAGTAATAAGGAATCTTATGTATAAATTCATCTGTCGGCTTGATGTATCTAGAAATGAAATCATTCAAGTCATGTCTAGCATTAAGCTCAGTTCTATTCGCTGTCAGTCACAGTTTAGAAGGCACTGGTACAGTTGTCTTTTTAAGTCTTTTTAAAGTCTGTACTGTCTTTGTACTTCTCTTAGCAGTTGTGTCTTAGTGTTTTTTGTAACTTTTTGATTGTTTCAACTGTCTTGTTTTTACTTTTTTTTGATGGACCTTGAGTCTGGAATAAAGTCTTTGATTGATTGATTGATTGATTGAAACCCTGAGGCGTTTTGACAGAAGCACATTCACAGACATTTCGTTAACACCTCCGGGAGCTTTGTAGAACCTCTTTAACATCCAGCTCGGTTTCTTTGTGCCTAATAACTGACCTTTCTTTTTTTTCTCTGCCGTGCTCCCGGGTGTTTTAACAGCTTGTTGTTTGAATAATAATCAGCATCTGATAACAGTTGAAATGTGGTCAGCAGCTTCAGTATCAGTCCTCACTAATGTCTGATATGACCTTTGACCCGCCCGTACCTTTGAACGTGTGTGTGTGTGTTGGACAGAGTGAACGGACGATCATTCAGGCAGAGCGGCGACAGCAGAGATGTCCGTCTCCACACAGCTGGGTCTGCTGCTGTGGAAGAATTTCACCTACAGACGACGGCAGATGGTCGGTAACGCGCACGGATACACGCACACATACATGCACACATACATGCACAGGAACACACTCGCAGAGATGGACAAACAGACATATTTCCTTTTATGAATCAGCATTTTTTTTTCCCCATGTAAATGTACGTGCTTTTTCATTGTAAATGGCAAGATTTTTTTCTTACATCTTTGGAATTTGCTTGTTGTTTTCTTATAAATTAACAAAACTGTCTTATAAATTTGCAACTTCTTTTTTACTTACAATTTTACGTCTTTTTTCATGTCATGTCCAATCATCTTTCTTCACAATTTTTGAAACTTTTTTGGATAATTTTTCTTGCAAGTAAGTAGCATTTTTTCTTATAAACTTGCAGGTTTTCTCTTTTAAATTTACATTTTGTTATCCATGTAAATGCAGAGATTTTTTCTTCACCAATCTGGAACTTTTTCATGTAATTTTCCTATGATTCTCATAAATTAGTGACTGGAATGGTGGCCTAGAGGGAGGGTATCCGCCCCACAACCAGCAGGTTGTGGGGTCAAGTCCCAGCTCAGTCATACCAAAGACCATATAAAAATACTTCCTGCCTTCTAGCTTGGTGCTCAGCAAAAATAGACTGGAGGAAGGGAAGTTGGTTACCCAGCCACAGGGGGAGCACAAAGCCAGTGTACTCCCTGTGCCGGTCCCAAGTCCGGATAAATGGGCAGGGTTGCATCAGGAAGGGCATCTGGCATAAAAACCCTTGCCAAATCAACATGCGGATCATCGTGATATAAGGCGACGATATGCTGTGGTGACCCTGAAAGGGGACAGCTGAAAGACAAAAAAAATTCTCTTATAAATTAGCAACGTCCATCCATCCATCCATCCATTTTCTACCGCTTTTCTGGAGGTCCAGGTCGTGGAGGCAGCAGCTCAAGCAAAGAAGCCCAGACTTCCCTCTCCCCGACCACCTGCTCCAGCTCTTCAGAGAGGATACCAAGACGTTCCCAGACCAGCTGGGAGACATAGTCTCCCCAGCATGTTCTGGGTCTGCCCCGGGGCCTCCTCCCCGTTGGAGGAGGCATCCTGATCAGATGCCCATACCGCCTCAACTGGCTCCTTTTGATATGGAGGAGCAGCGGTTGTACTCTGAGCCTCTTCCAGATGACTGAACTCCTCATCCTGTCTCTGAGGGTGAGTCCAGCAATCCTACAAAGTAAGCTCATTTCGGCTGCTTGTATCTGTGATCTTATTCTTTCAGTCATGACGCAAAGCTCATGACCACAGGTGAGAGTAGGAATGTAGATTGACTGGTAAATTGATAGCTTTGCTTTAGAGCTCAGCTCCCTCTTCACCACAACAGACCAGTACAACGTCCGCATCACTGCAGATGCTGCTCCGATCCGTCTGTCAGTCTCTCACTTCATTCTCCCCTCACTTGTGAATGAGACCTGAAATACTTAAACTCCTCCACTTGGGCCAGGAGCTTGTCCCCAACCCGGAGAGGACAATCCACCTTTTTCCAGAAGAGGACCATGGACTCAGACTTGGAGGTGCTGATTCTCATCCCAGCCGCTTTACACTCAGCAACAAACCGTCCCAGTAAGACCTGTAGGTCATTGCTGGATGAAACTAGCAGGACAATATCAATCACAAACAGTAGAGATGAGATCCTGTGGTCACTGAGCATGACACCCTCCAGTCCTTGGCTGCGCCTAGAAATTCTGTCCATAAAAATTATGAACAGGATCAGTGACAAAGGGCAGTCCCATCGGAGCCTAACTCTCACTGGAAACGTGTTTGACTGGCTGTTGGCAATACGAACCAAACTCTTGCAATGGTTGTATAGGGACCAGCTTGTAACAATAAGCCCAATACCCCATACTCCTGCAGCACCCCCCACAAGAGACCACGAGGGACACGGTCGAATACTTTCTCCAAGTCCACAAAACACATGTGACTGGTTGGGCAAACTCCCACAAACCCTCGAGAATTCTTGAGAGGGTAAAGACCTGGTCCAGTGTGCCATGGCCAGTACGAAAACCACATTGCTCCTCCTGAATCAGAGGTTCGACCAATGGCTGGACTCTCCTCTCCAGCACCTTGGCATAGACCTTCCCAGGGAGGCTGAGGAGTGTGATCCCCCTAAAGTTGGAGCACACCCTCCTGTCCCCTTTTTAAAAGAGGAACCACCACCCCGGTTTGCCATGCCAAAGACACTGCCCCCGACCTCCACGCAATGTTGCAGAGGCGTGTCAACCATGACAGCCCTACAGCATCCAGGGCCTTGAGGTACTCAGGGTGAATCTCGTCCACCCCCGGGCTCTGGGCACCAAAGAGCTTTTTAACCACTTTGGCGAAATTAGCAACATCTTTACTTGTAAATGAACTTTTCTTTCTTGTAATTGCCCAGCTTCTTTCCTTACAAATTTGCAATATTTTTGTGTAAAATTGCAACTTTTTCTTGTAAATTTGCATATTTTTACTTTGTAAATGTCTTTTTTCCTCTCAAATTTTGAACTTTTTTGTGTAAATTTCCTTTTATTTTCTCATAAATTGGCAACATTTTCCTTTTAAATTTGCAACTTTTTAAAAATTTGATGTAGAAAAGATGTAAAAAGATGTAATGTATATATGTAAAAAAAAATTATATCTATTTCTTCATATTTACTTTACTTCTTTCCTGACAAATTTGCTTTTTTTGTGTAAATTTACAACTTTTTCCATATTTATTTGCTCATTTCTTTATTTGAATTTGCTACTAGATCCATGTGAAATTCCCTTTTTGTCCTTCAGAATTAATCTTGTACATTAGCTGAAATATTTATAAGTAAAGGTGCACATCTACAAATATGTAATGAACAAATATGAGATAAAAGTCACAATATTATGATGATCTGCGAATGTGTGTAAAAAACAACAATTATGCAATCAATTTTCAAGAAAAGTATGAACATTTTTATATGGAAAAATTGGTAAATTTGCAATAAAAAGTCATACCAGTCATTTTAAATGCATTTGCAAGTTTTTTTCAGTTGTAGATTTGCAGCTGCTTTCTTACAAATTTCCAGTGTTACACTAGTAGCCCGGATTGAGTTTCAGATTCTGTCTCAAGTATTGCATCAAAATAATACAAACAGCCACATCACAAATTCATCTTCCGATTGAACCAGTTTGTGTTAGAAGCTGCTGATGAGACCGCTCTTTGTGTTTGTTTTCTTTCCTCCTGCTGAACAGTGCTTGACTGGCTTTTAAGTGGCTGTGTGATGCATTTTCCCACGTTACCACAGTTCCCAGAGGTCAAAATACCTCAGGGTTTAATTATTTCAGCACCATTTTCAACCCATTTTAGTAGCCTTCCTCAGAACAACTCGTTTCAGTGCACGTTTCTTTACATCCTCATGAGCCCCGCTTCACCCTCCCTCCCTCTTTCATCACCACGAAAACTTTGGCCGAGGCGGGGTAGGTGCCATCTTGAAGCAAATTTTTGAGAAAAAGATGTAAATTTATGAAAAAACATTGCAGATTTATGAGCAAAACGGTTGAAAATTTACAGAAAAAAGTTGAAAATTTACAGAAAACATGTATATCCGTCCATCCATCCATCCATCCATCTTCTTCCACTTAATCCTTTTTGGGTCGCGGGAGGGCTGGATCCTATCCCAGCATCTTTGGGCGAGAGGCAGAGTACACCCTGGACAGATCGCCAGTCCATCACAGGGCCAACACAGAGAGACACACAACCATTCACTCTCACAGTCACACCTAAGGACAATTTAGAATCCCCAATTGGTGCCAGTTAACCTAACATGCATGTTTTTGGCATGTGGGAGGAAACCGGAGAAATTCCGGAGTAAACCCACGCAGACACGGGGAGAACATGCAAACTCCACACAGATCACTGTTGGTCGGGGGCTGGGATTGAACCCAGGATCCCCTGGCCAAGGGTGAGTTGCTGTGCTGCCGCAGTGCTAACCACTCCGCCACCGCGCTGCCCAGAAAACATGTACAAATTTACAAAAAAGTTGCAAATTTGTGAGAAGAAAGTCATAAATTTTTGAGAGAAAAGTTGCAGATATATGAGAGAAAAAGTGTCAGGATTTATGAGAAAAAGTTTAAAAAAAATTTTGAAAAAAAAAATCACAAATTTATGAGTAAAAAGTTGCAAACTTGGGAGAAAAAAGTTGAAAATTTACAGAAAAAACAAATTTACAAAAAAAAGTTGCAAATTTGTGAGGAGAAAAAGTCACAAGTTTTTGAGAAAAAAGTTGCAGATTTATGAGAAAAAGGTTAAAAAAAATTTGGAAAAAAAAATCACAAATTTACATATGAGAAAAAGTTGCAAACTTGGGAAAAAGTTGAAAATTTACAGAAAAAAAAATTGCAAATTTAAAAGAAAAAATTGCAAATTTTTAGCAGCCATTAGCTAGCACTGTCACTGTGTGTTTCGACGTTCACGGGGATCTTCCCACCATTGTTAAAGTGGGTGGGGAGGAAGCTGCAAGGGTGATGCTGTTCCACTGTGCTCTGATTGGTCAGTTAATCGAAGTCTGAGACATAGGTTAGAAGGTCAAAGGTCGGGGACTCTCTGCTGCCAATTCTCATTCATTATGTATCACAGTGACTAATAATAAAGATGTGAAACCACTTCCTGCTGCACTCAGATGCTTAACGAGCCAATCATAGTGAGCTTTGAAACCTCACATGTTGGTGGGAGTTTAATGGCTCCATCTTTAATGTATGTCGTAATGGTTTCCTGTGCCAGATGTCTCTATGCATCTGCAGCCCCAGTCACAAAGCAAATACATGAGCAAAAATGTCACAAATTTTGGAGGGAAAGGGTGCAAATTTAGGTTAAAAAAGTTGTAAATTTAGAAGGAAAAAGTGTTGCAGATTTTGGAGAAAAAACCCTGCACATTCAAGGAAAAAAGTAGCAAATTTAGGAGGAAATTTCCAGACTGTTGGAGGAAGATTATTTTTAAAATGAGGCAAAAAAGGTCATTAATTTGGCAAAGAAAAAGTCACAAGTTTTTGAGGAATTTTGGAGGAAAATATGTCATAAGTTTAAAACAGTCAACTTTGTGTGTGTGTGTGTGTGTGTGTGTGTGTGTGTGTGTGTGTGGCTGTAAAAAATCCACAAATTTTGCAGAAAAAAAATGTAGCAAATTTAAGAGAAAAAGTAAAAAATTTTAATGAAAAAGTTGCAAATTTGTGAGAAAAAAAGTCATAAATTTTGGAGCAAAAATTGCAAATTTTGTGAAAAAAAATGTAAATTTTGAAGGAAAAAGTCACAAATTTAGGACAAAGAGTTGTGAATTTAGGTGGGAACAAGTCACAAACAGGTTAAAAAAGTTGCAAATTTGTCAGAAAATTTTTTGGGGAATAATAATATTGCAAATTTTGACGGAACTAGTCGCAAGTTTTGGCAAAAAAAGTTGCAAATTTTGGAGAAAAAGTTGCAGATTTAAGTGAAAAAAGTAATAAATTTTGAAGGAAAAATTAGCAAATTTTAGGAAAAATGTTGCAAATTTTGATTCAAATGGTCACAGATTTAGGCACAAAAAGGTTGCAAATTTTTACAAAAAGGTCCCAAAGTTTGCAGAAAAAAAATGTAGCAAATTTTGGAGAAAAAGTTGCACATTTAGGTGGAAAAAAGTCACAAATTTATGTTAAAAAAGTTGCAAATTTGTGAGAAAAAATTTTGGAAGAAAATTTTACAAGTTTTGGCAAAAAAAATTGCAAATTGTGAAGGAAAAAGTCACAAATTTAGGCAGAAGAAATTTGCAAATTTTGGGGAAAAAGTTGCTAATTCAGGTGAAAAAAGTCACAAATTTAGGTTCAAAACATTGCAAAATTGTGAGAAAAAAGTGACGAAGTTTGGAGGAAAAATTTGCAAATTTTGGGAAAAATATTGCAAATTGTGAAGGAAAAAGTCACAAATTTAGGCAGAAAAAAGTTGCAAATATTAAGAAAAAAGTCCCAATTAAAGTTTGCAGAAAAAAAATGTAGCAAATTTGGAAGAAACATTTGCACATTTAATTGAATAAAGTCACAAATTTAGGTTAAAATTGTTACAGTTTTGTGAGAAAAAAGTGACAAATTTTGGAAAAAATGTTGCAAATTTTTTAGGAAAAAGTCACAAATTTAGGCAGAAAACAATGCAAATTTTGGAGAAAAAGCTATGAATTTAGCTGAAATAAGTTCACTGATCTGATCCGTCTCAACCAGAAAAGCTCTCTGAGAGTTTGGTTCGTATTGCCAACACTCAATCGGACTCATTCCCAGTGAGAGTTGGACTCCGCCAGGGCTGCCCTTTGTCACCGATCCTGTTCATAATTTTTATGGACAGGATTTCTAGGCGCAGCCAGGGAACGGAGGGTGTCATGCTTGGTGACCACAGGATCTCATCTCTGTTGTTTGCGGATGATGTCGTCCTGCTGGCTTCATCCAGCAATGACCTACAGGTCTTACTGGGACGGTTTACCACTGAGTGTGAAGTGGCTGGGATGAGAATCAGCACCTCCAAGTCCGAGTCCATGGTCCTCAGCCGGAAAAAGGTGGATTGTCCTCTCCGGGTTGGGGACAAGCTCCTGCCTCAAGTGGAGGAGTTCAAGTATCTTGGGGTCTTATTCACGAGTGAGGGGAGAATGGAGCGAGAGATTGACAGACGGATCGGGGCAGCATCTGCAGTGATGCGGACATTGTACTGGTCTGTTGTGGTGAAGAGGGAGCTGAGCTCTAAGGCAAAGCTGTCGATTTACCAGTCAGTCTACATTCCTACCCTCATCTGTGGTCACGAGCTTTGGGTAATGACCGAAAGAATGAGATCGCGGATACAAGCGGCTGAAATGAGCTTTCTTCGTAGGATCGCTGGACTCACCCTCAGAGATAGGGTGAGGAGCTCAGTCATCCAGGAGAGGCTCAGAGTAGAACCGCTGCTCCTCCACATCGAAAGGAGCCAGTTGAGGTGGTATGGGCATCTGATCAGGATGCCTCCTGGACGCCTCCCACTTGAGGTGTTTTGGGCACGTCCCTCTGGGAGGAGACCCCAGGGCAGACCCAGGACTCGCTGGAGAGACTATGTTCTCCCAGCTGGTCTGGGAACGCCTCGGTATCCCCTCTGAAGAGCTGGAGCAGGTGGTTGGGGAGAGGGAAGTCTGGGCTTCTCTGCTTGAACTGCTGCCTCTGCGACCCGGACCTCCGGAAAAGCAGTAGAAGATGGATGGATGGAAGTTTTTAAGTGAACTTTAGGAAAAAGTCACAAATTTAGGGGAACTAGGTTACAAATTTCAGAGTGGAAAAAAAACATAAATTTGGAAAGAAACCCCCACACACAAATTTAGGAGGAAAAAAAGTCAGAAATGTTTGAAGAAAAAAAGTTGCAAAATTTAAAAGGAAGAAAGTCACTATTTTAAGAGGAAAAAAAATCTGAAATTTTGGAGGAAAGAGTTGCAAATTTAAGAGAAAAAACATTAAGAGTAAGAGAAAATGAGAAAATCTAAATTCACCAATAGATGCATGTGTGTGTTATTTATATATAGTTTTTATTTTTAACAAACATTTTAACTCTTGAGTTTATGTCTGCGTTGCAGCTTCAGCTTCTGGTGGAAATCATCTGGCCCCTCTTCATCTTCTTCATCCTCATCGCCGTCAGGCTCAGCTACCCTCCATATGAGCAGCATGAGTGTGAGTAGAAAAAAAGAGCTTTAAATGTTGTGTTTCATACCCCAACATACACAAATGTACAACTATCAGCTCACAGTAGGGGACCCGATGCGTGGGGCAGCAGCACATTTTAAAGCACCACAGAAAAATCAGGAAATGAGAGGAGAGGTTTGCCAATTTAGCATGAGGTACAAATAAATAAATAAATAAAGGTACAAATAAATGTAAATTAGGTATACATTTGCAAGGTGGAAAGCTGTGATAAAAGATGCCCATTTAAAAATCAAAAAAGTCACAAATTCCAATTTACATACAATAAAATTTAATGACCATCCAGGTGAGTGTTGCACATCTACGAGAAAAAAGTTAAAGTTACTGGGAAGAAAGTTGCTAATTTATGAGAAAAAGTCACAAATCTACAAAAAGTTGCACATTTACAAGCAAAAAGTCACAAATTTTTGAAAAAAAGTTGCACATTTATAAAAAAAGTTGGAAAATTTACAGGAAAAATTTTTGAAAATTTACAACTAAAAAGTCATAAATTTATGTGAAAGTAACAAATTTATTTAACAAAATTTGGACAATTTACAGGAAAAAAGTTGCAAATTTTTGAGGAAAAAGTTACAAATTGACTAGAAAGAAATGTTGCAGGTTTATTAGGAAAAAGATCCAAATTTACAGGACAAAAGTCACATATTTTTGAGAAAAAGTCACAAATTTATGTGAGAAAAGTCACAATTTTACAGGAAACATCTCAGATTTATAAGAAAAAAGTTGCAAATTTATGAGAAAAATATTGTAAATTTATAAGAAAAAATGTTGAAGATTTACAGGAAAAAGTCACAAATTTATAAGAAAAAAGTTATAAATTTATCAGAAAAATGTTACAAATTTATCAGAAAAAAGTTGCAAATTTATCAGAAAAAGATTTTTTTTTATTTATGAGAAAAAAGTGACTTTTTTGAGAAAAAAAATGCAGATCTACAGGAAAAAAGCTGCAAATTTATGAGAAAAGTTGAAAACTCACAGGAAAAGTCTAATCTTTGAGTAAAAAGTTGCAAATCTACAAGACAAAAAGTTGCTGATTCATTAGGGTAAAAAATGCAAACCTAAGAGAAAAAGTTAAAAATGTGTTAGGTTAGGTTTTTTTTTTTGGGGGGGGGGGGGTCTTAGAAAAACACCTACTGCACTTAGTTAGCCACTTATCCAGGTGACACACTGAGCTTGTTGTTTTGGATTTGCAGTGTGGTGAGGTGAATACAGTACATATTTAAGAGAAAAAAGCTGCAGATTTAAGAGGATAAAGTATTTAATGTTAACAGGTCAGTTTACCTTAATTTAAAGGCACACATTTGTTTAGTGGCTCCATGCAGGTTTTCTTGTACCAAAACAGTTCAAATCTAACCCGGTTGTCTGGTCTGACTGGCGTTTTCGACCCTCTCTCAGGTCTGTTCAAATATGTTTAGCATTATCATTATATTTTCAGACCCTTGCTCCTTTTTTAAAAACACAGTCTGTCATGTGATAGTCGATTGTTTGCTGATAATCACCGGCTGTTGGCTGATAATTTCTCCTGGAGGGTTTTTTGAGCTCATCTGCCATGAGTTTTGTTGATGGCTGCAGGATTTCAGGAGAAGACCACTGCTGTTGTTTATCATTTATGGCCGGTTATTGTCCCGGTGTAATGTTATTATCAGATATAGAGAAGGTCGCAGAGTTCCAGTCAGGATCATTAAAGTCCTGATAGGAGCGTGCTGATGTTTAAAACTCAGTTTTACATAACTGAATAAAATTAACTTGAAGCACCAATTCTGAGCAAAAATTTAAAAAAAATAATAAAAAGTTTCAAATTTGCAACTTTTTCTCATAAATTTACACATTTTCTCATAAATTTTCATCTTTTTCTTGTAAATTTTCAACTTTTTACCACGTAAATCAGCAAGTTTTTTTTCTCAAAAAACTACATTTTTTATGGCTAATTTGAAACTTTTTTCTTGTAAATTTTCAACATGTTTCTTGTAATTTTTTGTTTATTCTTTTCTTAACTTTTTCATCCTCATTTGCAATTTTTTTTCTCACAAAATTTCAGCTTTTTTCTCATGAATATGCTACTTTTTTCTCAGCAAATTGCAACTTTTTTCTAAAAAACATTTTCAGCTTTTATGATATAAATTTGCAACTTTTTTCCTCAGAAATGTCAAACTTTCCTCAAAAATTTGCATCTTTTTTCCTCTAAATTTGCAACTTCTTCCTCAAAAATTGCTTTTTTTGTAAATTTTCAAATTTTTTCTTGTAAATTTTCAACTTTTTTCCTGTAAATCTGCATTTTTTTCATAGGCATTAGCAATTTTTTTTCATAAAATTTTGGCTTTTTTCTTGTAAATATGATACTTTTTTCTCAAAAAATTAAACCCTTTTCTAAAAAAAATTTGCAGCTTTTTTCTTGTAAATTTTCAACTTTTTTTCTCTGAAATTTCCAACTTTTTTCTAAAAAAAAAGTGTAACTTTTTTCTTGTAAATTTTCTGCTTTTTTCTCTGAAATTTTCTACTTTTTTCTAAAAAAAATTCCAACTTTTTCCTTATAAATTTGCAAATCTACAAGAACAAAGTGTCATAAATGCCCTTCAGGGCAGGATAAAAGGCACCACGTGCCGGCTGTGAGTTTGCGAATTTATTAGGGGAAAAAATGCACAAAAGAACAAACAATACTAAACCAATAACTGGCAGAAATCAGAGACACAGGTAAGCCCAAAAATAGCAAAAGCTAAGGCAAGGGGAGTCGCCAGCTAAACCTGGTAGTACTAGCAGTGGAGCGTACGCTAGGAGAAAAAACAAGAAAAGTTTCAAAGACACTGACATGTAATGATGATAGTTGATAGTAGGGTGCTGCACCCAACAATGGTGCACAGCCCCTTAAATAAGGCTACAAACACACTAAAATAAGTAGTAACAGTTGTGGGCCATCTGAGCAGGCAGGAGAAAATAAAGATAAAACTCAGACAGGCTGGGAATAATGAGGGAGGAGGAAGCAATCGGAGCTGACAGCTAACAGGGCCATGTCTACGCAGAGCGAAACCCCAGAAAGCCACTGATAGCTGTCAACCCTGAGAGAGAGAGAGAACACAACAGACTACAAATATAATAAGATGGCAGGGAATAAAGACCAGTAACCTCAAAAAATGTAATGAACAAACCGCAATGAATAGAAACGGGAAAATAAATCATGCTGAGAAACAATATAGGATAAATTCATTCATTCATTCATCTTCTTGCTGGAGCCTTTCCCAGCATCTTTGGGCGAGAGGCAGGGTACACCCTGGACAGATTGCTAGTCCATCGCAGGGCCAACACAGAGAGACAGACAACCATTCACTCTCACAGTCATACCTAAGGACAATTTAGATTCCCCAGTTTTGATGCCAATTAACCTAACTTGCATGTTTTTGGCATGTGGGATTTGGCATGTGGGAGGAAACCGGAGGATAAATGACAACTCAAAATGACAACACAGTACAAATATGAAAAAAAAAGCAGACAACCTGAGCCCGGTGGAATCCCCTGTGCTCAGAATGTGACAGAGCCCCCATCCTCAAGGGGTGGACCCTAGACACCCCGGGGTAACATCAAAAGAAAAAGAACCCCTTCCACACAGAAATGCTACCCCAACGAGAAAACAACCCCACCCCGGGTGGGAGGAGGGGGATCCAGGCACAGAGGGACCGAACCAA
Source organism: Pholidichthys leucotaenia (assembly GCA_020510985.1). NCBI lineage: Eukaryota > Metazoa > Chordata > Actinopteri > Cichliformes > Pholidichthyidae > Pholidichthys > Pholidichthys leucotaenia. The sequence goes on from CM035840.1 coordinate 298,863,351, forward strand.
GCCAAATGGAGCAAAAAAAAAAAAAAAAAACCTCAGGAAACAGAAGGGAAACAAAATAAAATCCCGCTCAGGACCCACACAGAACTGGGCACCTAGGCCCCCCTAGACCAAAGAACAACATAGTTCTGGTGGTCAGCCAAATTCCCAGGCCTGACAGACGGCGCGGTGGTAAGAGTCGGGTGGTCTGCCGGAGAATGCAAACCGCCCAACCCAACGGCGATGCCTGTCAGGCGGTTGGCCAGAGTTCTTAAGCCACCGCCACAGAGATGGTGGTCCGAGGGGCGGCCGCCCAACCGGGATGACCAGACGATGAGGCACCACGACAATGACTGGCAGAGGAAGGGGAACCCTGACGGCGACAGGCAGAGGATGGGGGACCACAACGGCATCTGGCAGAGGAGGGGGAACCAGGACGGCGCCAGGCAGAGGAAGGGGCGGTGTCTGGCAAGGAAGAGGGGACCATGACACCCGCAGACTGGCCAACAGCACCCTCGGAGGTCCCGGACTGGAACAGGGTTGCACCCGCGGTGGCTACGGACTGGAGCGAAGTTGCACCCGCAGTGGCTAGGGCTGGAGCAGAGCCGCACCCTTGGCGGCTCTGGGCTGGAGCGGAGCTGCACCCTCGGTGGACCCGGACTGGACCAAGGCTGTACCCTCACTGGGCCTGGACTGGACCAAGGCTGCACCCTCGGAGGCCCTGGGATGGAATGGAGTACTCGCGACGACCTCAGCAGGAATGCAAGCAGCACCGGCAACAGTGGAGCCTGGTGAGGGAAGCTTAAGTGCGGCTGACGGCTGCATTTGGTTCCCCCCAACCAGAAGCCAGGCAAGATCTCTCGAGGCTAAATGAGGAAACTTGTCTGAGCTCGCGCTCCACCGCCGTCCAGGACTCCAGCGACTCCAGCTGGGACGTCTCGGCCTCCACCGTCTGGGCTACCTTCCTCGATGCAGCCACCTCGGGAGAAGGAAAAAAGACAATCACCGGGGAAAAATCATCGGCAGCAGTGAAACCTAGTGTGGAGAACTCAGGAGCAGAGGATGTCTTCACCTGATTCTCCCCGCCCTGAGCCAGACAAGGATTCTCTGAATCTGACGATATTAAAGCAGAACAAAGCACTTGCCTGGACTCAAGCTCCACCGCCATCCAGGACTCCGGTGACTCTGCTGTGGCGGTCCAGGCAGTAGGCAAGATGACTGATGAAGTGGCAACCCCAGGCATGACAACTGCTGCTGGCGGGACCCCGGACGAGGCGACGGGTGCTGGTCGACCTCCAGGCGTAGAGGCTAACGCTGGGGAACCCAGGACTCGCCTCACCGATGGTACCAGGTCCCGCGATGCCAAAATCAGGGGACTCCTTGTCAGCTCAGATTTCGGCCCACGGGGGGCGCTCCTCTCCCTTCTGGGGTATGGCTGCACAGTTGTCACCGGGTCCTCTGGAACCACTGACCTCCTCCTCACCTGATGGCTCCCTCCCGGGACCAGTGGACAAACAGGGAGAATGGGGGGGAAACAGGAGAGGCAGGTGAAGATGAGGGGATGGCTGCAGCAGCAGGCAGGGAAGGCTCAGCAAAAATGGGTGACTGTTGCTGAGCCCCCCCACCGGAGGGTGCTGACACACTGGCAGCACCCTTCTGTCATAAATGCCCTTCAGGGCAGGATAAAAGGCACCACGCGCCAGCTGTGAGTTTGCAAATTTATTAGGGGAAAAAAGGCACAAAAGAACAAGCAATACTAAACCAATAACTGGCAGAAATCAGAGACACAGGTAAGCCCCAAAATAGCGAAAGCTAAGGTGAGGGGAGTTGCTGGCTAAACCTGGAAGTCCTAGCAGTGGAGTGCATGCTAGGAGAAAATACAGGAAAAGTTTCAAAGACACTGACATGTGATGATGATAGTTGATAGTAGGGTGCTGCGCCTAACAATGGTGCACAGCCCCTTAAATAAGGCTTAAAATAAGTAGTAACAGGTATGGGAAATCTGAGCAGGCAGGAGAAAACAAAGATACAACTTGGACCAGCTGGAAATGATGAGGGAGGAGGAAGCAATTGGAGCTGACAGCTCACAGGGCCATGCCTACGCAGAGCGAAACCCCAGAAAGCCACTGATAGCTGTCAACCCCGAGAGAGAGAAAACACAGCAGACTACAAATATAATAAGATGGCAGGGAAAAAAGACCAGTAACCTCAAAAAATGTAATAAACAAACTGCAATGAACAGAAACGGGAAAATAAATCATACTGAGAAACAGTATAGGATAAATGACAACTCAAAATGACAGCACAGTACAAATATGAAAAAAAAGGCAGACAACCTGAGCCCGGTGGAACCCCCCCTGCGCTCAGAACGTGACACAAAGATGCAAATTTACAGGAAAAAAGTTACAAATCTACAAGTAAAGGCTGAAAATTTACAGGGAAAGAAATGGCATATTTATGAGAAAAAGTTGCAAATTTATATATATTTTTTTGCATTTCTGTTTAGAATTGTTGCTTCACATTCATTTTATTCAGTAAATAAAATGATTTATGATTAATGGAAGTTCATGTAAGATGAATCTGTGCAGAATGTTTAAAAAAAATGAAACAGCTTCATCTAATAATAATAAACAAGTTAATAAGTTATTGTAATATGGAAAAATGTCATATATGAGTGACGGGTATGTGCTCAGCAGCAAGGCAAAGAATCAGCAGCCTGAGGTGGCGTTTTTCTCACCCTGAAGGAAACCAGTCTGATGGGTTGAAGGAAGTCAACTGATGGCTAATCCCATATTTATGTGGCTAAATGTGACGCTGGAGATCTTCTGAAAGCAGAAGCTCTGGTTTTTATTTCTACTGCTGCGGCCTGTCGGGGGAATGTTTCAGCAGTGATTCACCGTGGCGTGTGAGCTGCCGCGGCGAGTCCAAACACGCCACCGCAGGAGAGACGCCAAGTACGTTCCCAAAGATCAGAGAACAGCTCAGGACGTGTTCGCACTCTTCTGAGACAGATTTTAGCTGGCAGCGTTAGTGGAGGTTACTGTGACAGATCAGTTACTCAAGAGAAGTGAAAGTCTTTTTCCAAAATTTTATACTAAATAATAATACTAAATTATTATTTAATACTAAAACAACAACTTTATTGTCATCAGTTTGGGAGGGTTTTTTTTCTCTTTAATCCACTGCTTCTTCCTCATAACATTTGCCTAAATCTTTAAAAAACTTTTAAATGTATAATTTTGTATTTTTCCCCATGAATTTGCAGCATTTTTTTTCTCATACTTTAAAAATTTTTAATTGTAAATTTATGATTTTTTACCCATATACACTACTCACAAAAAGTTAGGGATATTTGGCTTTCGGGTGAAATTTATGGAAAATGTAAAAAGTTCACGCTACAGTGATATTATAGCATGAAAGTAGGGCACTTAAGTAGAAGCATGCATTGGTGATTTCCTCATCTCAAACAATTTATTGGAACAAAAGCCAACAACAGTGGTGGATATACCTGTTGTATTGTTACGGGGACATATTACTGTGTGACATGGGTGGTGGCTCCGCCTTTCCGGTTCCGCTGCCACCCAGGGTATAAAAGGGCTATGAGGGAGAGGGGCGGTCTCTTGGCCTCCTCTCCACCTTACGGCAGCACTTGTCTTGTGAGAGTGAGTCACAAATAAAGCTGTGTCCAGTTCAACATTCGGTCTCGTCCTTGGCTCCCATTACCGACATAACATTTGGCGACGAGGGTAAAAAGTATGGATGAGGGGGTTACTTCAGTTCAGCCGTTTTTGGAATTTCCCAGTGAGCCGCCCGTCCCTTGGGCGAGGTGGTTCGCTGCCTTTCAAACTTATTTAGTGGCACTGGACCTTGGAAGACCGGAGAAGTTGCGGGCACGGGAACTGTTGGTTCACAACCTAGGAATGGAAGGACAACGTATCCTTAGTACTTTAGGTGAGGGTGATAGCTTTAAGGAAGTGGTTGGGCTAATGGTGTGACATTTTCACACCCCGGAAAACATCATTGTCTGGAGGATCCAGTTTCGGCAGCGCCGCCAGCAGACTGGCGAGTCAGTGCAGCAGTACAGCAGTATGTAGCAGACCTACGCCAGCTGGCCAAGGACTGTCAGTTTGGAGCGTTGGAGGAAGAGATGGTCCGCGACCAGTTGGCGGAACATACTGTTTGCCCAGCAACAAGGTCGAAGCTCCTCACATACTCGGGCGAGCTGATGTTAGCCAAGTCCATCGAGTTAGCTCTAGCAGTTTGAGGCGGCAGACAAGCTATCATGGGAGCTCAGCGAGAGAGCATCACACTGCCATTTTGAACCACAGTCGACAGCGCAGGCAGTGGACCCGGACAGCGACCATGGTGTGGAGGATGATGAAGGATACGCTAATGCTGTCAGGATGAGGTCCGCCCCGGGATCGCTCAGGTGTTTGGGTTGTGGGTCCATCAAGCACCATTATAAGGCTAGAGAGTGTCCGGCAAGAGGAAGACGCTGCGGCAAGTGCGGACTCCTGCATCATTTCGCCAGTACATGTTACAGGTTCGAGCGAGGGGATCCGAGACGCAATTTATTGGTCGATTCACGGATCAAACACCTGTTGTGAATTTTGCCATTAAGCACCTTGTTAGCGAACAGCAAGTTATGCAAAAAGTATTGAAACATTAAACAGCTGGACATGTGCATTCAAAAGGTTAGAGAAGGTCAAATTAAGTTCACCTGTAAAACTTATAGTGCATTTTAGGTGCATCCTGAAATTTCACCCAAAAGCCAAATACTGTATCCCTAACTTTTTGTGAGTAATGTATATTACATTTTTTTTTTGGCTTTTCTTATGAATGTGATAATTTTTTCTTGTAAATTTGCAGCTTTTTTTCTTGTGAAGTAGCAACTTTTTAATGATTTTTTTCACATAAATTTGCAACTTTCATACAGAATTTTCAAAATGTATTTTCTTGGAACTTTTCTCGTGCTAATTTGTGAGGTTTTATTAACTAGAACCAGCCGTCATGCTCACATTACCCCCGTCCTTGCGTCCCTTCATTGGCTCCCAGTAAAATTTAGGATTCAATTCAAAATTCTCATAATTACATTTAAAGCACTGCACAATCTCGCCCCTGATTACACTTCTGACCGCCTGGTTCCGCACTCCACATCTCGTCCACTCCACTCCTCAAATACTGGTCTCTTATCAACAGTATACCATGTTCTTCCCACTATATAAGAGGTGATCGTGCCTTCTCCGTTGTTGCACCTACCCTCTGGAATCAGCTATCCCAGTCCATCAGATGCACAGAAAATCTGAATTGTCTTAAACAGCTTTTGAAAACCCACCTCTACCAACAAGCGTTTTTATAGCCCCACATTATGCAGTGTGTGTGTTTGTAAGTCTGTGAGTTTGTGCTTTTGGCTGCATGCTTGTGTGTGTCTGTCGCTTTTGATGTGCTCAGTTTTGTTGTGTTGGGAATGTTGTCTGGTTTTATCTTGAAATTCTTTATTTTATGCTTGTGCAGCACTTTGTAACCGTATGTTTTAAAAAGTGCTATATAAATAAGGTTTTTGCTTATTTACTTACTTTTTCTACAAAATGTAGTTTTTTTCCCTCATAATTTTATGACTTTTTTTAGTATGAAGTTTCAGCTTTTTAAATATTTTACTCCATAAATTTGCAATACCCATCCATCCATCCATCTTCCGCTGCTTAATCCTTTTAGGGTTGCGGGGGGTGGGGGGGTGGAGCCTATCCCAGCATCTTTGGCCGAGAGGCAGGGTACACCCTGGACGGCTTGCCAGTCCATCACAGGGCCAGTTTGCAGTGTTTTTCTCATAAATTTTCCTTCTTTAATCATAAATTTGCTTCTTTTACACATCATTTTCCAACTTTATTTTCTTGTGAATTTGCAGCCTTTCTCATGTCAATTTGTGAACTTTTTCGACAACATTTTAATTTTTTTTCCTCATAATTTTAATCACTTTTTTCTCATAAATTTGAAACTTTTGTGCATGAAGCGTTCAGCTTTTATATTCCCCGCCAGTCGAAGCCCAAAGGGGTTGAAGAGCCCTCTGGGTGAAGACTGAAGGGGGTTTATGTTATGTGTCCGTCTGTCCCACTTTTGTGAAATCAACTCCTCCTACAGTTTTGGTCCCATTGTTTTGAAACTTGGTACCATGGTTTGATATACTCTGATGATGCGCATTTTGCAATTTCACTCTCATCGTATGACCTTGAGGTCAAAGGTCAGGTCAGATTTTCCTTAAATCTTCTAAACACAGTAACTACTGAAAGAAATGTTGTAGGCTTTTCAAATTGATGCAGTAGTTGTATCTAATACACATCTTGGACGACTTACACCCTGACCTAACTATGGGTTTGGGGTCAAGGGGTCAAAGGTCAAAGTTAACATTGCAGTTGCACTATGGTAAATGCTACATTTACTATTACTGTAAAACAAGTAAAGCTAGGGTCACCAAACCTGGTACACAGGTTCACCTTGGGATCCTGAACTCTGACTATGGGTTTGGCGTCAAAAGGTCAAAGGTCAAGGTTAACATTCTCTATGCCTTATTACTGTACAACAAGTAAAGTTAGGGTCACCAAACTTGGTACACAGGTTCACCCTGCGACCCTGAAGTGTGACTATGGTTTTGGGATTGCAAGGTCAAAGGTCAACATAAAAATGGCTTATAAACTATATCTCAACAACAAAGAAAGCTAGGGTCACCAAACCTGGTACACAGTTTCACTGAGACTATAACCTCTGACTATGGGTTTGGGGTCAAAAGGTCAAACATCAAGGTTGGCATTCCCTGTGATCTCTTACTGTAGAACGTGTAAAGCTGTCTAGGGTCACCATACTCGTTACACAGGTTCACCTTGGGATCCTGCCCTACAACTATGGGTTGTATACTTTGTTGTATATTCATGGATGATGGGCTTATCATAAATTGGTTCTGCGACAGTAATTATATTGAAAAGTTGAAAACTGCTCTCTGTCTGTAAGTTCTGGGATCTTCAAAGAAAACGGAGGCGGGGGATATTGCGCTCACCTCAGAATGCTCTTGTTAAAAATATTTTTTACTCCATAAATTTTCTGTGTTTTTCTCATAAATTTTCTTTTTTTAATCATAAATTTGGGACTTTGGTACGTAATTTTCAAAATTTATTTTCTTGTAAATTTGCAACATTTCTCATGCAGATTTGTGAGGTTTTTCTACAAAATGTTTTATTTTTTCTCATAATTTGATCACTTTTTTATCATATATCTTAAACTTTTAGCCTGAAATTTCAGCTTTTTTTTTTCCACAATATCTTTATTGAACCTTTTTTTTTTTTTAACAAACATGATACAAACAATCAAACACTAACACTAAAGTACTACAAAAAAAAAAAAATGCACTAAAAAACACCAACAACCACCAACAAAATCAAATCTTCAACAATGCTCCTCTGTTTAGTCTAGACAATCCAATACATAAGTATACATATTATGTTCACCAGTTTGGAATTTACAAGGTCCACACACATCATTCACCTTCTTCTTCAAAAGTTATGTTTAAATTTTTTACATAATCAATAAAAGGTCTCCATATATTCTCAAACACAATTTCCTTTGATTTCAGTATATATGTTATTCTTTCTAATGGAAGGTTTGTTAACATCTGTCTTAACCACTGAGTCACATCTGGTCTATGAGTCTTTTTCCATAATAGTGCAATACATTTTTTGGCATTAAGCAAACTGAGGTCTATGAATGTTCTTTCACTTTTATTAAAATTATGCTTTTCTGGGTACAGACCCAACAAAAACAATTTAGGATTCAATATGATTTGTTTTGAGATTATTTTTTCAATTGTTACCCTCACCTCTTCCCAAAACATTCTTATTAATCTACATTCCCATACACAATGAAATAGAGTTCCTTTACTTTCCATGCATTTTGTGCATGTATCTGGTATATTTTTGTTATATTTATTTAACTCCTCCGGTGTAACATACATCCGCATTAACCATTTGAAATGTATCAATTCAAGGCGTACATTTATTGATTTGGTTTGAGCTTCTGTACAAGCCAATTCCCATTGTTCCTCTGAAATTTCAGTTTGCAGATCTTCTTTCCAGTAGTTTAATCTTTTCAGTGAATTTTCACTTGAAGATAGTGTCAATGAGTTATAAAACTCTGAAATAATACCCTTTCTTTTACTATCTTTCATCATCATTTTTTCCAAGGATGAATAAATAGGTCGAGTGAGAGCTTTATTTTGATTTGATCGAATAAAGTTTCTAAGTTGAAGATATTTAAAAAAAATGTGTTCTATTGAGATTAAATTTGATCCTCAGCTCTTCAAAAGACATTATGTTTTCTGCACATGGCAAATATAAATCCTGAATCTTTTGTATCCCTTTTAAATTCCATACTTTAAATACAGCGTCCGCTCTCCCTGGTTTAAAATATTGATTACCCCATATTGGACTAAATTGTGACAGTAACTGTGGTTCTTTTAAATAGTTTTTAGCTTCACACCATATTTTGATCATATGCTTTACAAATGGATTTTTAACTTGTTTTTGTAATTTTTTTGCCGAATCTGAGTATATGAATATGGGAAGAGGTAAAGGTAAATTGTATGATTCCATTTCAGTCCAGTGAGGGAGATCATTTGATGAAAAATAATATGTCATAGACCTCAGTTGTGCCGACCAATAATACAACATAAAATTTGGACATTTCAGACCTCCACGATCAAATGGTAAATATAATAAAGACAGACGTAATCTAGCCCTCCTGTTGTTCCATATAAATTCCACTAACTTTTTTTTTATTCTTGAGAATAAATCTAAAGGTGGTGATAAGGGAATGTATTGAAATAAATAAAGTATTTTAGGTAAAATATTACTTTTAAGTATATTGATTCTCCCGATCATCGACATTGGTAGTGACATCCATCTCTGAGTTAACTCATTGATATCTGTCATTAAGGCTTCATAGTTGACACTGGCGACTGATTCTAGCTTAGGCACAATTTGGATTCCTAAATATTTAAACTGATTTACAACATTGAATTGATTTACCTCAGGGGCTGGGTAATTTCTCTGGGTCTCATTTAGCATTAATATTGAAGATTTAGTTTTATTTATTTTATATCCTGATATTTCCCCAAAATTCTTTATTAAATTCAACAAGGTTGGAATTGATTTTTTTAGATTCGACATAAACAAAATTATGTCATCGGCGTACAGGGAGATTTTATGTTCTGTTGGTCCAACTTTAATTCCATATATTTGTGAATGTAAACGTATCGCTATCGCTAAAGGTTCAATTGCCATAGTAAACAGTAAAGGTGAAAGTGGACAGCCTTGTCGACATCCTCTATTGATTTTTATTGGTTTTGAAATATTGTTATTTGTTAGGATTTCTGCTGTAGCATTATTGTATATTATTTGAACCCATTTTATGAAATTATTTCCAAGTCCAAACCTTTGTAGGACTTCAAAAAGAAAGGGCCATTCAACTCTATCAAAGGCCTTTTCGGCGTCCAGTGATAGGAGAGCTGTATCCGGTGCTTCTTTATTAAAATAAATAATATTAAATAGTCTTCTTACATTATGGAAGCCTTGTCTTCCCTTTATAAAGCCATTCTGATCTCGATTAATAATATTTGGTAAAATTTCTTGTATTCGTCTTGCTAAAATTTTACAGATTATCTTAAGGTCGGCGTTTAATAGGCTTATTGGTCTCATATTTTCACATTTATTAGAGGGCTTACCTGGTTTTGGCAGCAGTATAATTAAGGCATTATTTATGTATGATGGTAAATTATTATTTTGAAATGCTTCTAAAACCATTTCCAAAAAAGGTTTTATTAATTTATTCTTAAATTTCTTATAAAGGTCAACTGGAAGACCATCTGGTCCTGCACTTTTTCCTGATTTCATATTATCAATGGCTAGCCCAACTTCTTCTTGACTAATTTTAGACTCCAATATCTCCCTGTTTTCATTTGGAATACAGGGTATAGATAGTTCGTTCAAAAACCCATTTAGTTTTGTTAAATCAAATTCATTTTTAGTATCATATAATTTTTCATAGTAATCTCTAAAGGCTCTGTTAATTTCTAAAGGATCTATAACTACCTGTCCTTTACTTATAATACTAGTAATTGGTGTTTTAATTTCTAATTGTTTAATCTGCCATGCCAGTAATTTTCCTGATTTTTCACCTTGTTCATAAAAAGATTGTTTCAATCTTAGAAGACTCGAGGCAGCTCTATTCGCTGATTTTTTGTCGTATTCAGCTCTCAAAATCAGTAATTCATTCTCCAACCTTGGATCACTTCCTGCATACACTTTTTCCTGAAGACTTTTCATTTTATGTTCCAATTTAGCTCTCTCCTCTCGAGTCTTCTTAGATTTTGATCCTGTATAACTAATAATATGTCCCCTAATAAAAGCTTTGAAAGCTTCCCACTTTACACATGCTGATGTTTGTGTAGTATTGATGTCAAAGTACTCGTCTATCTGTTTTTCTATATACTTGACAAATTCCTCATCCTGAAGCCATTTATGCTGAAATTGCCATCTACCTGATTCCTTTGTCAATTTTTTATCTACATATATTAGACAACAGGGTGCATGATCAGAGATCACGATGTTATCACGATGTTATCATAAAAGCAGTTTTGAATCTTGGATCTTAATTCTGTGGAAATCAAAAAATAATCAATACGTGAGAATGTCTTGTAGGTACTGGAATAACAAGAATAGGCTTTAACTTGTGGTTTCATTTCTCTCCATATATCTAACAATCTCAATTCTTTCATATAATGATTAATAGTCATCCTACATCCATTGTGCGTACAATCCAGTCCTGTTGATCTATCTATACCTGGATTCAATGTACAATTAAAATCCCCTGCTATTATATGTTGCCCTGTAAGTGATGATAAAATAAGAAATGAATTAACAAAGAACTTTTGATCATCTATATTGGGACCATATAAGTTCACAAGATTTATATTTTCTAATAGCAAAGAACCTTGAATGATTACATATCTTCCAAGTTTGTCTCCAATTACATTTTTCACTTGAAAAGGGACTGATTTATGTATGAGAGTCATAACTCCCCTGGCCCAGGATGAAAATGATGAGGTGAATACACTTCCTTGCCATCTACTCCTAATTCTTTTTATATCCTCCTCTATTAGATGAGTTTCTTGTAAAAACACAATTTTTGAACCCATGTCTTTTATTTTATTCATAACTTGTTTAAGTTTTTTTAAATTTTGTAGACCTCTGCAATTCCATGAAGTTAAATTAAGATTAACGCTTTGGTTTATGATCAATAGAGAGTTTGGGATTACCTTGCAGTGTAAACATGCTCATACAGAGAAGCAAAAACATGAGTGGTTGAACATTCATCCTACAAACTACACACAAACAAATTCCCCCTTCCCACACTTGTGGCGAACCCCCCAAAATCAAAAGAAAAATTCCGTCTCCCGATATAGCCATCGACCGTTCCACATCCACGGGGAACAGCCTAAGCCACTCCTTCTTCATCCTCCCAATCACCCTAACTCTACTGCTTTTAATGACGTAACATTAACTCTCCTCTGTAGTTTTCCAACTTAACTCCAGAATTTTTAACAACTTTGTACATCATAGTTTTTTTTGTTTGTTTTGTTGTTGTTTGTTTTTTTAATATATAATACAATCTATATTTTGTAAACTTGCTGTTTACTTCAAGTCAGTCAGATGCCTGTGCAAATACTTAATTATTCTACCTTATATTTTGTTCATGTTTAGCTCCCACCAGTCTCTTCTTCTTCTTTGATCTTCTTGATAAACTCCTGCGCCTCCTCTGGGGTCTTGAAGATGTGGGTTCTGCCCTCATACGTGGTCAACAGTCTCGCAGGATAGATTACACCATGACGAATCCCAAGGTTGCGCAGCTCCTTACGTATGGGATCAAACTGCTTCCTCAATTGTTGGATTCCTGTGGCCAAATCTGGGTAGAACCGCACCTGCTGATCCTGGTGTTTAATCTCTCCTTTAGCTCGTGCAGCGTTGAAGATCTTCATCCTGTCTCTGTTGCTAAGAAACTTCATAATTAAGGTCCTCGGCGGTCCCTTATCTCTCCGTGGGCCAATACGATGTGCTTTTTCCAGAACCACTGCTGATTGCAACTCCTCGCTGCCCAGCACCTCCGGAATCCACTTTTCCAGAAAGGAACATACGTCCCGACCTTCTGATTCCTCTGGAAGACCCACCAGCCTCAAGTTATTCTGTCTCGACCGAGATTCCAAATCCAAAATATTATCTTCTAGACATTTATTTTTTTTTTTCCAAAGTGCGCACCTTTAATTGAAGACGGGTGACGTCATCTTCAGCACTAGCGAGACGGAGCTCCATCTGCGCCGTTCGTTCTACACAGTCACCCAATTCCTTTCTTATTCCTTCCAACGCTGTCATAATCCCATCAAATCTAGAGGAAAAGTCCGCTCTCATTGAACTCATGGCAGCCATCAGCGCATCTGCGCCATTCCCCGCAGATATCGCACCGTTGCCAGCCTCCTCCGCCATATATGGAGTTTTGTTTGCTGCGTCACAGACCTGAAAGTCCGTTAATTTGGACTGTTTCGGCGGCTCGCTTTTTCCTTTACCTGGTTTTCCAGCCTTAGGCTTCGCCGACATATCCTCGCCCAAACGCTGGGATACGTTCTGTCCCAAATGAGAGAGTTATTTGCCGATTTTTTTCTCCAGGAGCAGAGCAGAATGAAACACGTCCGTCTTACGTGGCAGCCATAACCGGAAGTCGAAATTTCAGCTTTTTAATAAATATTTTTACTCATAAATTTTCTTTTTTAAATCATAAAATAAAATTGAGACATTTTTCTTGTAAATTTGCAACCTATTTTTATAAAGTAGCACCATTTTGGGAGATTTTTTTTTACACAAAATAAATTTTTTGTTTTAACTAAGCTTTTTTGGGGGGTAAATTTGTGACCCTACTCTTGTTAGTTTGTGAGGTTTTCCTCCTAAACCGGTGAATGTGAGGAAAATAAAATGCAGCTATTTTCTTGTGGATATGCAACGTTTTCCTCAAATTTGTGACTTGTTTCTCATAAATTTGAAACTATTTTCCTGTAAATTTTCTACTTTTTTGTGCTGTACACAAAACTGCTTCAACTATATTCATTAATTGAATTTTGACAGGCCTTTGTTTTCATTTTAATTTGACAATGTCAACACTAATTAACATCTGGGTTTCCTATAGGCCAGTACATCTCTCTGTTGTGACCTGTAGATTTCATTAATACACACAAGAAACAACATCATACCTTTTCTTATAAATATTATCATTGAGTAAACATCATACATATACAGTATATGAACAGAACAAAAAGTCTATATGGGGAAATTACACAAAGTGCAGTCAAATATTCATCTTTTTTGTTCTATGATATCATTACTAACACTGAACTGACATGACTGTATATACTGTTGCATATTATTGTAATATATTATTGTTTAGACTGACAGCAGCACGTATGCATGTTGCAGCATTATAGACTTGTGGTTATATCCTTATCCTGCTGATTATCTGACTGAACAACCTCCACCTGAGTAATTAGGAGATGGGGTACCTGAGCAGTAGGCAATCTGATGGAGGATGAAGGGGGATGCCATTCCCCTTGCTAGCAAAAGACCCAGATCACCTCCTTTGCTAAGCTGCCATCCCTCCATGCCACTGAAGAGCGCAAGGATAACATAGCAATGGACTGCATTTATGTACTCAAGTAGCTTTTTGACTCCTTTTTTATGATTTTCCTCAGACTAACACTTAAAAAATCTTTTTCCATAAAAATCGCAGCTTTTGCTTGTAAATTTTCATATTAACATACAGGTTTGTGTAGCCTGTTTTTTTCTTGGAAATTTAAAACTTTAAGAATCTTCATAATGAGGAATTAATTAGTTTTTAAATTAGTCCTACAGGAGAAAAGAGATGGAGTCAGAGAAGTGTGAACTGTTTGATGGCAGCTAAATATTTAGAAGTTGCTCTGAGAGTCAGCTCACTAACCTGAGGTGCTGGGAATTTCATGGTCTCTGCTGCAAAAGAACACACTCCTTGCTGCCTCTTCTCTCATCTGCACCTTTTGACTATTTTTTCTTTCTGGGAAAAAGCCTCTTATATCCATTTCTTTCTTAACTTGTTAACTACTGGAATATGAACACAACTTCTGGAGTCCTGCGCCCTGTTGAATCCACCTGACGCAGATGATGAGGTTATAATAATATTTACGTTAATTAATTTTCCTTCCGACTGGAGCACTGGCCCATAAGTGAAGCGGCCCATCGGAAATCCTCCGGACTCTCACCATGGGCCACTCCGGGTCTGTTAACAATCCAGCACTGTGGCGTTCGAGTGTGGGTGTCATAACAGCAGCTGATCTTCATACTCACAGTGTCTTCTGATGGGTCAGTTATGGCCTGTCTGCAGTTAAAACATGGAAAAGGTACTGTTACCAACAAATGATAAAAGCGAAGGTAGCTAATGCCGCTACGTTTATATTAAAGGCCCCATTTCCTGCACTTGTCCCACATGTTGACAGCTCCCACAGGTCTTACTGAAATGTTTGTTACATATTCTGGTCAGATTACCTTTAATTATTTAATTATTGCAACATTGTTGTGAATCGTCTTTTGCAGCCTTCCTCAGAATGGCTCATTTCAGTCCATGTCTCTTTAACCCCTTAGCATTCCAGCCAATTTCCCTAAATTTAGGATACGCTTCTTTCTTCACTAAGAGGCAGTAGAAAATTTGAAACACCAGAATTTTAAGAGGTTAAATGCCCAGTTCCACCCTCCCTCTTTTGTCATTATTGCTTATCTTAGCTGGCTAGCTCCTAGCTTGGATAGCAGCCCTGAGCCAACTAACAGAAATTTGTCTCAAAGAATGAATGAAATAAAGCATCACTGGTGGACAGGTGTGTGGTTTCACTGGTCGATAGGATATGACCAGTCCCTGGAGAACAATAAGACCTGAAACAATTGCGAATGAGTGGCTAAACTGCTAGCATCAGCTAACTGCCTTGGGTCTCAGTTAGACAAAATAAACTATAGTAAACAAAGCTAAAATAATGTCTTGGAATGACATATATAGTCAAGTGCTGTTAAATGAACAAGGATTGCAGTGGGGTGAATAGAATTCATAGAAAATAGAGAACAAAACCAGCCAGAAAGACAGTTATACTAACGGCAGATGCACAGCTGGTTCTAGCCATTTTGCTAATGTTACTGCTAGCAAGCACACTTGCAGACTAAGCGACCAATAGACTAACATAACAATTTCGCTTACTAGCAGACATGTCTTTCTTTCTGTCTGTCATATAAAAGTGGAGTCTTTAAATTTCACAATTGAGGTAGCCACACTAGCAGCTAAAATGCTAACAACTAACAAAAGCGTCCTCACGTATGAATGGAGTCATGTGAGAAGGACGTACATAGGCGTTTATTCAAGGGGAGGGCAGGGGGGACATGCCCCCTCACTTGGAAAAAACAAAGAGTTGTCCTCCCCCTTCCCCAGTATCATCATAAACCTTTAATATCATGCTACAGAAGACTTTGAAGCGCCAGTGCTAAATGGAAAAAAAAAGCTTGCAAATTTGGAATATTTCTTGTAAATCTGCAGCTTTTTTCTTTTCAATCTGCAACTTTTTTCTTTAAGTCTGCAATTTTTTTGTCTTTTAAATCTGCAGCTTTTTTTCATAAATTTGCATCTTTTTTCTCTTAAATTTGCAACTTTTTTCTTTCTTTCTTTTTTTTTTAATTTAACCTTTAGGCTGCGTGTCCACCAAACGAGTTTTTTGTCGCCAGACCACTCTAAGCATTTTTTTTCAGCGTTTGTGCGCTGCGCTCTGGGGAAAAAAAAGGTCTATGCCCTGTATCCCAGCAACAGCTTGTCACTCTCAGCTCAGCACTTCCACTTTCCTATGGTCAGACTTTCTACTGATGTTTTAATAGCAGTCTGTAAATAACAATGGACAGGAAACATATTTTAGCAGCTCTGGATGTGAAATACGATGACACGGAAAGCAGGAGTCTGAGTACACACTAGTACCGGCATCCTATGTCCCGCCCACGCAGCAGTTCTGATTGGCTGCTTAGGTCTGACATGACGAGCTCAGCTGCAGTCTCTGAAAAGTTGAACTTTTTTCAGCTCTGAACACTCTGAGCATCGCGACAAAAAACATCCACTGCCGAGAGTGTTTCTGCGCTGAGGGCGCTCAGCACTGTAAACGCTGGACTACATAGAGAATGAATGGAAAATGGCCGCCCAGAGCGGAGAAAATACGTTTGGTGGACACGCAGCCTTATTTACGTATACAGGGTAGTTCCATTGAGAGGTAACCTCTCTTTTTCAAGGACACCCTGTTCACACTCACACATTCACACCAGGAAGCTGCCCAGTACAACCACAGACTGACCTGTGGCCACTGGAGCAGTTGGGGTTAAGGGCCTTGCTCAGGGGCACCACAGTGAGGTTAAGGAGGGTGGGACAAACACTGCTATGTTACCTGTCCCACCCAGATCTAATCCTACCGTCCAGGGATCGAACCTGCAACCCTCCGCTCACCAGTCCACATCCCTAACCATGAGGCCACCACTGCCCACTTTTTTTCATAAATTTGCAACTTTTTTCTCATAGATTTTAAATTTTTTGGTAAATTCCCTACTTTTTCATTATAAATCTGCAGCTTTTTTGTTGTGAATTTGTGACTTTTTAAATTTGCAACATTCATATTGTGACATTGTAAGGGTTCACACAAGGGTAGAGATGACTGTGACGAAACAGGCTTTATTTATACACGCTCTCACAACACAGAACGGAGGGGAGGTCATTTACACAGACCCCCGTCTCACTTATGGTGACACAAACACATGATTGACCACATACAGGGAAACAGCGCAGTTATAATGGCACAGCAATAACACTTAGAACACATGAATAATAAGAATCTTTGAATCCTCCGCGGCGCCAGCATGCCAGCAGAATCCCCGCCCCCTTATCACAGCCCCGACGTTACAATATCAATGCTGGTTAAGTTTTTGTTCTATGTAATGCCTTAAATTTTCTCTCAGGCAGAATATTGCTGAAATGTCAAAGGTCTGATGATTTAATATAATAACAAGGTTTTAAAGCTAAAAGAGAACCAACAGATATACTTTAGTAAAATTATAATTTATTTGTCATAAATCTCATTTAAGAGTAAAAGTTGCCTGAGTACACGTACTTCAATAACTAGCTGTCCCCCTCCTCTGCTCAGCCAGGATATTATAATTAATAACAAAGGCTATTATGATCGACTATGACTCATCTGCTGTGGTGTTAAATGTTATATTTGAATAAACGCGAGCGGACATGTAGCGCCTCATTCGTCTCTGTGGAAACTCCTCCGTTCACTTCTGAGATCATTCAGAGGAGCCGAGCTGTAAATCCCTCTGTTATCTACAGTAATCCTGAGCTGGGTCAGCCTACAAAATAAATGTTAAAAAAAAAAACAAAAACGTGACGCTTCAGCTGTGAAGACGTGATTCTGCTGCTTTCTGCTCCAACCCAGCCAGCATGTCCATGTGGGGCCTACCAAAGGTTAAATCTGGGCTGTCCTATGGGTCCCATGTGGGTTTGTCCATGGATTCCATGTTGGCCCCATCTGTGTTTGCCCACATGGACTTTACCTGTTTACCTATTTTCAATTTATTTTCTCATAAATGTGCTCTTTTCTTGTAAATTTTTGACCTTTTTCCCATAAATTTGATACATTTTTCTTGAAAATTTGAAACTTTCTCATCAGGGCTTGGCATTAAGTTTTTTGCTCACCAGCCATTGTGCCTAGTGATTTTCCAAAGTTACTAGCCACTCAACCTTTTCACTAGCCACAATTTTGTGGTTGGAAAATTATGTTTAATAGGATCAAATTGACTGTTGTGTGCTAAAATTTACTTGAACTAAACACAACCTTTTTAAATGTAAATGGTGATGGCGATATGGACAGACAAAGGGAGGGAGGGATGGAGCCTTGGCAGAGATATGTGCTCTCTGGGTGCCCTCTAGTTTTGAAGTTTTAATGCTGGCATGTTTAGTTTGTCTAAAGGCTGCTGACAGATTAAAGTCATTAATTTCGTGAATTTCGGTCAGCTTAACTTGTTAGGTACATAATAATGAACATAAATTAGCTAATATTGTAGTGGCTGGTGAAGTAAATCCTCAGCTATTCATCAGTCACTCTTGCCTTTCCCTGCAGCCTGCATAGGAAGCCTAACCACACCTGTTTGCTAAGCAACTCTTCATTATTACATTTTCCGGCATTTAAAGTACTTTAATAAGCTCATGCTTCTCTCGGACAGCGGCACTAGAGAGACACGCTGCCTGCAGACTGTAACAGTCATGTGGGCGGGCGGGCAGGCAGGGTGCTTCCAAACTTTGTGCGGATGACAGTCAGGCGCGTTGTTTGTGTGCGCACTTGCACAGCGTAATTCCTTCATATTTTTTTCTTAAATGTATATTTCCTTGGTGTGGTGGCATAACTTCAAGGGGGGGTGGCCCGCCATGCAGAAATGTTACCAGAGGAAACCCTGGCTGCGACATGATGGGGGGGGGGGGGGGCTGACATGAAGCAGCTGTGGGTGATGGGAAGCAACAGAGACTTGAATGGAGATGAATCCATTCAATCCTGATACTTAAGGTTTGGTTTTACTATCGATTACAGTATTTAATTAAATTTTGACACGTTTTTTATGGTTTTATTACATCTCTGACCTGTCATTTCAGTAGCACGTTTTCTGAAACCGTGACTGAATTTAACAGTGAGGCCGTGACATCTTCCTGCTGAGTGGAAGAAGGTGTAACTCAGAGTGGATCTGCGTCTTTATCTTATCAGTGTTTTGATTAAAAAGAGGCCAGCTGGCAGTCCTGAAGGTTCTCTGATAGCAGCGTCCAATTCTCAGAGTACAGTCGGCCACTTGGAGTCAAAGGTTGAAGCTCTGCTGCCGATGCTCAGCCGCGGGGCGATAACGGAGACCAGGATGGTTATCTGTTCATGTGTACATGGGTGTGCTGCTGCTGCTGCTGCTGAACACTGAGAAACCTGCAAATTAGGAGGAAAAAATGAAAATTAAAGAGAAAAAAGTTTGAAATTGAAGGAAAGAAAAGGAGAAGAAAAGCTGTTGACTAATCAGAAAAAAAATACAAATTAACATTGGAAAAAGTTGCTAATTAAAGAGAAAAAGGTTATGAATTGAAGGAAAAAAAATCTACAAATTAAGTAGGAAAAAAGTTGCAAATTAAGGAGAGAAAAAAGTTGCAATTTAATAATCAGAAAAAATCTGAAATCAGCATGAAAAAAGTTCTAAATTAAAAAGAAAACGTTTCATATTTTAAAAAGTTGCCATTTTAATAGAAAAAAATTGCAGTTTAATGAGAAAAAAGTTTCAAGTTAATCAGAAAAAAGCAGCAAATTAAATAGAAAAAAGTTGCAAATTAATCAGGAAAAATGCAAATTAACATGGAAAAACTTGCAAATAATCAGAAAAAATCAGCAAAAATAATATGGAAAAAAGATGCAAACTAAAGAGAAAAAGTTTCAAATTAAAGGAAAAAAACTACAAATTTAACAGGAAAAAAGTTGCAATTTAAGGAGAAAAGTTGCAAATTAATCAGAAAAAAATTTGCAATTTCAAAAAAAAATTTAATAAGAAAAAAGCTGTAAATTAACATGGAAAAAGGATGCAAGTTAGAGATGCAAAAGTTGCACATTTATGAGAAGAAAATGAATTACTGAGAGAAAAAGTTGCAAATTAACAAGAAAAAAGCTGAAACTTCAAGAGGAGAAAAGTTAGAAATGAATATGAAAAAAATGCAATTTAATGTGAAAAAAACTTTGCAAATAAATATGGAAAAAATATTATTATTATTAGCAAATTATCAAGAAAAAAATTAAGTTGTTATCAACCTGCTCTGCTCCAGTGTTCTAACAGCAGTGGATAAAGGAGGAGAAGAAGAAGAATATCTGTCCGATTAAATCAGATCATCATCACTGATACACAGCTTTGTCCACACGAACATTAGTCATCAACAGAGAAAAAAACAGCGTGGAGAACACTACAAATACAGTGGACAACCTATAACGTCAATGGTGACAGCCTATCATTTGTAAATAAGTTTTTTTGAAGCTACAGAAGATGAGTTTCTGATAAAGCATGTAAATTTTAAGACAAGATATATAGATGGTTGTCAGCCATCCTTACTCGATTTAATATTCACCAAAGATGAGAATTCAGTGGACAACCTTGTAGCTGTGCGCCTTCAGGAAAGAGCGATCACTCAGGGCTCAAATTCACATTTGTTCTACAGAACCAGCTGCATGAGAGGCAAGCTGCAGCTAGACAAAACTATTGGGGAGCAGACTATGGCATGGTGAGGCAAAACTTCAGAGAACTAGATTGGGAAACCTTGCTTCAGGCAAGGGAGGTAAATGAAGCATGGAGTATCTTTAAACATCATATTATGGCCCAGGTAGCGACTCATGTACAAACAATCAAGAAGAAGAATATAAAAAAGGGGCCAGCATGGCTGACCAATAGTATCAAGAAGATCAAGCAAAAGCAGGACCTATGGAAGAAGTATGTAGCCACTGGCAGACAAATTGAGTACAGGGCCTATGCTGATGTTAGAAATGAACTTTGTACAGAAGTAAGAAGAGCCAAAATGCAGAATGAAAGAAAGATTGTCAGAAATTTTAAAAAGTCAACCAAGCTGTTTTACAAGAATGTTAGGGATCAGCACAACATGAAGATCACAGTAACCCAAGTACTAAAGAAGACGGATCGAAGACAGTGTCCGCTATGGAAACAGCAGATGAACTATGCAGATTTTTCAAAAATGTTTTTGTGAGAGACAATGAGAGTTCCCTACCAATCTTCACACTAGACTTGGATGCGAGTGTCAGCAATGTCAATATCCCGTATGAAGCTTTAAAAAACAGACTTCTAACTCTCAAGGAAGATAAATCCCAAGGTCCTGATAACATACACCCCAAACTTCTAAAGGAATGTGCAGAAGAGCTATGCTTACCTTTATGTATCATCTTCAAGCAAACCCTGAGCGAGGCTAAGTTACCACTTGATTGGAAAAGAAGATATCTCCCATTCACAAGAAGGGATCAAGAAGCAAAGTGGAAAACTATCGCCCAATAAGTCTGACATGTATTGCTTGTAAGATATTAGAATTCCTAGTTTGTGTCTACTAAAACATCAATCAATCAGTCAGTCAATCAATCAACTTTATTTGTAAAGCACATTAAAAAGCAACACTCGCTACACAAAGTGCTGTACAACAGGAAAGCACATAAAAGCAAGGAGCAGGACACTAACACAAAAACAATATAAAACCAACAAAAACAGTATAACACTCGGCATGAGTAGAAACCACAGTCAATAAAAACAATAAAATTAAAGGTAAAAGAAGCAAATAAATAAATTTTAAAAATCCATTTCATTCAATAAAATCAATGCTTAACACTGGGTTGAAGGTCAGGGAGTAAAAGTGCATTTTAAGACAGGTTTCAAAAATGGACAGTGAAGGTGCTTGTCTGATGTGCAGAGGTAAATCGTTCCATAACCTGGGTGCCATGATCGATAAGGCTCCATCCCCTTTGAGCTTCCACTTCGCCTTTGGCACCCTCAGGAGCAGCTGTTCAGCTGACCTATGAAACCGGGTGGGAGCGTAGGGATGCAGAAGCTCAGAGAGATAAGACAGAGCAAGACTGTTCAGGATTTAAAAACAAATAAAAGAATTTTAAAATGAACTCTAAAATGCATGGGCAGCCAGTGGAGCAAAGCTAAAATGGGTGTGATGTGATCTCTTTTACGTGTACCTGTTAAAAGACGGGCAGCAGCATTTTGAACTAGCTGCAGACGCGAAAGCGATGACTGGCTGACACCGGCGTAAAGTACATTACAGGAATCCAGCCGAGATGAAACAAAAGCATGGATTACTGTTTCCAGGTGTGGTCTAGAGAGAATGTGTTTTACTTGTGCTAAACACCTTAGATGAAAAAAGCTGGATTTTACCACAGAACGAATTTGAGTGTCTGATTTAAAATCACTGTCCATGATAAAACCAAGGTTCTCGACTAGGTTTCGCATAAGGTGTGAAGCAGGGATGCAAAGAAGGCCAAAGAAGTTTGTGCGGACGTTTGGGTTTCGTCGACTCTATATGTACACCAGCATGATGGTGAAGGCTTGGCCCAGGAGCACCAGACTCACAACTCATTAATTGATAATTGATTCACCTTATCAATCGATTAACGATTAATTGATAAGCAGTGTTTTTCCTGAGAACCTGAATTTTCCTCGGTACAATATGGTCTATC
Source organism: Pholidichthys leucotaenia (assembly GCA_020510985.1). NCBI lineage: Eukaryota > Metazoa > Chordata > Actinopteri > Cichliformes > Pholidichthyidae > Pholidichthys > Pholidichthys leucotaenia. The sequence continues at coordinate 298,885,759 of CM035840.1, forward strand.
TTTGACATATAAAAAGTTGCTGTTTTTTCATATACTAAATAAAACATGAATATCATATTCCTCAATGATTTATTGTACCATTTGCATTTTTTTTACTACAGACAATGGCATTTTTTGTAGTTAAACTAATTTTGTACTGTGTACTTTGTACTATATGCTGGTATATCTCAGTAAATTAAAAATGTCTTGATTTTTTATTTATTTTAAAAACTATTACCAATATCATAAAATGTATCTTTTTTTTCCACAATATTTTTTATTGAACCTTTTTTTTTACAAACATGGCACAAACAAACAGACACTAACACAAAAGTAATTTAAAAATTAAAAAGAACAATAACAAAAAAAATTGTGTAATAAAAAGAACAACAACCATTAACAAACACAAGTCAACAACAGTGCTCCTCTGTTTAGTCTAGGTAATCTATTACATAAGAATACATAATATACATTCAACAGCTTGGAATTTGCAAGGTCCACACATATCATTCACCTTCTTCTTCAGACGTTATGTTTAAATTCTTTACATAATCAATGAAAGGTCTCCATATATTCTCAAACACATTTCCTTTGATTTCAGTATATATGTTATTCTTTCTAGTGGAAGGTTTGTAAACATTTGCCTTATCCACTGAGTCACATCTGGTCTATGAATCTTTTTCCACAGTAGTGCAATACATTTTTTGGCATTAAGCAAACCGAGGTCTATGAATGCTCTTTCACTCTTATTAAAGTTATGCTTTTCTGGATACAGACCCAACAAAAACAGTTTAGGGTTCAATGTGATTTGTTTTGAAATTATTTTTTCAATTGTTACCCTCACCTCTTCCCAAAACATTCTGTTTTCTACATTCCCATAAACAGTGAAATAGGGTTCCTTTACTTTCCATACATTTTGTGCATGTATCTGGTATGTTTTTGTTATATCTATTTAACTCCACTGGTGTAACATACATCCGCATTAACCATTTAAAATGTATCAGTTTAAGACGTACATTTATTGATTTGGTTTGAGCTCCTGCACAAGCCATTTCCCATTGTTCCTCTGAAATTTCAATTTGCAGGTCTTTTTTCCAGTAATTCAGTCTTTTCTGTGAGTTTTCACTTGAGAATAGTGTCAGTGAGTTATAAAACTCTGAAATAATACCCTTTCTCTTACTATCTTTCATCAGAATTTTTTCCAAAAATGAATAAGTAGGTCGGGTGAGAGCATTATTTTGATTTGATCGAATAAAATTTCTAAGCTGAAGATATTTAAAAAAGTGTGTTCTATTAAGATTGAATTTAATCCTCAGTTCTTCAAAAGACATTATGTTATCTGAGCGAGACAAATATAAGTCTTGAATCTTTTGAATCCCTTTTAAATTCCATACTTTAAATACAGTATCCGCTCTCCCTGGTGCAAAATATTGATTACCCCATACTGGGCTAAATTGTGACAGTGAGTGTGGTTCTTTTAAATATTTTTTGGTTTCACTCCATATTTTGATCATGTGCTTTACAATTGGATTTTTAACTTGTTTCTGTAGTTTTTTAGCTGAGTCTGAGTATATGAATAAGGGAAGAGGTAAAGGTAAATTGTGTGATTCCATTTCAGTCCAGTGAGGGAGATCATTTGACGAAAAATAATATGTCATAGACCTCAGTTGTGCTGACCAGTAATACAACATAAAGTTTGGACATTTCAGACCTCCACGATCAAATGGTAACTATAGTAAGGACAAACGTAATCTAGCCTTCCTATTGTTCCATATAAATTCCACTAACTTTTTTTTAATTCTTCAGAATAGATCTGAAGGTGGTGGTAAAGGAATGTTTTGAAATAAATAAAGTATTTTTGGTAAGATATTACTTTTAAGTATATTAATTCTCCCGAACATCGACATTGGTAGTGGCATCCATCTCTGAAGTAACTCATTAATATCTGTCATTAAGGCTTCATAGTTGGCATTGACGACTGATTCTAGCTTAGGCAAAATTTGAATTCCTAAATATTTAAACTGATTTACAACATTGAATTGGTTTACCTCAGGAGCTGGATGATTTCTCTGGGTCTCATTTAGCATTAATATTGAAGATTTTGTTTTGTTTATTTTATATCCTGATATATCCCCAAAGTTCTTTATTAAATTTAACAAGGTTGGAATTGATTTTTTAAAATTTGACATAAACAAAATTATGTCATCGGCATACAGGAAGATTTTATGTTCTGTTGGTTCTACTTTAATTCCATATATTTGTGGATGTAAACATACTGCCATCGCTAAAGGTTCAGTTGCCATAGTAAACAATAAGGGTTGAAAGTGGACAGCCTTGTCCACATCCTCTATTGATTTTTATTGATTTTGAGATATTGCTGTTTGTTAGGATTTCTGCTGTAGCATTATTGTATATTATCTGGACCCATTTTATGAAATTATTTCCAAGTCCAAACCTTTGTAGGACTTAAAAAAAAAGGGCCATTCGACCCTATCAAAGGCCTTTTCGGCGTCCAATGATAGGAGAGCTGTATCCAGTGCTTCTTTATTAAAATAAATAATATTAAATAGTCTTCTTACATTATGGAAGCCTTGTCTTCCCATTATAAAGCCATTCTGATCTCTGTTAATAATATTTGGTAATATTTCTTGTAGTCGTTTTGCTAAAGTTTTACAGATTATTTTAAGATCAGCATTTAATAGGCTTATTGGTCTCATGTTTTCACATTTATTAGGGGGTTTACCTGGTTTTGGCAACAGTATAATTAAGGCATTATTCGTGTATGGTGGTAAATTAACATTTTGAAATGCTTCTAAAACCATTTCCAACAGTGGTTTTATTAATTTAGTCTTAAATTTTTTATAGAGGTCAACTGGAAGACCATCTAGTCCTGCTCTTTTCCCTGATTTCATATTATCAATGGCTTGCCCAACTTCTTCTTGAGTAATTTTAGACTCCAGTATCTCCCTGTTTTCATTTGGAATACATGGTATAGATAATCCACCCAAAAACCCATTTTGGTTTTGTTAAGTCAGTTTCATTTTTTGTATCATATAGTTTTCCATAATAATCTCTAAAGGCACTATTAATTTCTAAAGGATCTATAACTACCTGTCCATTACTTATAATACTGGTAATTGGTGTTTTAAATTCTAATTGCTTAATCTGCCATGCCAATAATTTTCCTGATTTTTCACCTTGTTCATAAAAAGTTTGCTTCAATCTTAGAAGACTCGAGGCAGCTCTATTCGCTGATTTTTTGTCATATTCAGCTCTCAGAATCAGTAATTCGTTCTCTAACTGTGGGTTACTTCCTGCATACACCTTTTTTTGAAGGATTTTTATTTTACGTTCCAATTGGACTCTCTCCTTTCGGGTCTTCTTAGATTTTGAACCTGTATAACTAATAATATGCCCCCTAATAAAAGCTTTGAAAGTCTCCCACTTTATACATGCCGTTGTTTGTGTAGTATTGATATCAAAGAACTCATCTATCTGTTTTTCTATGTACTTAACAAATTCCTCATCCTGAAGCCATTTATGTTGAAAATGCCACCTAACTAGGTCCTTTGTCAATTTCTTATCTACATATACTGGACAGCAGGGTGCATGATCAGAGATCACAATATTATCATAGAAACAGTTTTGAATCTTGGACCTTAATTCTGTAGAGATCAAAAAATAGTCAATACGTGAGAATGTCTTATAGGTATTAGAATAACAAGAATAGGCTTTGACTTGTGGTTTCATTTCTCTCCATATATCTAGCAATCTCAGTTCTTTCATAGAATGATTAATGGTCATCCTACATCCATTGTGTGTACAGTCCAGTCCTGTTGATCTATCTATACTGGGATTCAATGTACAATTAAAATCCCCTGCTATTTTTTCCCGGTTCCGGTTCCGCCAGACCGGTGGCGCCACACGAGTCGGCTGCCCGTTGCAACAGCCTTTTTTTATCTTCCTTCTTCTTTCTACACCTTTCACTCTGTATATACATCACGGACGCACGGATCGCCCCGGGGGTCTCCCGGGTCGGCGGACCGGAGCCACTGTTTGCAGCGGGAGACGTTTACAGCGGGGAGGAGCTAGTGCTAGCTAGCACTTGGCCGCTGCCCGGTGCTAATGGGAAACTCGACATACCAGGAGCTGTAGCGAAAACGATGCGGGTGCCGGGCTGGAGTTTAGGCGGCGTGCAAGAAATATAAGACAGAATAATAAAGAGCGATGGCAAGAACCAAGCAGACCGCCCGTAAAATCTACTGGAGGAAGAAGCCCCCCAGGAGACAACTAGCCACCAGGGCTGCTCAGAGAGGCGCTCCGGCCACCGGCAGAGTGAAGAGGCCTCACCGTCACAGGCCCGTGGCTCTGAGAGAGATCCGTCGCTACCAGAAATCCACGGAGCTGCTCATCCATAAGCTGCCCGTCCAGCGCCTGGTTAGGAGATCGCTCAGGACTTCAAGACTGTCCTGCGCTTCCTGAGCTTCGCCGTCATGGCTCTGCAGGAGACCAGTGAGGCCCACCTGGTGGGTCTCTTCTTCGCCAAGAGGGTCACCATCATGCCCAAAGACTTCCAGCTGGCCCGCCGCATCCACGGAGAAAGAGCTTAGACTTTCTGCTGCACATTCACCAACCATAATGCTCCGCACTGTTGTGTCTATATATATACATTTATAGTAATATGTACATATGTTTACTAGATGTTCTTGTTTTTTCTTGCCTTCTGATTGTTGCTCTGAGTGTTGCTATCCCTGTGCTGTTGCAATCCTGGAATTTCCCCATTGTGGGACTAATAAAGGCTTATCTTATCTTATCTTATCTTATCTTATTATATGTTGCCCTCTAAGTGATGATAAAGTGAGGAATAAATTAACAAAGAAGTTTTGATCATCAATATTGGGGCCGTATAAGTTCACCAGATTTATATTTTCTAATAACAAAGATCCTTGGATGATTAGATATCTTCCAAATTTGTCTCTAATTACATTTTTCAATTGAAATGGGACTGTTTTATGTATGAAAATCATAACTCCCCTAGCTCAGGATGAAAATGATGAGGTGAACACATTACCTTGCCATCTTCTCCTAATTCTTTTTACATCCTCCTCTAATAGATGAGTTTCTTGTAAAAAATACAATTTTTGAATCTATGTCTTTTATTTTATTCATAACTTGTTTAAGTTTTTTAGATTTTGTAGACCTCTGCAATTCCATGAAGTTAAATTAAGATTAACGCTTTGATCTATGATCAATAAGGAGTTTGAGATTACCTTGCAATATGAACATACTCTTAATAATAATAATAATAATAATAATAATACATCAGTCTTATATAGCGCTTTTCTAAATACTCAAAGATGCTTTACAAAACAGCATAGGAAACAACATACAAAGAACGGGGTAAACAGACAAGGTACGGTACCACATAGGTAGAAAAAACAGTCAGTTTTCGTAGGTAGATTTGAAGAGATGGGTTTTGAGTTGACTTTTGAAGGAAGCAAGTGTGTTGGCAGACCGGATGTGAAGGGGCAAGGAATTCCAGAGGGTTGGTGCGGCAATGGCGAATGATCTATCACCCAGGGTGCGTAGTTTTGCCTTGGTGATGGGGGGTGAGAAGGTGAGTGTCAGCAGAGTGGAGGAGGCGAGTGGGGGGAATGACGAGACAGAAGGTCAGTTAGGTATGAGGGGGCGAGGTTATGAAGAGCTTTATAGGTGATGAGGAGGATCTTGAAATTGATGCGCTGTTGAATGGGGAGCCAGTGGAGCTGACGGAGGAGAGGAGTGATGTGGTCTCTGGAGCGGGAGTGAGTAAGTAGGCGGGCCGCTGAGTTTTGGACATACTGTAGTTTTTGGAGGATGGTGGAAGGAAGTCCATACAGAATGCTGTTACAGTAATTAAGTCTGGAGGTGATGAAGGCGTGGATGAGTATTTCAGCAGCAGAGGGTGAGAGGGTGGGACGGAGACGTGCAATATTACAAAGATGAAAAAATGATGTTTTAGGTGATATGGTTGATGTGAGATTTGAAGGAGAGGGTGGGGTCCATGATAATGCCGAGGTTTCTGGCCAGGGGGGGGAGGGGTGACTGAGTGACCATCGATTTGGAATGAAAAGTTCTGGGAAGAGGGGAAAAGAGATTTTGGTCCAAAAATGATGGTTTCTGTTTTATTGCTGTTTAGCTTGAGAAAGTTGTTAGTCATCCAGGTTTTTATGTCTGTGAGGCAGTTGGTGATGGTGGAGAGAATGGCGGGGGTGATGAATTTAGAGGAGATGTACAGCTGGGTGTCGTCGGCGTAGCAGTGAAAGTGAAGACCATGTTGACGGATGATGTGACCAAGCGGAACCATGTAGAGAGTGAAAAGGGTTGGACCGAGCACAGAGCCTTGAGGGACACCGTGTGATACGGGGGTGGTGCGTGATTTGTGATTGTTGATGGAGATGTACTGGAATCTGTCAGACAGGTAGGAGGTGAACCAAGAGAGGGCGGAGTCAGTGATGCCAATAGAAAGCAGACGACGGAGCAGGATGGAATGATTAATGGTATCGAAAGCTGTGCTGAGATCGAGGAGGAGAAGAATGGTGAGGGAGCCAGAGTCAGAGGCGAGCAGGAGGTCATTGGTGACCCTGAAGAGGGCGGTTTCAGTGCTGTGGTGAGAACGGAATCCAGATTGAAATGTTTCATAGAGTTTGTTGGAGAGGAGGTGTTTCTTGAGTTGGGTGGCGACAGCTTTTTCCAATATTTTAGCCAGAAATGGGAGGTTGGAGATGGGTCTGAAATTGTTGGGGTTGTCAGAGTCCAGGCCAGGTTTCTTAAGGAGGGGGGTTATGGCAGCAATCTTGAGTGATGGGGGGACAGTGCCAGTGGTGAGGGAGGAGTTGATGGTGTCGATGATAAGGGGGGCAAGAGGGGTGAGACAGGTTTTGATAAGGGGGGAGGGATGGGGTCCAGGGGGCATGTAGATGATTTCATGCTGGAGAGTATTTCGGAAAGTTCATCAGTGGTTATGGGTGAGAAAGGGAGAGCTGTATATCTATGGGTGGAGAAAAAAATGGGTTCTGAGTCAGAGATGATGGCCGAGGAGGAGGCAAGCTGGTTGTGAATATTGTCAATTTTGGAATGGAAAAATGATAGAAAGCTATTGCATTTTTCAGGGGTGAAGGATGATGAAATGATGTCCTGGGGTTTGAGGAGTTTATTGATGGTGGAGAACAGAGTGCGGGGGTTGGAGGATTCAGAGTGAATGATGCTGGAGTAGTAGGCAGAGCGAGCTTTATTGAGTGAGGATTGGTATAGGTGTATCAGTTCTATGTGAGCGAGTGTGTGTACAGTCAGACCAGTTTTGCAGCTCAGGCGTTCAAGCTGTCGCAGTTGTTTTTTGAGTTTGTGAAGTTCTGAGGTGTACCAGGGGGCCAAATGAGTGAAAGTGACGTTTTTTGTTTTCATGGAGGCCAGTTTGTTGAGGGAGGTAGACAATGTGTTGTTGTAGATGTTTACTAAGTCCGTAGGGGTTGGGTTTACAGGGAAGGTGAGGTTGGAGAGAGTGTTTGATATGCATGTGGAGAGAGAAACTGAGCAGATGGACTTAAGATTCCTGAAGGTTATTGTTCGGTCTTGTTTGGGTTGAGGGGCTGGGATGTCAATGTCCAGTGTGATGGCGAGATGATCCGAGATGGTGAGGTCAGTGCTGGAGATGTTGTGAGTGTGGAGACCAGTGGAGCAAACCAGATCCAGGATATGTCCACATCTGTGGGTGGGGAAAGTTATGTGTTGGGTGAAGTTGAGACACTTGAGTAAGTCCAGAAAATCGTTTGCGTATTTGCAGTCAGGGGAATCAATGTGGAGGTTGAAATCGCCAAGCAGTAGGACAGATGGTGAGGTTGCAGACAGTACTGTAATGAGTTCTGAAAGATCTGATAAGAAAGATGGATTTGGTTTGGGAGGGCGGTAGATAATTGCAAAAGAGGAAACAACGGGTATGGAGAGAGGTCGTGGATTGAGGTCATGAAGATGAATAGCAGCAATGCCTCCTCCATGGCCTTCAGGGCGTGGGTTGTCCAGGTATGAATATCCAGCAGGGGTGGTTTGTTTAAGTGCAATGTAATCCAGGGGTTTTTGCCAAGTTTCAGTGAGACAGAGGAGATCCAGTTTATTATCAGTGATAATTCGTTTAGAATGAGGCTTTTATTGTTAAGGGATCGTGTGTTGAAGAGGGCAAAATTTCAGGTGTTTTGTTTGAAAATGTGGGTGCGGAAGTCGGGATAGGGCGGAGGTTGAAAGGATTCACGTTGGGGTTGTTCTGATGACGCGTCACATTGTTGTGATGACGCAACGCGGAAGTGCGGAAGCCGGTGTCCATGCAGCGATTTGACCAGAGAACGGGGATACAGTTTGTTGTGGTGAAGTTGTAATTAAACTTGCGGCATGAACTTCGGTGGATATATCTGGGCTGGAGGAGAAGTCTGGAGCTTTTTAGTGAGGCAATGAGTTCCAAGGAGGGAGAGGTTTGGTGATTTAGCCGGAGGAGTTGCGCGGATGTGTTAGCGTAGCGTCATAACTGGGGCTATGCAGGTGCCGGAGGTGGGTGATTGGAGGTCCGAGTTTGTTGCAGGCGTTAAAACCAATGAGTCGGCAGAGTTGCAGGATGAAGTGACAGAAGTGTTGAACCATGGAAGGACGCTTCCCCAGCCTCTCTGATTTGTAGCAAGCAGTGCTAGTACCAGGCAGCATGCAGCTAGCCGTTGACCGCAGCTTGTAGCGAGACACCTGGTAGCAAGCTAAGCTGATGGCCCAGCGATGTTAGCAGGGAGTCCCAGACAGATGGCAGCCAAAGCACAGACAGGTAGCAGTCGGCCAGCCGTCAACTGGCTGGCTAACAGCCAGTTTGCCGCTAGCCCGCTTTCCTGCAGGCCAAGGCCACCAGCAAGTCGTGGGTAGATGTTCCAGAGATGGAGAGTAGAGAGGCAGATGAAGACAATCCAAACCATGACAGGACAACAGAACAGTTTGTGACTGGAGTGGCACTTGAGTCAGCCCAGGTGGGTGAAGTTCACAGCCGAGATCATCTTGCAGGTAAGCGTCCACACCACCCAGTAAAATGAACAAAAATAGTAGTATCCAGGTCCAGCAATGTAGGGAAGCAAACAAACAAAACAAACAAAAAAACACAGAAACTGTTAGTTAAAAAAAAGAAAGAAAATACGAATGAGTCATGAATGGGGAAGCGAGCGAACAGAGCAGCGCCAGCGTCCTCCCCATGATCAATCAACGCGCCGTGGTGCTTTGTTACAGAGGAAGCAAAAACATGGATGATACAACATTCATCCTACAAAACTAAACAAAAACAAACTCCCTTTCCCCACATTCGTGGTAATCCCCCGAATCAAAAATTCCGTCTTCTCAGTTATAGCTAGTGACTGTTCCACACTTGCGAGGCATCAGTCAAACCACTTCTCTCCTTTCTCCTCTCAATCACCCTGACTCTACTACTATTCTTATGACATTAACTCTCTTCTGTAGTTTTTTTCAAACATAATTCAAAGTTTTTCTATAGCAACTTTGTACATCATAGCTTTTTTTTTTTAATACAGTCTGTATTTTGTAGACATGTTATATGTTTCAGATCAATCAGATGTCTGTACATATGCTTAAAAGTTCTACCTTTGTCATGTTCAATGCATTACGCTCCCACCAGTTCCTTTGGATCTGCTTGATGAGCTCCTGCACCTCTTGAGGGTCTTGAAGGTGTGGGTTCTCCCTTTATATGAGACAGCAGTCTTGCCGGAAGAATCACTCCGTTACGAATACCTAGGTTGCGCAGCTCTTTGCGGGCGGTGTCGACTGCCTCCTTAACTGTTGAATGTCCTGTGGCCAAATCTGGTTATAGTACCGCACCTGTGATCCTGGTTTATTTAATTTCCCCTTTAGCTCGTTGCTGCTATTGGTGACCATCATCTTGTCTCTGTAGTTGAGGAACTTCATAATCAGCATCCTCGTTGGTGTCTTAATTTATCTCTCGGTGGGCCGATTCGGTGAGCTCTCTCTAAAAACAACTGATGACTGCAGATCCGCGTTGTTCAGCACTTCTGGAATCCAACTTTTCCAAATAGGAACATGGAGTCCCATCCCTCTGCTCCCCTCTGGCGAGGCCCACCAGCCTCAAATTATTCCGTCGCGAACGGGATTCCAAGTCTAGGACGTTTATCTTCCAGACGTTCCATTTTTAATTCCAGGTGTTTTGCAACTAGATTGTAGGCTGGTGATGTCATCTTCAGCGCTTGAAATTCGGAGCTCCGCCTGCGATACTCGCTCCATACAGTCGTTTATTTCCTTTCTCATTCCTTCTATTGCTGCTATTATCCCATCAAATTTAGACGAAAACTCTGTTCTCATGGAGATGATGGCAGTGAGCACTGCGTTTGTCCCCTCTTCAGCAGTTCCCGCTCCGCCGCTGGCTCCCTCCTCCGCATTGTCTCTGGAGTTTTTTCTGTTTCGCCTCGAGCGTGGAGTCTGTTAGCTTGGGTTGTTTTGTCGAGTTACCTTTTCCTCCACCTAATTTCCCAAACCCTTGGTATTTACCATATCCGCCGCCAAAACGTGGGATGGGTTTTTGTTCCCAATTAAGAGAGTTTTAGAAAACTTTTTATTTTTAGGAGCAGAGCAGTGTGAAGCACGTCTTCCTACGTGGCCGCCCATAAACGGAAGTCCCAAAATGTATCTTTTTTAGTTTTATTACAAAAAATAACTTTCATTCTAATTTACTGAGATGCACTAGTAGACTGTTTTAACAGGAAAAATAAATTGTGAGCTGCTTCAACTGTTGTTGTTAAAACACTATCACTGTACCCCGGCAATCCAGGCAAACCGAGAATGATCTGGGGTTCCTATGTTGTCTGTTACTTCAGTGGGAACTTGAGTCCGGTCTGGTTTCCTGTCTAGCGGCAGGTTGAGACAGCGGGAATAGGTTTTTGCGCTCGTGTAATCTTTTTCCTTGCTGCAGTCCATTTCTCCATTACCTGTTGATTTGAAGTAGGCGGGTGGGACATTGGAAACGTGCAAAGGAACTTATTGTGATTCTCCGACGTAACCCAGAAGGGTGAGTTTTGTCGCTCTACACAGCGCATGCGCTCATGGGGCTTAGCGTCTTCTTCTGCTTTTTCGGTTGAAATGCCACAATGGGTGACTGCATACACCCCCCACTGGATGGTGATGCCACTACATTTTCATTGAATAAGCTCCATTGAAAAGGGCTGCTGAGTTATCAATAAATGACAATTTAATTTACTCGACTAAATTCTTACGACAATTAATCAAAAGTCAAATTAATCGTTAACATCCCTAGTGTGAAGGGTCCCAAGTTTACAGGAAGGGATCACAGGAGCCACTAGGTCCAAACACAGTTATCCTAGGAAGAGAACAACTGATGGAACCCTGACCAGTATGGTTTTACCAAAGGCAAATCCATATTTGACTAATGTGCTAGAAATCTTGAAGACTGGACCCATGCACTCGACCAGGCTGGGGAATGATTCATTGTATCTTGATTATCGTTAAGCTTTGATTTGGTGTCCCACAGTCATCTATTACTGAAGTTGTGGTGCTATGGAATTTGCTGGAAATTTGCATAAATGGCTGGAAGATTTCCTGACAGGAAGAATGATACAGGTGTCCATAGACTGTAGTAGCTCAGCAGAAGCAGAAGTCATCAGTGGCATGCCGCAGGGCCCAGTGATAGCTCCACTTCTATTTTTGAGCTGTGTGAATTACTTTGGTAGTGATTTCAACTCACCATTTAACCTCTTCGCCTACGACAGTAAACTCTACCACATTATTAAACTGAGAACGACCAGCAAATACTACAAGCCAATCTAGATAGAGTTAATGAGTGGTCAAAAAAGTGGTTATTCTCTGATGTAGGACCACCAGTTTTTATCTGGTGGTCCTACACATGAACACGGACACACATTAGACCTTGTTCTTTCACATGGTTTGTCTGTTTAACTTGGAGGTCTGTGACAATGTGTTCTCTGATCATATGTCAATTTTATTTGATGATGCCTTCTCCTGTACCAAAGTTAAAACCTGCACTCCTACACGGTGCCTGTTGTGTTTTTAACCCCTCCACTGCTGATCAGTTTTTGTGTGCTTTTACCAGCTCTGTGCTCCCCCTGATATTCTCTCTGATATGGAGGAGCTAAATTCTGGTTTTATTCCTCCTGGCAGCCATCCTGGACTCTGTGGCTCCATTAAAAATTAAGCAGCCCAGAGGCCAACTCGAGCCATGGTTCAATGTCAGAAGGGAATGCTGCAAAGCTAAGCACAGGTGGAAGAAGGATAAGCTGCAGGCATCTCGTCAGATTTTAAAACTGTTGGCATCGTTATCAGAGTGCTGTCAAAGAGGCTAAAAGGGAACATCTGGCTAATATTGTTGCATCTAACCGTCATAATCCACATGTGTATTTTAAGACCATTGGCTCTGTTTTTACTGCCTCACTGACTGTCATTATGGAAGCATCATCTGAAATGTGCAGTGACTTTTTACATTTTTTATTGATAAGGTCACCACCAATAGAGCTCCTTATCCCAGCTCCTGCCTTGGACTCCTCTGTCTCTGTCCCTTGCTCTGCTGTCTTCAGTCAGTTTGAGCCTGTGACCCTGTTGCAATTAGAGGATGTGGTTGATCATATTAAGCCCTCAGGTTCCCCTTGTGATGCTCTCCCTCCTCACTTTTCTAAAGAGGTTTTATCTAGTATAGGTCTGTCAGTTTTAACAATTTTTAAACAACAGTTTGTCCTTCCAGTATGGTTCCTGCACATATTAAACATGCAGTAGTAAAACCTTTGATAAAGAAACCTGGTCTTGATCAGGACTGTGTTGGCTAATTTTCGGCTATTTTTAAAGCTGCTTTTTCTTTTGAAAATACTGGAGAAAATAGTTTACTCTCAGTTAAAAAGCCCTTTCTGGATGAGAATGGATGTCCTGGAGGTGTTCCAGTCTGGATTTAAAACCCTCCATAGCACTGAGTCGGCTTTGGTAAGGGTCTTTAATGATGTCTTCTGGCATCTGATTCTGGTGATTTTGTGATTCTCATCCTTCTTGACCTAACTGCCACCTTTGATGCAGTGGACCATGACATTTTAATATATTGTCTACATATATTACATATATTGTCTCTTACACAATGGTCCTCTCCGGCATACAACTAGGAAACATACCGGTCGCTATGGAGGGTGAGAATATGTATGGGCACATAATCATACCATGTAGGATAACTAAGTAGACGGTTATGCTGTTTCATTCCATCTAGCAACAATGCTCTGCACTGTGTGTGTTTATTTTTTTGCATATTTATTCCATCTAGCTACAATGCTCCGTACTGTGGGTGTTTTATATTTTATATATCTACATATTATTCCATCTAGCTACATTGCTCGCACTGTGTGTGTTTATATACTTGCATATTTATTCCACCTAGCTGCAATGCTCCGTACTGTGGGTGTTTATATATTTACATATTTATTCCATCTAGCTACAATGCTCTGCACTGTGTGTGTTCTATATTCATATATTTATTCCATCCAGCTACAATGCTCTGCACTGTGTGTCTGTGTGTGTGTGTATATATATATATTTTATAGTACTACGTACATATGTTTATTAGCTGCTCTTGCTTGCTTGTTTTTTTTCTTGCCTTCTGATTGTTGCTCTGAGTGTTGCTATCCCTGTGCTGTTGCAATCCTGGAATTTCCCCGTTGTGGGACTATAAAGGCTTATCTTATCTTATCTTATCTTATACAGCAGGGGTGCCCACACTTTTTTGGCTTGCGAGTACTTTTAAAATGACCAGGTCAAAATGATCTACAGTAGTGTGAAAAAGTGTTTGCCCCCCTTCATGATTTCTCATTTTTTTATGTTTGTCACACTTAAATGTTTCAGATCATCAAACAAATTTAAATATTAGACAAAGATAATACAAGTAAACACAAAATGCAGTTTTAAATGAAGGTGTTTATTATTAAGGGTAAAAAAAATCCAAAACCTACATGGCCCTGTGTGAAATAGTGATCCCCCTCCCCCCATTAAAACTTAAATTAAGTGTGGTTTATCACATCTTTGGAAAGCTGAGTTTAATTTCTCTAGCCACACCAGGCCTGATTTACTGCCAAAACTGTTCTCAATCAAGAAATCACTTAAATAGGGCTGCCCTGATAAACCAAAGTAGACCAAAAGATCCTCAAAAGCTAGACTAACTAACTAACTAACTAACCTGCACTTATATAGCGCTTTTCTAGTCACAAGACCATCAAAGCGCTTTCATTAATACTAACCCTCTATTCTAAGGGCCTATAGGAAACAGATATCTAGGGACAATTTAGAACAGCCAATTAACCTAACATGCATGTCTTTGGCATAGGGGAGGAAACGGAGAAATCCCGGAGTATAACCCACGCAACACGGGAGGGAGAACATGCAAACTCCACACAGATCACTGTTGGTTCGGGGGCTGGGATCGAACCCACGATCCCACATCATGCAACAAATTCAGGAACAAGTGAGAAACAACGTAATTAAGATCTATCAGTCTGGAAAAGGTTATAAAGCCATTTCTAAAGCTTTGGGACTCCAGCGAAAACACAGTGAGAGCCATTATCCACAAATGGCGAAAATACGGAACAGTGAGTGAACCTTCTCAGGTGTGGCTGGCCGACCAAAATTACCCTAAGAGCACAGCGACAGTTCATCCAAGAGGTCACAAAGACCCCACAACAACATCCAAAGAACTGCAGGCCTCACTTGCCTCAGTTAAGGTCAGTATTCATGACTCCACCATAAGAAAGAGACTGGCAAAAAATGGCCTGCATGGCAGAGTTTCAAGACGAAAACCACTGCTGAGCAAAAAGTACATAAAGGCTTGTCTCAGTTTTGCCAGAAAACATCTTGATGATCCCCAAGACTTTTGGGGAAAAATACTCTGTGGACTGACGAGACAAAAGTTAAACTTTGTGGAAGGTGTGTGTCCCATTACATCCGGCATAAAAGTAACACAGCATTTCAGAAAAGGAACATCATACCAAAAGTAAATATGGTGGTGGTAGTGTGACGGTCTAGGGCTGTTTTGTTGCTTCAGGACCTGGAAGACTTGCTGTGGTAATGGAAGCATGAATTCTGCTGTCTACCAATAATCCTGAAGGAGAGTGTCCGGCCATGTGTTTGTGACCTCAAGCTGAAGCACACTTGGGTTCTGCAGCAGGACAATAATCCAAAGCACAGCAGCAAGTCACCTCTGAATGGCTTAAGAAAAACAAAATGAAGACTTTGGAGTGGCCTAGTCAAAATCCTGACCTGAATCCGACTGAGATGCTGTGACATGACCTTAAAAAGGGAAGAGTTCATGCTCAAAAAACCCTCCAATGTGGCTGAATTACAACAATTCTGCAAAGATGAGTGGGCCAAAATTCCTCCACAGTGCTGTAAAAGACTCACTGCCAGTTATTGCAAATATTGTTGCTGCTAAGGGTGGCCCAAACCAGTTGTTAGGTTTAGGGGACAATCACTTTTTCGCACACGGCCATGTAGGTTTGGATATTTTGTCCCCTTAATAATAAATACCTTCAATTTAAAACTGCATTTTTGTGTTTACTTGTGTTATCTTTGTCTAATATTTAAATTTGTTTGAAGATCTGAAACATTTAAGTGTGACAATATACAAAAAAATGAGAAATCATGAAGGGGGCAAACACTTTTTCACACACTGTACCTACATTTTAAAAATGCCAAATAAGGCAATATATGTTGGCGTACATTATATAACTACGTAAACCCTTATGGCACAATGCAGTCAATACATTTACGATCATTACCTTACTCTGATGACTTGCACTGGATGGAGTTAGACAGGGTTGCATAGTCTGGACAGTAGCTGCTGGTAGCTAGTCTCAGGCAGGCTCCAAATGATCATCAGTAATGGTTGAAACGGTATTTGGACTTAATATCTTCATGTGGGAAAAGGCTGATTCGCACAAATAAGCCAAATAATGCAGTCAAGGAGGTAGCACATTTCCTCATGTTTGGATACTTTTCTTCTGTGAATAAGTTCTAAACTGTCCATGAGCCCTGCACTTAAGCTCAGAGTCAGCTGGTCGTGTCAAAATCTCATCCTCCACTGCAGATGAGTGCTGATGAAAACAGTGTTGCAATTTTTGATGCAAGTGAATCGACCTCAGCATCTTTCTTGAATGGATAGCACAAAAATGTAGCAATTGGCTCAAGTAAAGCAAAGTCTTGAAATCGTTTGTCAAACTCTGACAAACAATTTTCCATCTGCTCGATGTAGTGTGCACTGTCAAGTTGCGCACGTGCCTTTTGTTGCTTCTCCATCTCTGACGTCAGTTTGGGAAGTTCCCAAATCATGGCGCTGCAGTTTTGAGGACATATGTTGCACTTTTTGTTTGAAAGCATTAAACTGAGCTGATCGTGTTTACCACAGTTTTGTCCTTTCCTTGCAGCTCTAAATTAAGCTCTTTTCAACATGTTGGTTAAATCGGTTAAAATGCCAAGTCTAGCAGCCACTGATCGTCATCAAGTTGCTTGCATTCTGCATGTTTACTAAGGAGAGAGAAGCTCCTTTATATCCGGACAGAGCTCTCAATTGCTGCAGGAATTTCCCCCTACTAAGCCATCTAACGTCAGTGTGTAGCAAGAGCTCAGAGTAGTTGCAATCACCCTCCTCCAGATGTGCTTGGAACAGTCATCTTTGAAGAGATCTCGCTTGAATAGAGCAAGCGATTTTTGTAGCCACATCCATTATCTCTTTCATATTTAGCATTTTAGCACATAATGCTTGTTGGTGGATTATGCAGTGGTAAGTAAGGAAGTCGGGGAAATCATCGTCCTCCCTGCACTTTGCAATAAATCCATTTGTGCGGCCCACCATTGCAGGTGCACCATCCATGGTGATTGACACCAATTTACACACTGGGAGCTGGGTTTTCTCAATAAAGTTTTTGAAAGAGTGAAAAATGTCCTCGCCTTGCGTGTGCTCTTTCATGGGCAGTATTGTTAACAGCTCCTCTTTTGCAGTCATATCGGTAAACACCATCCAAATAAAAATGGACAGCTGAGCTGTGCCACTTATGTCTGTGGACTCATCTAATTGCAGTGAGAAACACTCACATTCTGTGATGACCTTCCAAAGCTGCTGTGTCAAATCATAGGACATTACTTCACAGCACTGTGTAACTGTACTTCTTGATAGCTGAAGAGCTTTGATTGAAGATAATATTTCTGGTTTGTTTTTGAAATCCCGAAATGACTCCGCTGCCCCAATGAAGGCCTCTTTTATCATCTCTCCATCTTGAAAGGACTTCTTATGCTTAATAATACATTGATTCACCCAGAACGATGCTTCAGTGAATGTCTTTGCCTTTGAATTCAGCTGTGTGAAAAATGACTGCTGTCCCATTAACTGAGATTTCAGTTCCTTCATCTTTCTTTTTCTCAGCTCACTTTTCGGGGGGAAGTCAGTGTCGTAGTTTTTATGAATAGTTCGAAAGTGCCTTTCCACATTTCCCTTTTTTGGAAATGTAACGATAGATTGACAGATCAGACAAATACACTTTGAAAATGATGTTGTGAAAAAAAATCTTTCCTCCCATTTCGCATGGAAGTGGTAAGTTTTTGTCTTCTTACTGGGTTCAGCTCCCCCACTCATTTTTAATATCCCTTCTTTAGTTGAATAGAAATTGGAAGCCACTAACACGGTCACAGCTTGCTGGAGTTTAGTAGAAGCTAGCTAGTGTGTTTGACCACGCATGCAGGGTGACTTGTGACACATAGAGGACAGGACCTCTCCTGATTGGCTGCCCTGTACATCAATCAAATGGTAAATGCCAATAAGAGGACAGATGAGAGGATAGGCGATAGAATTAAAACCTTTTTTTTTTAATGTCACATGTGATCTACCCGCAGTGCCTTTGCGATCTACCAGTCGATCACGATTGATGTATTGAGCAGCCCTAGTCTACAGCATCTTGTGGGTATTTGTGCTACTGCTCTGGAATGGTTCAGGTCCTACTTGACAGATAAAACCATGCATGTAAGCTTTTCTGGTTTTGAATCTTCCTCTGCTTCCCTGTCATGTGTGGTCCCACAGGACTCAAATTTAGGGCCCCTGCCTTTCTCCCTTTATCTGCTTCCAGTGGGTTCCATTCTTCAACAGCATGGTATCTCCTTCCACTGTTACACTGATGACACTCAAATATATGTACCATTAAAGAGGAAGGAGGCCTTTTCATTAAAATCACTCCTTGCATGTCTTGATGACATTAAAGATTGGATGGCTTTAAACTTCTTAAGTTTTAATGAAAATAAGACTGAAGTGATGGTGTCTGGACCCAGTGGCTCTAGTGAGTCCCCACCTGTTGACTTGGGCCCCTTGGTACGGTTTGTTAAGTTTTAAGTTGGACAGTCATTTTAAATTAGATCCTCAAATCAGTGCAGTAGTGAAGTCCAGCTTTTTTCATCTAAGGCAGTTAGCAAAGGTTAAACCAATCCTTTCAAAGCAGCACTTTGAAACAGTAATCCATGCCTTCATCATGTCTCGGCTGGATTACTGCAATGCACTTTATTATGGAGTCAGCCAGTCTTCCCTCTCACGTCTCCAGTTGGCTCAGAATGCTGCTGCACATCTTTTAACTGGAACATGTAAGAGGGACCACATTACACCCATTTTAGCTTCCATTCACTGGCTGCCTGTGCACTTTAGGGTTCATTTTAAAATTCTTTTATTTGTTTTTAAATCATTAAATGGCCTTGCCCTGGCTTACCTCTCTGAGCTGCTTCACCCTTACACCTCTGCTTGGTCTCTCAGGTCAGCTGATCAGCTGCTCCTGGAGATACCAAAATCAAAGAGGAAGCTCAGAGGCGACAGAGCTTTTTCTGTTGCTGCTCCTAAATTGTGGAATAATCTGTCTTTGTCCATCAGACAGGCCTCTTCACTGTCCAGTTTTAAAACTCATCCTAAAACCCATTTTTATTCTCTGACTTTTGATCCAGTTTGAGACATTGATTTTATTTGTTCTTATTGTCTCTATTGTATGACTACTGTTTTGTTTGTGCTGTTTTGTACTTTTTTAGCTGTATTTTATTGTTTTTATGTTTTATGTTTTTTATATTTTGTCGTTGATGTACAGCACTTTGTGTCAGCTGTTACTGTTTTTAAAGTGCTTTATAAATAAAGTTGGATTGGATTGGATTGGATTAACGTTGAGAAATGTAAGAGAATGTATGTGGGGCACAGAGATTCTAAGTTCAACTATACTTTAGAAGACAATAGTGGAATCAGAAGAGTATTAGAACAGACATCAGCTGAAAAGGACCTAGGCATCTGGGTATCAAATGACCTAAAGCCATCCCTGGATTGTGCTTAATTGGCTGAAAAAAGCGTGAAGGTCCTCATGCTGATTAAAAGAAGTTTTGAAGCCTTGGATGAGAATAGCTTCATAACCCTGTACAGGACTTTTGTTAGGCCACATCTAGAGTATGCTGTGCAAGTTTGGAACTCATACTATCAGAAAGATATCCAGATTTTAGAAAACATCCAGAGACGTGCCACCAGCACGTCAGATATCTGTCTTATATAGAGCGACTGAAAAACTTGGGGGCGGCTGTGGCACAGGCGTAGTGTAGCTGACTACTAATCAGAGGGTCAGTGGTTCGATTCCCGCTCTGTCTGCAGTCTGCATGTCCTTGAGCAAGACACTGAACCCCCAGTTGCTCCTGGTGGGTCAAGCCAGCGCCGGTGCATGGCAGCTCTGCCACCATCAGTGTGTGAATGTGTGTGTGAAGGCGTGGATAGTAGGATCTGTAAAGCACTTTGGTCAACCAGAGGTGAATAAAAAGCGCTATATAAGTGAACACCATTTACCGTCACAACACTGGAAAGAAAAAGACTTAAAGGGGTCAGACTGCACTTTTTCCGCATTTTAATAGCTCAGACATGTCCTAATGAAATGTTTGTGACATATTTTGTTTATATTTTCTTAATTTTTTTTAATTACTGAGGCAAATTTGTTTTTTATTTTTCCTGGCTTTCTTTAAATGCTCTGATTTAAGGCCTGTCACTAAGAAGCATGCTTCACCATTTCAACTCTGCCCTCCCTCTTACGTCAGTTAGCCATTATAGCTGACTAGTTTCTAGTCTCCCAGCTCGAATGAGCAGCGCTCTGGTTCACTGATCCACAGTTGATGGTGTATCTCACATCAGTCCGGCTTACAGTTTTGCAAGAAAAAAGCTGCACAAAAATGACCAAAAGTTGAGAACTAACAAGAGAAATGTGTGTTTGTATACTCATATATTTATTCCATCCAGCTACAATGCTCCGCACTGTGTGTCTATATATATATATATATATATATATATATATACAGTATATATATATATATATATATATATATATATATATATATATATATATATATATATATTTATATTAATATGTACATATGTATACTAGCTGCTCTTGTTTTTTCTTGCCTTCTGATTGTTGCTCTGAGTGTTGCTATCCCTGTGCTGTTGCAATCCTGGAATTTCCCCATTGTGGGACTAATAAAGGCTTATCTTAAATATGGAAAATTTACAAGAAAAGTTGAAAATTTTAAAGGAAAATATTGAAAGTTTACATAAAAAGATACAAATCAGTGCAGGACCAGATGGTCTTCCAGTTGACCTTTATAAAAAATTTAAGAATAAATTAATAAAACCTTTTTTGGAAATGGTTTTAGAAGCATTTCAAAATAATAATTTACCATCATACATAAATAATGCCTTAATTATACTGCTGCCAAAACCAGGTAAGCCCTCTAATAAATGTGAAAATATGAGACCAATAAGCCTATTAAACGCCAACCTTAAGATAATCTGTAAAATTTTAGCAAGACGAATACAAGAAATTTTACCAAATATTATTAATCGAGATCAGAATGGCTTTATAAAGGGAAGACAAGGCTTCCATAATGTAAGAAGACTATTTAATATTATTTATTTTAATAAAGAAGCACCGGATACAGCTCTCCTATCACTGGACGCCGAAAAGGCCTTTGATAGAGTTGAATGGCCCTTTCTTTTTGAAGTCCTACAAAGGTTTGGACTTGGAAATAATTTCATAAAATGGGTTCAAATAATATACAATAATGCTACAGCAGAAATCCTAACAAATAACAATATTTCAAAACCAATAAAATCAATAGAGGATGTCGACAAGGCTGTCCACTTTCACCTTTACTGTTTACTATGGCAATTGAACCTTAGCGATAGCGATACGTTTACATTCACAAATATATGGAATTAAAGTTGGACCAACAGAACATAAAATCTCCCTGTACGCCGATGACATAATTTTGTTTATGTCGAATCTAAAAAAATCAATTCCAACCTTGTTGAATTTAATAAAGAATTTTGGGAAATATCAGGATATAAAATAAATAAAACTAAATCTTCAATATTAATGCTAAATGAGACCCAGAGAAATTACCCAGCCCCTGAGGTAAATCAATTCAATGTTGTAAATCAGTTTAAATATTTAGGAATCCAAATTGTGCCTAAGCTAGAATCAGTCGCCAGTGTCAACTATGAAGCCTTAATGTCAGATATCAATGAGTTAACTCAGAGATGGATGTCACTACCAATGTCGATGATCGGGAGAATCAATATACTTAAAAGTAGTATTTTTACCTAAAATACTTTATTTATTTCAATACATTCCCTTATCACCACCTTTAGATTTATTCTCAAGAATAAAAAAAAAAGTTAGTGGAATTTATATGGAACAACAGGAGGGCTAGATTACGTCTGTCTTTATTATATTTACCATTTGATCGTGGAGGTCTGAAATGTCCAAATTTTTATGTTGTATTATTGGTCGGCACAACTGAGGTCTATGACATATTATTTTTCATCAAATGATCTCCCTCACTGGACTGAAATGGAATCATACAATTTGCCTTTACCTCTTCCCATATTCATATACTCAGATTCGGCAAAAAAATTACAAAAACAAGTTAAAAATCCATTTGTAAAGCATATGATCAAAATATGGTGTGAAGCTAAAAACTATTTAAAAGAACCACAGTTATTGTCACAATTTAGTCCAATATGGGGTAATCAATATTTAAAACCAGGAAGAGCGGACGCTGTATTTAAAATATGGAATTTAAAAGGGATACAAAAGATTCAGGATTTATATTTGCCATGTGCAGATAACATAATGTCTTTTGAAGAGCTGAGGATCAAATTTAATCTCAATAGAACACATTTTTTTAAATATCTTCAACTTAGAAACTTTATTCGATCAAATCAAAATAAAGCTCTCACTCGACCTATTTATTCATCCTTGGAAAAAATGATGATGAAAGATAGTAAGAGAAAGGGTATTATTTCAGAGTTTTATAACTCATTGACACTATCTTCAAGTGAAAATTCACTGAAAAGATTAAACTACTGGAAAGAAGATCTGCAAACTGAAATTTCAGAGGAACAATGGGAATTGGCTTGTACAGAAGCTCAAACCAAATCAATAAATGTACATCTTAAATTGATACATTTCAAATGGTTAATGCGGATGTATGTTACACCAGAGGAGTTAAATAAATATAACAAAAATATACCAGATACATGCACAAAATGCATGGAAAGTAAAGGAACTCTATTTCATTGTTTATGGGAATGTAGATTAATAAGAATGTTTTGGGAAGAGGTGAGGGTAACAGTTGAAAAAATAATCTCAAAACAAATCATATTGAATCCTAAATTGTTTTTGTTGGGTCTGTACCCAGAAAAGCATAATTTTAATAAAAGTGAAAGAACATTCATAGACCTCAGTTTGCTTAATGCCAAAAAATGTATTGCACTATTATGGAAAAAGACTTATAGACCAGATGTGACTCAGTGGTTAAGACAGATGTTAACAAACCTTCCATTAGAAAGAATAACATATATACTGAAATCAAAGGAAATTGTGTTTGAGGATATATGGAGACCTTTTATTGATTATGTAAAAAATTTAAACATAACTTTTGAAGAAGAAGGTGAATGATGTGTGTGGACCTTGTAAATTCCAAACTGGTGAACATAATATGTATACTTATGTATTGGATTGTCTAGACTAAACAGAGGAGCATTGTTGAAGATTTGATTTTGCTGGGTGGTTGTTGGTGTTTTTAGTGCATCTTTTTTTTTTTTTTTTTTTTTTTGTAGTACTTTAGTGTTAGTGTTTGATTGTTTGTATCATGTTTGTTAAAAAAAAAAAAGGTTCAATAAAGATATTGTGGAAAAAAAAGATACAAATCAACAAAAAGATAAGAGAAGAGTTGAAGAAGCTGCAGAAGTGTTCTCCAAGCCTGATGGGAGATGTAGTTTTCAATCGTCACTTTTACTTTGGCGAAGCCCCATTCATGATGTCTTTGTAACTTCCTGTTTTATTTTCTATCTTCAGGCCATTTCCCCAACAAGGCGATGCCGTCGGCGGGGACATTACCATGGATGCAGGGAATCCTCTGCAACGCCAACAATCCCTGCTTCAGGAACCCAACGCCAGGAGAGTCCCCGGGCGTCGTCGGCAACTTCAACGACTCCATGTGAGCCCAAATTTTTATTCTAAAAACCTGAAAATTTATAAGAAGAAAGTTGAAAATTTACAGGCAAAAAGTTGCAAATTTATGAGAAAAAAGTTGAAAATTTACAGGAAAAAAGTAGTGAATTTATGAGGAAAAAGTCACAATTTTTGCAGAAAACATTGAAAATTTACAGGAAAAACCTGCAGATTTACAAGAGAAAAACCTACAAATTTATGAAAAAAAGTTGCTAATTTATGAGATTAAAAACTGCCAATTTATGAGAATAAAGTTATAAATTTATTAGAAAAAGTTCAACATTTACAAGAAAAAAATTAACAAATTTATGAGAAAAAACTTGAACATTTATGAAAAAGTAGCAAATTTAGGAGAAAAGTTATAAATTTACAGGGGAAAAAACTTGCAAGAAAAAAACCTGCAGATTTATGAAATAAAAAGTTGCATATTTATGAGAAAAAATAGCAAATTTGATTAGAAAAAAATTAGCAAATTTATGACAATCTGCACATTTTTGAGAAAGTTACAAATATATATGAGAAAACAGTTTAAGATTTACAGGGGAAAAAATGCTAATTTTTGAGAAAAAAGTTGCAGATTTTTGAGAAAAAAGTTGAAAATTACAAATAAAAATTTGCAAATTTATGAGAAAAAAGTCACACATTTTTGAGAAAAAAGTTGCAAATCTACGAAAAAATTTTTTTGAAAATTTACAGGGGGAAAAATGCAAATTTACAAGAAAGAAACTGACAATTTATGAGAAAAAAGTTGAAAATTATTTTAGAGAAAAGTTACAAATTTATGAGAAAAAAGCTGAAAATTTACAGGAAAGACAAAAAAAATTTGCAACTTATGAGGAAAAAAGTCACAAATTTCTAATGAGGGGTTAACTTATGAGGTTAACCACTGACTAAGATGACTTATATAAGAATTTTTTTCTGTTGAAAAACACACTTAGTCCTTTGGTTCCGTGCCAGGTTTCTGTTCACATCAGATGAGGGCGCGCATGACATTGTTCAGCGAGAACTCTGACATGAGGACACGTGGAGTGTGTGAGCTCTGCGTTTGTTTCCTGTTAGCTAGCATGCCTCAGTCTCCTCTGCTCTGATCTTCAACTGAAAAAACTGTTGCTTTCATCCGCAGAATTTCTCCGCCTGTTTTCAGACGCCAAGAAGATCCTGCTGTACAGTCAGAATGATAAAAACCTGGAGGGCTTCAAGGAGCTGAGCCGGGGCCCTGCAGGTGCTTGAGTCCAGTCGGTCAGGTAGGAAACGCCTGCAGAGTTTTTTGGTTTCTACGTGTTTGACAGAGTCTATATCTGCCTCTGTGTCAGAGTCAGGAAGGGCAAGCGAGATGCAACATGTCACATATGCAAAGTTAACAAAAAATAGCTACTTTTTATTGTACGTTTGCTATCTTTTCCGTCATAAATTTGCTTCTTTTTGCTGTGATTTTTTTTCTTCTTTCTAATAAATTTTCTTTTTTTTCCTTGTGAATATTCATCTTTTTTCTCATAATTTTCCCACTCCTCTCTCCTAAATTTGCACCTTTATCTCAAGCTCTCATGTCTACCGTGAATCGGCGGTGAGGGCGAAGCAACTAAGCAGGGTTCAAACCTTTGGTTCTGGGAGCTCAGTGGGTTTCCTCTGTCCTCAGTCGCTGCATTTTTTTTTTCAGGTTCGGTGAACAAAAAGAATTTTCCTCCTTTGTGTCTTAATTTGCAGCTTTGGCCCACTTTTGTATTTTTTTCACTGCCTGCTCCGACCTGCTCCCTCCTCCTCCTCCTCATCTCCTCATGGAGCATCATGGCGTTTCAGCTCTTTATTGGCTCTTAATATTTGATCAGTGTGATGAGGGGGCGGACGGCGAGTCACTGCAGGTTCGCCTGCTCCTCACACAGGTGATCTCACCTGGTTAGAGAGCAGCAGCCACCATTCAACTGTGATGAGCGCATGTTGGTTCCCCCCCCCACCCCCGTCAGCAAAATGACCCAACTCAACCCCACACCCCCAGTCCCCATTGACAGGTGTAAATTTGGGGGGGGGGGATTGTTCCCCCCAATATCATCAAAAAATTAACAACTTTTTCTTGTAAATTTACAGCTTTTTTTTTCCCTCAAACATCTGCTACTTTTTTCTTATACATTTGCAATTTTTTTCATCAAAAATTTGTAGCTTTTTGTCCTCATAAATTTACAACTTCTTTCTCAAAAATTTGCAACTTTTTTCTTGTAAATTTGTAGCTTTTTTCCCCATAAATTTACAACTTTTTTCTTGTAAATTTGCAGCTTTTTTTTCTCATGCATTTGAAACTTTTATCTCATACATTTGCAATATTTTTCTTGTAGATGTGCAGCTTTTTTTTCTTATGAATTTGCAACTTTTTTCCCCAAAATTTGCAACTTTTTTCTCAAAAATTTACAACTTTACATAAAGTATACATAAAAATATTAAAAGTAATATGAAAAAGTTGCTAATTTACAGAAGGGAAAAGATAAAGTAAAAAGTGTTAAATGTGCCAGACTCCTGTGTGTGTGTGTGTGTGTGTGTGCGTGCTGTCATATTTAGTTTCCTGCTTCTCGACTTGTTCACCCGCTGAAGCGTCGCAGAGTTCATTGGTGTCATTGCAGCTGAACAAATGTTTGATCCGGGAACACTTCACTGGGGGTCCGGGTTCCACATCGTACAGGACCAGGACCCCCACCATCGGACCAGGACCCCGGACCATGGGCTCATATGTAACCACCTCAGTGGAGACGGTTCAACTGGTGATTTAAAAAAAAACCCTCAGATTTATAGGCAAAAAGTCATCAGTTTCTGAGAATAACTATTCATTTTATTTAAAAATTATTTTTACCAAAAAAAACAAAATTCCCGGGAAAGTAAGTCTCAGTTTTGCTACAAAAGAATCACAAAAAAGTCAGAAAGAAATTATAATTTTGCGAGGAAAAAATCTTGAATTTATCATGGGGGGAAAAAAATCTAAATTTTAGCAGAAAAAAGACCCAAGTTCACGTAAAAAAAAATAAATCACACGTTTATGTGAAATCCTTGCAAATTACAGAGAAAAAAGAGCAAATTTATAAGAAGAAAATATATGCTTTTTACAAGAAATATTTATTTAAAAAAATTATTATTCACGAAAAACAATTTTATGTGGAAAAAACTCACAAATCTGAAAGAAAAATGGCATATTTTATAAGAAAAAATCTTGATTTTACCCTGAACAAAAACCAAAACTTTAATAGAAAGAAGTTCACTAAGAAAAAAGTCACAAATTTATGAGGAAAAAAATGCAAATTTATAAGAAAAAACTACATATTTATAAGAAGAAATACATAACTTTATGAAAAAAGTTGTAAACAAGAAAAAAAACTTAAATGTTGCAAATTTATGAGAAAAACCTAAATAATTTAAAAGAAAAATATTATTAAATTTAATTAAAATTTTATCTGAGAAAACACTAAAAACATCTGGCCCTAAGGAGGCAACTGCAGTAACCTGCGGTGGTTTGATGATGGCGATCGATAATTGAAACAGACGGCATCTTGGTGGGAGGAAACGGCTCCTCATTTGACCAATCACATCACTGCGAGCTGATGATGTCGGACCTCTGACCCGTCGCCACGGTCCACTTGCAGTCCTCTATCCTGACTCCCCACCCTGTTCAGACATTTACAGTAAACTTTAATCATCAAACACATGGATGTTTATACCCAGAACCAGAAAATGTTACAGAAATACCTGAAAAATTTAGAAAATGTATGTGGGAAAAAAGCAGCAAATTTATATAAAGAAGTAAAAATTAAAAAAAAAATTCTTGATAAAAATGTTGAAAATTTCACAGAAAAAATATGAGAATTAAGTTGCAAATTTATATGAAAATATTCCAGAAATACCTGAAAAATTTAGAAAATGTATGTGGGGGGGAAAAAGTGGGCAAACTTATATAAAAAAGTAAAAAATTTAAAAAACAAATTTCCTTGATAAAAATGTTGAAAATTTCACAGAAAAATATGAGAATTAAGTTGCAAATTTATACGAAAAATATTCCAGAAATACCTAAAAAAAAATAGAAAATATATATGGAAACAGGTGCAAGTTTATATTAAAAAACAAAAGTAAAATAAATAAATAAATAATCCCTTGATAAAAATGTTGAAAATTTCACAGAAAAAAATATGAGAAATACCTGAAAAATATAGGAAATGTATGTGGAAAAAAGCTGCAAATTTATATAAAAAAGTAAAAGTTAAACAAATCCTTGATAAAAAATGTTGAAAATTTCACAGAGAAAATATATGAAAATGTTACAGAAATACCTTAAAAATATAGAAAATATATCTGAAAAAAAAATCTGCAAATTTATATTAAAGTAAAAAAAACCAAAAAAATGAAGACTTGATCATCTTGTTAGAGCGCTGGTTAAACAGGAAATAAACGCTTTAGTTTATGTTTAATTGCTGTAAAAAAAATGGTATAAAACGGTGAACCAGACGGGTTCTGTCAGCACTGGACTCAGTTGGATGTTTTCTGGCTGCAGCTTTAATGTGATGGAAGAGCAGATTAATGAGGAGGAGGAAGATAAAAAGCCTCAGACGAATGGCCGCCATGCTTTTATTGGGGTTTGGGGGGGGTTTGATGGATGCTGCTGATGGAGGAGCAGCCGTGTTTTTTTTCAGAGAATCCGTTCACGGAGGCAGCGGGACGTCTGATAGGGTGAGTAAAATCCATCGATCCGCGCGTTTTCCTCTTGAGGTTTACTGATCCTCGGCCGGGTGGAGGCGTCAACATTTTTACAGATTTACCAGATGAAGTGCGCAGATCTACAAGAAGAAATCTAGAAATTTAAGATACACACTGCAAATTTATGAAAAAAATGCAAAAGAAAAATAGTGGTTAATTTGGGATTTAAAAAGTAGTAAATGTATGAGAAATTTTTCTGATGTACGTATGAAAAATAAAATTTTCAAATTTACCAAGAAAATGTCACCGATTTATGAGGAAAAGTATTGTACTGAAATAAGAAAAAAAAAAGTCACAGGTTTACAAGAAAAAAATGTCACAATTTAAGAAAAAACGTACAAATTTAAGAGAAGAAATTTGGAAATTTAGGCGGAAAAAACTTTGAAATAAAAAAGTTGGAAATTGTGAAGAAAGGGGGTCAATTTATGAGGAAAATTTATGTAAAAATATTCAATTTTTAAAAAAAAAGCAAAAAAAAAAAATACTGGAAAATTTTACAAGAAAAAAACATTGAATTGTACTTGGAAAAAAGATGCACATTTAAGAAAAATTATGAGGAAAAAATGCAAAAAAAAGAAATAAAATTTTTCACAAAAACAATAAAATTAGGAGAAAAAAATCTTAATTTATTAAAATAAGACAAAATCAAAAAATTCAACGTATTACACTTGGTCAGAAGGAACATAAAATAGCACTCTTTGCTGATGACATTTTATATACCTAGGGGCAAGCCGGACACTTCTTTACCAGAACTAACCTCAGTTTTTTCAGAGTATGGAGATTTATCGGGGTACAAATTAACATGCATAAAACCCAAGTTTTAATATTGCAACTATGACCCGAAATCATTATTCACTAAGCAAACTCAAAACTAACTGGGAGTCGGAATCTATGAAATATCTGGGGGTCAATATCCCGAAAACAACTCAACAAAATTATATCACTAAACTATGATCCACTGGTGACAAAAATAAAATCTGACCTAGCAAGATGGAATATGATACCATTCTTGGGTACTGCACAAAGAATTGAAGCAGTCAAAATGAATATACTTCCACTATTCTATACCTTTTCCAAACAAGACCGGTAGAACCTCCCAAAAAAACATGGCAGGAGCTGGACAGAAGGATCTCAAGGTTCATATGGCAGGGCAAGAGACCTAGAATCAGATATAGAACCTTACAGCTAAACAAAGACAAAGGTGGGCTCGCGCTGCCAAATATCAGGGACTACTTTAAAAGCCGCACAAATTAAAACTTTAGTAGAGATATGTAACCCAGTCTACACTGCACAATGGAAGGAGATCGAATGCCAAATAACAAGTAACATCCCCCTACAGGCGATAATAGGGAACAATGTCTTACCTAAGCTTTTGAATAACACTAACCCGTGTATAGAGACCCCGCTAAAAATTTGGTTTAAGATAGTCAGAGAGAATCAACTAAAGAGCCCTATCGACTTCTGCAATGGATCGCCTATGATCCGGACTTTACTCCTAATAAAACAGACACCAGATTTAAAAAGTGGAAGGAGAAAGGGCTGGATAAAATATTACGATTTTTTTAAAGGGCAAATCTTAAGAAGTTTGAAGATTTGAAAAAACAAGGCCTAATAAATCAAGACCTTTACAGGTTCTTCCAGCTTAGACACCACATAAACAATATACTTAAAAAGGAGGTTTTGGAAAGAGCCCAGTCAGGTGTTCTGAAGGTCTTCTTAATGGCATATAAAGGGATCCCAGGGATCAGATACATTTCTAAAATATACCAAGGTCTTCAAGACTTAAAAGGAGACAACACATCTTATATAAAAGAGAGATGGGAAAAAGAGGGGAATTTCACTTTACAACTGGAAATATGGGAAAAAGCTAAATAAACAGCAATGGAAAAGTACCTCATCCCTGCAGTGGAGAGAATTTGGATGGAAAAACTTGGTAAGATTTTTCAGAACACCTGCACAAAACAAATTTACCCATAAGGGGGTTGGACTGTTGGCGCTTGTGTGGTGAAAAGACTGCAAATCATTTTCATGTGTTTTGGTCATGCCCAGTTATCCACCAATATTGGACCAAGGTACAGACAATATTGGGGGAAAATATTCACAATTACAGTTCCCTTTTCTTTTGTAACTTTGTATTTGGGTTTACTACCGGACTCACTGGAAAGACGAGGAGATAAATACTTATTCAATGTTTTAATATTGGCAAGCAAAAAAAGCTCTAACTAAAAAATGGATGGTTGAAGGACTGTCCTACACCTGAAGATTGGATTATCGTGATCCAAGACATTTACTCGATGGAAAAGTTGACATTCGCACTGAGACAGGACATGGATGGGTTCATGAACTTTTGGCAACCCTGGATCACATATGTGTCTTCCATTAGATCTAATCTTTGACAAATACCATTTCAATAATGGTTCCGCTCTTTGTTCCAACTCTACTCAGATGCTCTTTTACCTTATTTACTTACTTTTCTTTTTGTTTGTTTTTTGCTGGTTTGTTCGTTTTTTTTTGTTGTTGTTGTTTTTTCTCTTTATTTCACTTTTTCTTTCACTTTAAAAAAACATGTGATGAAAATGTAAACAATGCATTGCTGTAACGACCTGTATACCCTTTACAAAAAACTTAAATAAAAAAAAAAATAAATAAATAAATAAATAAAATCGAAGGGGAAAATGCCTACAAAAAATTGCAAATTTGTGAGGGAAAAAATGGCAAATTTACAAGAAAAAAAACGTCACAAATGTACTTGGAATAAAGATGCACATTTAAGAAGAAATTACAGGAAAGCATGCAAAAAAGAGAAACTAATAAGAAGATTTTAATAAAATTTATCAGGAAAAAAGCAATAAAATTATGAGAAAAAAATCTTAATTTTTTTAAAAAAATAAAATTGAAGGAAAAATGCTACCAAAAGTGGCAAATTTGTGAGGAAAAAATGTGCAAATTAACAATAAACTACATTTCATATTTCATATTTCTCTCGCCTATTGTGTCATATCATTTCTTTTCTTTTTCTTTTCTTCTTTATGACTGGCGCCTAGCGGCTGCCCCGGCCTTGGATGCGCTCTGCAGAGCGTGCCCAATGCCAAGTCACGTTTCGTTACCTTGTATTCATACATGTGTAATGACAATAAAGTTGAATCTCATCTCATCTCATCTCATCACAAATGTACTTTGGAAAAAAGATGCACATTTAAGAAGAAATTACAAGAAAAAATGCAACAAAACAAATAAAATTAGCAGATTTTAATACAATTCATTAGGGAAAAAAACAATAAAATTGCGAGAAAAAATCTTAAATACATTTTTAAAAAAAATAAAATTGAAGGGAAAAACTGCTACAAAAAGTTGCATATTTAAATAAAAAGCTGAAAGTTTACATTGAAAAAGTCACATATTTACGAGAAAGTCTCAAACATACAAAAAAGGAAAGCTGCATATTTCGAAAAAATATTTGCAAATTTTTGTTAAAAAAAACTCAACATTTTGAGGAAAATGTCAAATTACAAGCAGAAAGTCACAAATTTATGACGAAGAAAATCATAATTGTCAAAAACAACGCCACAAGTACAGGAGGAAAAAAAACATGAATTGGGAGAAAAAAAAGCTGGAATTTAAGCGGCAAAAAGTTACAAATTTATGAGGAAAAAACAAAAATTAATTGAAAAAAAAAAACACGTAAATTTTCATAGAGGAAAATGTGCATGTTTAGGAGTAAAAATCCCTCCTGTTACTCATAGTGGTTTATGCATGGAAACCTGGTGATGAATGAGGCAAGATGAGGTAGCGTCGAACACAACTTTATTGATGGCAAACACAGCGGTTACACAACAGGCACTTGGGCGTGGGCATCCGGTATGAAGAGGCCGTGCCATGGCGGCTCGCCCCGCTATATAGGGCAGTGTGGTGACAGGACAGGAAGTCCATGTCACCACACTGCACTTCACAATAAAGTGCCCATATGACACATATAACATTCCTCCCCCCCTTTAGAAAGTCCAAAACCACACGTACAATTCAAACCCACCCCAATTTGGAACCCGAATCACACTCTGAAATAACAAAAACTAATGTACTTAATTGGCTCAACACACTCACACAAAATAACCTATAATTGGGCTGGTGGGTGGACTGCCACGCAGGCCGCACGGCATGGTGGATTATTCTGCCACCAAATAAACTAAAAGTCCTTTGTTAAACTAAAATCACTGCCGTGTTCCTAAACTAAAACAATAATGCACATCCCATAACATAACATGCACATAAAACACACAGGAACTATAAACATAACTCTACAGCACAGTCACTTGGGTGGGAGAGGCAGAACCGGCATGGGGTGGGGGGGGGCAGGGCAACCCCTCAGCAAGCGCGCCCCTGGAAGCAGCAAACCCCTGGGATAAATGACTGATCTTCTGAATGATGGAGCCCGGTTTCCACACCTCCAACATCAACTCCCGTCCAACCTTGTCACCCGGAGCGTCCTCCTGGACACACTGAAGCTGATTAGCATGCCTCGATGAGCCATCAGACAACCGGAAATATGCTCTGCCCAACTTCGCCACTATCCGCAGACATCCTCAATGTTTTGCTGGCTGTCGTTTGGCCCATCTTTGCTGTGGTCATTCATCACCCCCGAACCCGAACCAAGTCCAAAACCCTCAGCAGGGCCCGTATCGTCCTGAGGTGATGCTACTGAGGCATGCGGTAACACCATGCTCGTCGGTCTGACCCCATCCTCTTCTAAAAATGTCGTAGTGGTCACCGTCGTAGCTGCAGACCCCCATCACCCTGCGGCCAAGCTCCAGAGGCATCTGGGGTTAGCATGGTGTCACTCACCGACGCAGGTGCCCCTCCGCCACACTCGGTACCTCCCTCTACCATGTCCCGAGCACCGGCACTGAGACTTTCCTGCACCGAACCTGAGTGAAACTGGTCCTGCTTGACCGCCGGAGTGTCCGTTAGCTCTTCGTCCCACACAGCGTCGTCTTCGACCACCAGAACCGGGGGGTTCTAGTGGCCATAACCTGACTATTTGTTCCTGGTACCGTCTTTAATGGTGAAACCCAGTCCATAAAACAAATCTCAGCCCATGATGTTATCGCCTCACACTGTCATGTGGAACGTGAAGCCAGCCATCTTCGCAGACTTGTAACAAACTGTTAACTCCAAAGTCCCAACCGTGCCCAGCCTGCCACCTCCATAACCATACAACGGCACCAGGTTACCTTTAATCCTGCAGTGGGGAAAGAGCTTCTTCACCGTGGCCCAGTTCAGCAACGACCCCTCCGCCGCCATATCGAGCAACAGTAGCACCTGCATGCCATCCAACTCCACTGCGCAATACGTGTACCTGTTTGTGCTGGAGGACACTGTATGGATGGTTGTCGGGGGCGGGCAGAGTGATTTCTTCCGTGGGCTCTCCGGTTCAGATAAGCGGCACACTCTAACGTAATGGTTCAAGCGTCCACATCTGCTACAACGTTTTCCTCTTGCCGGACATTCCTTTGCCTTATGACGGTGTGTTGCAGACCCACAACCCTTGCATGGGGGTCTTCCCGGGGCGGGCCTTCGGCTGGCACCATTGGTTTCCATAACATTGTCCTCCAAGCTATCCTCGCTATCTGAGTCTGCGGCATTTGCTGTGGCGGGTGGCTTCAGCGGCCGCTGTGACTGATGCCAGTTTAGCTCCGAGGTTAGCTTGTCTGCGGCCTCCAACTGGAGAGCTAGCTCGACAGCTCTGGCTAATGTTGTCATTCGGTGCCGTAGTAGCCTAGCTTGCAATACAGTGCTGCACGTGTGCTCCGCTAGCTGATCGCGCACCATTTCATCTTCCAACGGCCCAAAGCGGCACTCACTAGCTAGCTGCCTCAAGTTGGCGACAGATCGACGGATGGGCTCACCTACCCACTGATATCGCTGTCGAAAACAAATCCTCCAGACAGTCATGCTGTCCGGGGTGTGGAAATGGTTGGGCTGGCAGCTCCACAATGTCCTCAAACGAATCCAATGCGCTGAGCATCCGCAGGACTCGCTGGCCCTCCATACCCAGTTATGGACAAGAAGCGCATGTGCCCTTAGCTTGTCAAGCTGCCCGAGGTCCAGCACGGTGATGTAGTTCTGAAAAAACCTCGAACCATCTTGGCCAAGGCACCAGCGGTTCACCCGGGAACTCGAGAAAGGGGATGGAGTGGTGTTTATGCATGCCTCCATGAGTTAATCCTCAGTCGCCAAATGTTTATGTATGGAAACCTAGTGATCAATGAGGCAAGATGAGGTAGCATTGAACACAGCTTTATTGATGGCAAACACAGCGGTTACACGACAGGCACCTGGCGTGGGCATCCGGCGTGAAGAGGCCGTGCCATGGCGGCTCGCCCCGCTATATTGGGCAGTGCGGTGACGTGCAGGAGGTCCACGTCATCACACTGCTCTTCACAATAAAGTGCCCATCAAACACAGTGCATCTGGAAAGTATTCACAGCGCTTCACTTTTTCCCACATTGTGTTATGTTACAGTTACAGCCTTATTCCAAAAGAGATTAAATTCATTTTTCCTCAAAATTCTACATACATACTCCATAATGACAATGTCAAAAAAGTTTTTTTTTTGAGATTTTTGCAAATTTCTTAAAAATAAAAAAAAAACTAAGAAATCACACGTACATAAGTAGTTCACAGCCTTTGCCATGAAGCCTCAAAATTAAGCTTAGGTGCATCCTGTTTCCACTGATCATCCTTGAGATGTTTCTACAGCTTAATTGGAGTCCACCTGTGGTAAATTCAGTTGATTGGACATGATTTGGAAAACCTGTCTATATAAGGTCCCACAGTTGACAGTGCATTGTCAGAGCACAAACCAAGCATGAAGTCAAAGGAATTGTCTGGTAGACCTCCAAGATAGGATTGTCTTGAGGCACAAATCTGGGGAAGGGTACAGAAAAATTTCTACTGCTTTGAAGGTCCCAATGAGCACAGTAGCCTCCATCATCCATAAATGGAAGAAGTTCGGAACCACCAGGAATCTTCTAGAGCTGGTCAGCCGTCTAAACTGAGGCGAATGGGGGGAGAAGGGGCCTTAATCAGGAAGGTCAGAATCAGAATCAGAATCAGAATCAGGTTTATTGCCATTGTTCATGTAGTACACAAACTAGGAATTTGTCTCGGTGCAATGCTGCAACATTAAACATGATAAGATAAGAGAAATAAACTATACATGTAATAAAGTGTAGGATAAGATTAAGTGATACTGGTCAACAGTTAAAATATATATTAGCCAGCAGCAGATACTGTGGAGAACTATATAGTGCAGTCGGTAATGCAGGAAGAAAACAGTGA
Organism: Pholidichthys leucotaenia; assembly: GCA_020510985.1. Lineage (NCBI taxonomy): Eukaryota > Metazoa > Chordata > Actinopteri > Cichliformes > Pholidichthyidae > Pholidichthys > Pholidichthys leucotaenia. The sequence continues at coordinate 298,921,443 of CM035840.1, forward strand.
TGATTGACATGAGTCTGGTTGAGCTGCTGTACATGGTGCACGAGAGTCAATAAGTCACTTAGTGTTCAGCAGTCTAATGGCAGAGGGGATCCAAGGTGGCCAAAGAACCCGATGGTCACTCTGTCAGAGCTGCAGCATTCCTCTATGAAGAGAGGAGAACCTTCCAGAAGGACAACCATCTGTGCAGCAATCCAGCAATCAGGCCTGTATGGTAGAGTGGCCAGATGGAAGCCCCTCCTTGTCATGGTTCCTCATTGCACCATTACCCGGTGCACAAGGGAGGAAATGAGAAACCCAAGAGTGAGAGTAGAATGTGCACTTTTTTTTTTTCCACAATATTTTTTATTGAACCTTTTTTTACAAACATGGCACAAACAGTCCAACACTAACACTAAAGTAATGTAAAAATTAAAAAAAAAAACACTACAAAAAAAATGTACTAAAAGCAACAACAACCATTAACAAAAGCAAATCAACAACAATGCTCCTCTGTTTAGTCTAGGAAATCTATTACATAAGAATACATAATATACTTTCACCAGTTTGGAATTTGCAAGGTCCACACATATCATTCACCTTCTTCTTCAGAAGTTATGTTTAATTTATTTACATAATCAATGAAAGGTCCTCCATATATTCTCAAACACACCTTCCTTTAATTTCAGTATACAGTATATATTAGTGGAAGTTTGTTAACATCTGTCTTAACCACTGAGTCAACATCTGGTCTATGAGTCTTTTTCCACAGTAGTGCAATACATTTTTTGGCATTAAGCAAACCGAGGTCTATTGAATGCTCTTTCACTCTTATTAAAGTTATGTTTTTTCTGGATACAGACCCAACAAAAACAGTTTAGGATTCAATGTGAAGTGTTTTGAAATTATTTTTACCTCCACCAAGGAGGGTATGTTTTCATCGGCGTTGGTTTGTCTGTCTGTCTGTTTGTTTGTTTGTTTGTTAGCAAGATAACTCAAAAAGTTATGGACGGATTTTCATGATATTTTCAGACATTGTCAGTAATGGGGTATCCTACAGATGATTAGATTTTGGTGGTGATCCGGATCACCGTCCAGAAGAAAACTGCCATTACGGAAAATGCGATTTTCGTGAATAACTACTGAACCACTAATCCTATCATTGTGAATCCCAATTGCTAGTCATATGTTTTCATGGTCAAGGATCTGAAAACGTATACACAAACACTGTATGGGGGGAACTGGTGGCGCTTGGCGGAGGTCTGCACTCTCCGAGTGCTTTCTAGTTTCAATTGTTACCCTCAGCTCTTCCCCAAAACATTCTGATTTTTCTACAGTCCCATAAACAGTGAAATAGGGTTCCTTTACTTTCCATACATTTTGTGCATGTATCTGGTATGTTTTTGTTATATTTATTTAACTCCACTGGTGTAACATACATCCACATTAACCATTTAAATTGTATCAGTTTAAGACGTACATTTATTGATTTGGTTTGACCTTCTGCACAAGCCATTTCCCATTGTTCCTCTGAAATTTCAATTTGCAGGTCTTCTTTCCAATAATTCAGTCTTTTCTGTGAGTTTCACTTGAGAATAGTGTCAATGAGGTATAAAACTCTGAAATAATACCCTTTCTCTTACTATCTTTCGTCATAATTTTTTCCAAGGATGAATAAGTAGGTCGGGTGTGTGCATTGTTTGATTTGATCGAATAAAATTTCTGAAGCTGAAGATATTTAAAAAAGTGTGTTCTATTAAGATTGAATTAATCCTCTGTTCTTCAAAAGACATGTAGTTATCTGAACATGACAAATTTAAGTCTTGAATCTTTTGAATCCCTTTTAAATTCCATACTTTAATACAGCAACCGCTCTCCCTGGTGTAAAATATTGATTACCCCATTTTGGGCTAAATTGTGACAGTAAGAGTGGTTCTTTTAAATATTTTTTGGTTTCACACCATATTTTGATCATGTGCTTTACAATTGGATTTTTAACTTGTTTCTGTAATTTTTTAGCCGAGTCTGAAAATATGAATAAGGGAAGAGGTAAAGGTAAATTATATGATTCCATTTCAGTCCAGTGAGGAGGATCATTTGATGAAAAATAATATGTCATGGACCTCAGTTGTGCTGACCAGTAATACAACATAAAGTTTGGACATTTCATCCTCTATTGATTTTTATTGATTTTGAGATATTGCTGTTTGTTAGGATTTCTGCTGTAGCATTATTGTATATTATCTGGACCCATTTTATGAAATTATTTCCAAGTCCAAACCTTTGTAGGACTTCAAAAAGATAGGGCCATTCGACCCTATCAAAGGCCTTTTCGGCGTCCAATGATAGGAGAGCTGTATCCGGTGCTTCTTTATTGGAATAAATAATATTAAATAGTCTTCTTACATTATGGAAGCCTTGTCTTCCCATTATAAAGCCATTCTGATCTCTGTTAATAATATTTGGTAATATTTCTTGTAGTCGTTTTGCTAAAATTTTTACAGATTATTTTAAGATCAGCATTTAATAGGCTTATTGGTCTCATGTTTTCACATTTATTAGGGGGTTTACCTGGCTTTGGCAACAGTATAATTAAGGCATTATTCATGTATGGTGGTAAATTACCATTTTGAAATGCTTCTACAACCATTTCCAAAAGTGGTTTTATTAATTTATTCTTAAATTTTTTATAGAGGTCAACTGGAAGACCATCTGGTGCTGCCCTTTTTCCTGATTTCATATTATCAATGGCTTGCCCAACTTCTTCTTGACTAATTTTAGACTCCAGTATCTCCCTGTTTTCATTTGGAATACACGGTATAGATAATCCACCCAAAAACCCATTTAGTTTTGTTAAGTTAGTTTCATTTTTTGTATCATATAGTTTTTCATAATAATCTCTAAAGGCACTATTAATTTCTAAAGGATCTATAACTACCTGTCCATTACTTATAATACTGGTAATTGGTGTTTTAAATTCTAATTGTTTAATCTGCCATGCCAATAATTTTCCTGATTTTTCACCTTGTTCATAAAAAGTTTGCTTCAATCTTAGAAGACTCGGGGCAGCTCTATTTGCTGATTTTTTTTATCATATTCAGCTCTCAGAATCAGTAATTTGTTCTCTAACTGTGGGTTACTTCCTGCATACACCTTTTCTTGAAGAATTTTTATTTTACGTTCCAATTGGACTCTCTCCTCTCGAGTCTTCCTAGATTTTGAACCTGTATAACTAATGATATGCCCCCTAATAAAAGCTTTGAAAGCCTCCCACTTTATATATGCCGTTGTTTGTGTAGTATTAATATCAAAGAACTCGTCTATCTGTTTTTCTATGTACTTAACAAATTCCTCATCCTGAAGCCATTTATGCTGAAAATGCCACCTACCTGGATCCTTTGTCAATTTCTTATCTACATATATTAGACAGCAGGGTGCATGATCAGAGATTCCAATGTTATCATAGAAACAATTTTGAATCTTGGACCTTAATTCTGTAGAAATCAAAAAGTAGTCAATACGTGAGAATGTCTTATAGGTATTAGAATAACAAGAATAGGCTTTGACTTGTGGTTTCATTTCTCTCCATATATCTAGCAATTTCAATTCTTTCTTAAAATGATTAATGGTCATCCTACATCCATTGTGCATACAATCCAGTCCTGTTGATCTATCTATACTGGGATTCAATGTACAAATAAAATCCCCTGCTATTATATGTTGCCCTGTAAGTGATGATAAAGTAAGGAATAAATTAACAAAGAAGTTTTGATCATCAATATTGGGGCCATATAAGTTCACCAGATTTATATTTTCTAATAACAAAGACCCTTGGGGACTTCCGGTTATGGCGGCTACGTAGGTGGACACGTCTCACTCTGCTCTGCTCCTAGAGATGAAAAATCGGCAAATAACTCTCTTATTTGGAACAGAACCTATCCCAGCGTTTGGGCGAGGATATGCCGGTGAAGCCTAAGGCTGGGAAATCAGGTGGAGGAAAAATTGAACCGCCGAAACAGTCCAAATTAACGGACTTTCACGTCTGTGGCGCAGCAGAAAAAGCTCCAGTTATGGCGGAGGAAGCTAGCGGTAGTGCGGTGACTGCTGGCGACGGCACAGGTGTGGTGCTCGCTGCCATTAGCTCAATGAGAGCAGATCTTTCCGCTAAATTTGATGGGATTATAGCAGCGATAGAGTGAATGAGAAAGGAATTGGGTGATTGTGTGGAACGAGTGGCACAGGTGGAGCTTCGAATCTCCAGTGCTGAGGATGACGTCACCAGCCTTCAATTAAAGGTGCGCACTTTGGAAAAAAAATAAATAAATGTCTGGAAGATAATGTCCTGGACTTGGAGTCCCGGTCGAGACGGAACAACCTGAGGCTGGTGGGTCTACCGGAGGGAACCGAGGGTCAGGACCCATGTTCCTTTTTGGAAAAGTGGATTCCAGAAGCGCTGAACAACGCGGAGCTGCAATCATCAGTCGTTCTAGAAAGCGCACACCGAATTGGCCCACTGAGAGATAATAAGGGACCACCGAGGAAGTTAATTATGAAGTTCCTCAGCTACAGAGACAGGATGACGATCTCCAACGCTGCGCGAGCCAAAGGAAAAATTAAATACCAGGATCAGCAGTTGCGGTTCTACCCAGATTTGGCCACAGGAATCCAACAATTAAGGAAACAGTTTGACCCCGTCCGTAAAGAGCTGCGCAACCTTGGGATTCGTCATGGAGTGATTCACCCTGCAAGACTGTTGGCCACGTATAAGGGCAGAACACACATCTTCAAGACCCCTGAGGAGGCGCAGGAGTTCATCAAGAAGATCCAAGAAGAGACTGGTGGGAGCTAAGCATGAACAAAATATAAAGTAGAATATTTAAGCATTTGCACAGGCATCTAACTGATCTGAAGCATATAGCAAGTTTACAAAATATAGATTGTATTACATATTAAAAAAAAACTATGATGTACAAAGTTGCTATAAAATTTTGGAGTTAAGTTGGAAAACTACAGAAGAGAGTTAATGTTACGTCATTAAAAGCAGTAGAGTTAGGGTGATTGGGAGGATGAAGAAGGAGTGGCTTTGGCTGTTCCTCGTGGGTGTGGAGCGGTCGATGGCTATATTGGGAGACGGAATTTTTCTTTTGATTTTGGGGGGATTACCAAGAATGTGGGAAGGGGGAATTTGTTTGTGTGTAGTTTGTAGGATGAATGTTCAACCACTCATGTTTTTGCTTCTCTGTATGAGCATGTTCATATGGCAAGGTAATCTCAAACTCCTTATTGATCATAGATCAAAGCGTTAATCTTAATTTAACTTCATGGAATTGCAGAGGTCTACAAAATTTAAAAAAACTTAAACAAGTTATGAATAAAATAAAAGACATAGGTTCAAAAATTGTGTTTTTACAAGAAACTCATCTAATAGAGGAGGATGTAAAAAGAATTAGGAGTAGATGGCAAGGAAGTGTATTCACCTCATCATTTTCATCCCGAGCCAGGGGAGTTATGACTCTCATACATAAATCAGTCCCATTTCAAGTGAAAAATGTAATTGGAGACAAATTTAGAAGATATCTAATCATTCAAGGATCTTTGCTATTAGAAAATATAAATTTGGTGAACTTATATGGTCCCAATATAGATGATCAAAAGTTCTTTGCTAATTTATTTCTTATCTTATCATCACTTACAGGACAACATATAATAGCAGGGGATTTTAATTGTACATTGAATCCCAGTATAGATAGATCAACAGGACTGTACTGTACGCACAATGGATGCAGGATGATCATTAATCATTTTATGAAAGAATTGAGATTGCTAGATATATGGAGAGAAATGAAACCACAAGTTAAAGCCTACTCTTGTTATTCTAATACCTACAAGACATTCTCACGTATTGACTATTTTTTGATCTCCACAGAATTAAGGTCCAAGATTCAAAACTGCTTTTATGATAATATTGTGATCTCTGATCATGCACCCTGTTGTCTCATATATGTAGATAAGAAATTGACAAAGGAACCAGGTAGATGGCAATTTCAGCATAAATGGCTTCAGGATGAGGAATTTGTTAAGTACATAGAAAAACAGATAGATGAGTTCTTTGATATCAATACTACAAAAACATCAACATGTATAAAGTGGGAGGCTTTCAAAGCTTTTATTAGGGGACATATTATTAGTTATACAGGTTCAAAATCTAAGAAGACTCGAGAGGAGAGAGTCCAATTGGAACATAAACTAAAAATTCTTCAAGAAAAAGTGTATGCAGGAAGTGACCCAAAGTTAGAGAACGAATTACTGATTCTGAGAGCTGAATATGACAAAAAATCAGCGAATAGAGCTGCCTCGAGTCTTCTAAGATTGAAGCAATCTTTTTATGAACAAGGTGAAAAATCAGGAAAATTATTGGCATGGCAGATTAAACAATTAGAATTTAAAACACCAATTACCAGTATTATAAGTAACGGACAGGTAGTTGTAGATCCTTTAGAACTTAATAGAGCCTTTAGAGATTACTATGGAAAATTATATGATACAAAAAATGAAACTGACTTAACAAAACTAAATGGGTTTTTGGATGGACTATCTATACCGTGTATTCCAAATGAAAACAGGGAGATACTGGAGTCTAAAATTAGTCAAGAAGAAGATGGGCTAGCCATTGATAATATGAAATCAGGAAAAAGAGCAGGACCAGATGGTCTTCCAGTTGACCTTTATAAAAAATTTAAGAATAAATTAATAAAACCTTTTTTGGAAATGGTTTTAGAAGCATTTCAAAATAGTAATTTACCACCATACGTGAATAATGCCTTAATTATACTGTTGCCAAAACCAGGTAAACCCTCTAATAAATGTGAAAATATGAGACCAATAAGCCTATTAAATGCTGACCTTAAGATAATCTGTAAAATTTTAGCAAGACGAATACAAGAAATTTTACCAAATATTATTAACCGAGATCAGAATGGCTTTATAATGGGAAGACAAGGCTTCCATAATGTAAGAAGACTATTTAATATTATTTATTCTAATAAAGAAGCGCCAGATACAGCTCTCCTATCATTGGATGCCGAAAAGGCCTTTGATAGGGTCGAATGGCCCTTTCTTTTTGAAGTCCTACAAAGGTTTGGACTTGGAAATAATTTCATAAAATGGGTTCAGATAATATATAATAATGCTACAGCAGAAATCCTAACAAATAGCAATATCTCAAAATCAATAAAAATCAATAGAGGATGTTGACAAGGCTGTCCACTTTCACCTTTACTGTTTACTATGGCAATTGAACCTTTAGCGATGGCAGTACGTTTACATTCACAAATATATGGAATTAAAGTTGGACCAACAGAACATAAAATCTCCCTGTATGCCGATGACATAATTTTGTTTATGTCGAATCTTAAAAAATCAATTCCGACCTTGTTGAATTTAATAAAGAATTTGGGGGAAATATCAGGATATAAAATAAATAAAACTAAATCTTCAATATTAATGCTAAATGAGACCCAGAGAAATCACCCAGCTCCTGAGGCAAATCAATTCAATGTTGTAAATCAGTTTAAATATTTAGGAATTCAAATTGTGCCTAAGCTAGAATTAGTCGCCAGTGCCAACTATGAAGCCTTAATGACAGACATTAATGAGTTAATTCAGAGATGGATGTCACTACCAATGTCGATGATAGGGAGAATCAATATACTTAAAAGTAATATCTTACCTAAAATACTTTATTTATTTCAATACATTCCTTTACCACCACCTTCAGATCTATTCTCAAGAATTAAAAAAAAGTTAGTGGAATTTATATGGAACAACAGGAAGGCTAGATTACGTCTGTCCTTACTATATTTACCATTTGATCGTGGAGGTCTGAAATGTCCAAACTTTATGTTGTATTACTGGTCGGCACAACTGAGGTCTATGACATATTATTTTTCATCAAATGATCTCCCTCACTGGACTGAAATGGAATCATACAATTTACCTTTACCTCTTCCCATATTCATATACTCAGATTCGGCAAAAAAATTACAGAAACAAGTTAAAAATCCATTTGTAAAGCATATGATCAAAATATGGTGTGAAACTAAAAAATATTTAAAAGAACCACACTTATTGTCACAATTTAGCCCAATATGGGGTAATCAATATTTTAAACCAGGGAGAGCTGATGCTGTATTTAAAGTATGGAATTTAAAAGGGATTCAAAAGATTCAAGATTTATATTTGTCATGTTCAGATAACATAATGTCTTTTGAAGAGCTGAGGATCAAATTTAATCTTAATAGAACACATTTTTTTTAAATATCTTCAGCTTAGGAATTTTATTCGATCAAATCAAAATAATGCTCTCACTCGACCTATTTATTCATCCTTGGAAAAAATTTTGACGAAAGATAGTAAGAGAAAGGGTATTATTTCAGAGTTTTATAACTCATTGACACTATCCTCAAGTGAAAACTCACAGAAAAGAGTGAATTATTGGAAAGGAGACTTGCAAACTGAAATTTCAGAGGAACAATGGGAATTGGCTTGCACAGAAGCTCAAACCAAATCAATAAATGTACGTCTTAAATTGATACATTTCAAATGGTTAATGCGGATGTATGTTACACTGGTGGAATTAAATAGATATAACAAAAACATACCAAATACGTGCACAAAATGCATGGAAAGTAAAGGAACCCTATTTCATTGTGTATGGGAATGTAGAAAAATTAGAATGTTTTGGGAAGAGGTGAGGGTAACAATCGAAAAAATAATTTCTAAACAAATCATATTGAATCCTAAATTGTTTTTGTTGGGTCTGTACCCAGAAAAGCATAACTTTAATAAAAGTGAAAGAGCATTCATAGACCTCAGTTTGCTTAATGCCAAAAAATGTATTGCACTATTGTGGAAAAAGACTCATAGACCAGATGTGACTCAGTGGTTAAGACAGATGTTAACAAACCTTCCACTAGAAAGAATAACATACATATTGAAATCAAAGGAAATTGTGTTTGAGAATATATGGAGACCTTTCATTGATTATGTAAAGAATTTAAACATAACTTTTGAAGAAGAAGGTGAATGATATGTGTGGACCTTGTAAATTCCAAATTGGTGAATGTATAATATGTATACTTATGTAATGGATTGCCTAGACTAAACAGAGGAGCATTGTTGAAGACCTGCCTTAGTTAGTGGTTGTTGGTGTTTTTGGTATAATTTTTTTTTATTACTTTAGTGTTAGTGTTTGATTGTTTGTGTTATGTTTGTAAAAAAAAAAGGTTCAATAAAAATATTGTGGAAAAAAACAAAGACCCTTGGATGATTAGATATTTTCCAAATTTGTCTCTAATTACATTTTTCACTTGAAATGGGACTGTTTTGTGTATGAGAGTCATAACTCCCCTAGCTCGGGATGAAAATGATGAGGTGAACACGTTACCTTGCCATCTTCTCCTAATTCTTTTTACATCCTCCTCTATTAGATGAGTTTCTTGTAAAAATACAATTTTTGAATCTATGTCTTTTATTTTATTCATAACTTGTTTAAGTTTTTTTTAGATTTTGTAGACCTCTGCAATTCCATGAAGTTAAATTAAGATTAACGCTTTGATCTATGATCAATAAGGAGTTTGAGATTACCTTGCCATATGAACATGCTCATACAGAGAAGCAAAAACATGGATGATAGAACATTCATCCTACAAACCAAACAAAAACAAAAACAAATTCCCCTTCCCCACATTCGTGGTTATCCCCCCAAAATCAAAAAAATTCCGTCTCCTGTTATAGCTAGTGACTGTTCCACACCTGCGAGGATCAGTCAAACCACTCTCTCTTTCTCCTCTCAATCACCCTGACTCTACTATTTTAATGACATGACATTAACTCTCTTCTGTAGTTTTTTCAACATAACTTCAAAGTTTTATAGCAGCTTTGTACATCATAGCTTTTTTTTTTAATATAGTCTGTATTTTGTAGACATGTTATATGTTTCAGATCAATCAGATGCCTGTACAAATGCTTAAAAGTTCTACCTTTGTCATGTTCATGCTTAGCTCCCACCAGTTTCCTTTTGAATCTGCTTAATGAGCTCCTGTGCCTCTTGAGGGGTCTTGAAGATGTGGGTTCTCCCTTTATATGTGACCAGCAGTCTTGCCGGATGAATTACTCCGTGACGAATCCCTAGGTTGCGCAGCTCTTTGCGGGCGGGGTCGAACTGCCTCCTTAATTGTTGAATTCCTGTGGCGAAGTCTGGGTAGAACCGCACCTGTTGATCCTGGTATTTAATTTCCCCTTCACCTCGCGCTGCATTGGTGACCGTCATCTTGTCTCTGTAGTTGAGGAACTTCATAGTCAGCGTCCTCAGTGGTGTCTTATTATCTCTCGGTGGGCCGATTCGGTGATCGCTCTCTAAGACGACCGATGACTGCAGATCCGCGTTGTTTAGCGCTTCTGGAATCCACTTTTCCAAAAAGGAACATGAGTCCCGTCCCTCCGCTCCTTCCGGGAGGCCCACCAGCTTCAAATTATTCCGTCGCGAGCGGGATTCCAAGTCCAGGACGTTTTCTTCCAGACGTTTCCATTTTAATTCCAGTGTTTGCAACTTTGATTGTAGGCTGGTGACGTCATCTTCAGCGCTTGAAATTAGGAGCTCCGCCTGCGATACTCATTCCATACAGTCGCTTATTTCCTTTCTCATTCCTTCTATCGCTGCTATAATTCCATCAAATTTAGACAAAAACTCTGTTCTCATGGAGTTGATGGCAGTGAGCACTGCGTTTGTCCCCTCTTCAGCAGTTCCCGCTCCGCCGCTGGCTCCCTCCTCCGCCATAGTCTCTGGAGTTTTCCCTATTTCGCCTCGAACGTGGAAGTCTGTTAGCTTGGGTTGTTTTGTCGAATTGCTTTTTCCTCCACCTAATTTCCCATCCTTGGTCTTTACCATATTCGCGCCTAAACGCTGGGATGGGTTTTTGTTCCAATTAAGAGAGTTTTAGTAAACTTTTTATTTTTAGGAGCAGAGCAGTGTGAAACACGTCTTCCTACGTGGCCGCCATAACCGGAAGTCCAGAATGTGCACTTTTATTAACAAACCCCATGAAAATAACAAGTCCAGTCTTAACCACAAATACAGAGAATTGTTCTGATAAGAAAATGGCCACCAGACATACAGGGCACCTCCCGGATGCTCTACAGCCCGGCGACGAGAAAGCCTAGTGTCACAGAGCAGCTGTCGGCACAGGGGAAAAAGGCAATGACTTACGGAACTGGAGCAAGCCGGAGCTTCCCGTGTAGTCTGGCGGATGAGGGAGACAAGCTGGGTCAGCTGCAAACATCCAGGGATTGAATGTCTGAAAATGTCAGGCTGAATGCGTGAAGGAAACGATACAACACTCATGGAGAACTCGCTGCCACGAATGAGGGTGAATGCTGCGGTGATCTCTTCCTACTAACTACTCGCTTAAATAATAATAAACTTAACGCGCCTGATGGAAAAGAGGGCAAATAAATAAAAAGTCAGAACTGGGTTTGGAACAGCCAAACCCAGATTCATGACACTCCTTAGTAAAAGGCACATGGCAGCCCGCCTGGAGTTTGCCAAAAGGCACCTGAAGGACTCTCAGACCATGAAAAACAAAATTCCCTGGTCTGATGAGACAAAGATTGAACTCTTTGGCGTGAATGCCAGGTGTTATCTTTGGCGGAAACTAGCCACCGCTCATCACCAGGCCAATACCATCCCAACAGTGAAGCATGGTGGTGGTAGTATCATGCTGTGGGAATGTTTTTTGGCGGCAGGAACTGGGAGATTAGTCAGGATAGAGGGAAAGATGAATGTAGCAATGTACAGAGACATCCTGGATGAAAACCTGCTCCAGAGCGCTCTTGACCTCAGACTGGGGCGACGGTTCATTTTCAGCAGGACAACAACCCTAAGCGCACAGCCAAGATATCAAAGGAGTGACTTCAGGACAACTCTGTGAATGTACCTGAGTGGCCCAGTCAGAGCCCAGAGTTGAATCCAATTCAGCATCTCTGGAGAGATCTGAAAATGGCTGTGCACCGATGCTTCGCATCCAACCTGGTGGAGCTTGAGAGGTGCTGCAAAGAGGAATGGGCGAACTGCCCAAAGATAAGTGTGCCAAGCTTGTGACAACATATTCAAAAAGACTTGAGGCTATATTTGCTGCCAAAGGTGCATCAACAAAGTATTGAGCAAAGGCTGTGAATACTTACAGTGGATATGAAAAGTCTACACACCCCTGTTCAGATGCCAGGTTATTGTAATATAAAAAAAAATGAGTCCAAGATAAATCATTTCAAAACTTTTTCCACCATGAATGTGACCTATAACCTGTACAACCAAACTGAAAAACAAACTGAAATCTTTTTAAGGGGAAAAATAAAAAATTTAAAAAAAACTTACAATAACCTGGTTGCATAAATATGCACACCCTCTTATAACTGGGGATGTGGCTATGCTCAGAATTAACCAAACACATTCAAACTCATGTTAAATGGGAGTCAGCACACACCTGCCACCATTTAAAGTGCCTCTGATTAACCCAAAATAAAGTTCAGCTGTTCTAGAAGGATTTTCCTGACATTTTTGTAGTCACATCTAACAGCCCAAGCCATGGTCCGTAGAGAGCTTTCAACGCATCAGAGGGATCTCATTGTTCAAAGGTATCAGTCAGGAGAAGGGTACAAAAGAATTTCCAAGGTCTTAAACATACCATGAAACACAGTGAAGACAGTCATCATCAAGTGGAGAAAATATGGCACAAGAGTGACATTACCAAGAACTGTACGTCCCTCCAAAATTGATGAAAAGATGAGAAGAAAACTGGTCAGGGAGGCTGCCAAGAGGCTGACAGCAACATTGAAGGAGCTGCAGGAATTTCTGGCATCTACTGGCTGTTTAGGACATGTGACAGTAGTCTCCCGTCTTCTTTGTATGTCTGGGCTATGGGGTAGGGTGGCAAAACAGAAGCCTTATCTTAGGAAGAAAAACATCCAAGCCCGGCTACATTTTGCAAAAACACATTTGAAATCTCCCAAACGCATGTGGGAAATGTGTTATGGTCCGATGAAACCAAGGTTGAACTTTTTGGCCATAATTCCAAAAGGTATATTTGGGGCAAACACAACACTGCTCATCACCAAAAGAACACCATACCTACAGTGAAGCATGGTGGTGGCAGCATCATGCTTTGGGGCCGTTTTTCTTCAGCTGGAACTGGGGCCTTTGTCAAGGTGGAGGGAATTATGAACAGTTCCAAATACCAGTCAGTATTGGCATAAAACCTTCAGGCTTCTGCTAGAAAGCTGAAGTTGAAGAGGAACTTCATCTTTCAGCACAACAATGACCCAAAGCACACATCCAAATCAACAAAAGAATGGCTTCACCAAAAGAAGATTAAGGTTTTGGAATGGCCCAGCCAGAGTCTAGACTTGAATCCGATTGAACATCTGTGGGGTGATCTGAAGAGGGCTGTGCACAGGAGATGTCCTCACAATCTGACAGATTTGGAGCATTTTTGCAAAGAAGAGTGGACAATTATTGTCACATCAAGATGTGCCACGCTGATAGACTCCTACCCAAAAAGATTGAGTGCTGTAATAAAAGCCAAAGGTGCTGCAACAAAGTATTAGTTTAAGGGTGTGCATACAGTATTTATGCAAACAGGTTCTTGTAAGTTTTTTTATTTTTCCCCTTGAAAGATTTCAGTTTGTTTTTGAATTGGGTTGTACAGGTTATAGGTCACATTAATGGGGGGAAAACATTTTGAAATGATTTATCTTGGCCTCTTTTTTTACATCTCCAAAACCAGGCATTTGAACAGGGGTGTGTAGACTTTTTATATCCACTGTATGTACATGTGATTTCTTAGTTTTTTATTTTTAGTAAGTTTGCAAAAATCTCAAAAAAACTTTTTTCATATTGTCATTATGGGGTATTGTATATAGAATTTTGAGGAAAAAAATTAATTTATTCTTTTTTTGGAATAAGGCTGTAACATAAAAAAAATTAGGAAAAGTGAAGCGCTGTGAATACTTTCGGGATGCACTGTATTTTATTCTTGTAAGCAGGCTGTTTGAGCTTCATTTGAGGCTCAAATATTGAGATTTTTAGAGACAAAAGTAGCTGTTAAACATCTGTTTTGGTCGTGTAGGTCGGTGACTCCCAACTCAGATCTGCAAACAGGAGCAGCAGTTTAATTCATCCATCCATCCATCTTCTTCCGCTTAATCCTTTTCGGGTCGCGGGGGGGGCTGGAGCCTATCCCAGCGTCTTTGTGCGAGAGGCAGGGTACACCCTGGACAGATGGCCAGTCCATCGCAGGGCCAACACAGAGAGACGGACAACCATTCACTCTCACAGTCATACCTAAGGACAATTTAGAATTTATTTACCTTTTGTTCTTATTAAAGACAAAAATAGAAAGATGTTTTTACCTTCTTAACATGTTTCGACTGTTCACTGCAGCCTTCGTCAGAAGGACAATTTACAATTCCCAGTTTGTTGCCAGTTAACCTAACTTGCATGTTTTTGGCATGTGGGAGGAAACCGGAGAAATCCCGGAGTAAACCCACGCAGACACGGGGAGAACATGCAAACTCCACACACATCACTGTTGGTCGGGGGCTGGGATCGAACCCAGGATCCAAACATGCCGAATGAAGCGCTGAGGCTGTGTGGGAGGGAGGGCGGGCGGGTGGCCTGTTCAGACCAGCAGGAGAAGAAGAAAATGACCTGGGGGGGGGGGTCATTCAAAAACCCACACAGGTGAGCAGAAGGTCTGCCACACAGCAGGCATGTGACAACAAGTAGAAGGTGAGGTTTGTCCTGAGGAATAAAGGAGGTTCAGAGAACAGGCCACACACACCCTCCCCCCTACAAACACACCACACTCAAACATGGTTGTCTTCCTCCAATGACATGTGTAGCCTCGCTACCTTCAGCACAGATGCTTTTGGGGGGGGGGGTTGTCTCTGGCCGGCTCATGACGTCAGTGTTTAAGATGGTGGGGTCTGGAATATGTGGCTCCAGAGCATTTATTATGGCTTTAAGAAAGTGGGAGGAAACAAAATTAGCAAAATTATGAGGAAAAATGTTGCAAATTTAAGTGGAAAAAATAGAAAATTTTCAAGAAGAAAATCTAAGAAAAAAAATCCCATGTTTATTATAAAATCGTCTCAAATATATTAGAGAAAAGCCACAAATATACAATAGAAAACACTGCAAATTTAAAAGAAAAAGGCTAAAATTAATGTGAGATTTATATATTTAGGAGGAAAAATTTTAAATATATAAAAAAAGTAGCTTTTTTCAGAGAAATTAGCCTTTTCTCATGCACTAGTAACTTTCTCATTTCACTGTTGTGGGGATTTTTTTTATTTTGCAGGAATAAAGCTGTAAAATTATGAGACAGTTAAAAAAAACAGTCAACAAAACAATTCATCATCTCATTTTTATTGTTGTTATTTCAGTCAGATATCAGTTTTGTTTTATTAATTTTGAGTCCAGTCCTGTTCTGTCCACATGAGTGCTGACCCTAGGTTCCTCCAGGTTCTAGAGGTGTGACTCTTCAGCAGTCTTATGATTAGATTACGATTCAATCATTAACAATTCAAATATAAAATGATTCATGATGCATCTTGATGCATCTCTATGTTGCATTTTCATTTAATTTTTTTTTCTGTGTATTTTTCAGCATTTGCCCGTTAAAGGGAAGTTTTTCCTCACCTGTGTCGCTGCAGTGCTTGATCTTAGGGGTCTCTGCTAGTTTCTGTAAATTTGGGAGTGTGGCCTAAACCCACCCTTTTGTAAAGTGCCTTGAGATAACCTATGTTGTGATTTGGTGCTGTATAAATAAAATGAATTTAATTGAATTTAGTATTGTAATTTATGAAAGGAAAAACATTGAATTGCTGTGTGATGAAGTTATGAATTTATTTTTTATTGAAAGTAAGTAAAGTTTAAACCTGTAAGATTGAACTGCAGCTCATTTAATACAAATGTTATTCATAGACATATTGACAAAGCACTGTATAGAAAAAAAGAGTAAAAATGAACTAGGGAGAGACACAGTCAAATAGAAATAAAAACAAAGATTGCAAAAATACAAAAATCAAGTTCAAACAAAAGATTAAAAATAATTTAAGCATATGAGACCATTACAAAGCAGTTATAGTTGTAGTTTATTGGTTTATTTGTCAGGGACTATGTACAGAAAAAAAACATTAAACACAAGGTAAAGATGCTCTTTTTCAGATTATAGCGTTCTCAGTAGTTTCCATCTGCAGTCCTTGAGGCAGGCAAGAAGGTATTAAAAGAAAAAACAGCACATATAGAAAGCAGTTCAGGTCAGGTTTCAGAATCTGTTGTCCCTGAAACAAGCAGGGAGTAAGTTTAAAAGGTAAAAAGATAAGAAAACAGCACACCTGAAAACAATTTAAGAGTACAATTTCAGATCCCATTTAAGGAAGAGAGTCAATGCTGGCAGGCTTGATTACTTAAAATCCATTTTTTAGTCTCTGTGGAAAAGTCTCTGTAATTTGTTTTGGTCTTCAATGCAGTGGGGAGCTTGTTTCAGTCTGTTATAGCTTTGTATGAGAAGGCTGAGTGTCCAAAGGCAGTTTTACGTAGGGGGATGCAACAGTGCCACCTAGAGGAAGTCCTTGTTACTCTGGTATTTTGTTCAGAAGGTAGGCATATAAAAGTCTTAAGGGGCGGGGGTGCAGAACCATGAATAATTTTAAAGACCAACCGTATATTTGCATACATGATCATATTTTCAAAGCTTAACATCTTGTGTTTGGGAAGTATACCACAATGGTGATACTGTCTTGTCTTCTTATCTAGAATTTTGATGGATTGTTTATAGAGGGATTCCAAGGGTTTCAGAGTTGTACTATTGGCTTGTGACCAGCATGAGATGCAATAGAAATGTGTCAAAATCATGGAATTTAGAAAGATTTTTGATCCTTTTAGAGTAAGTACGTTTCTGATGCATCAAAAGTTTGCAGGGTTATATTTTAGAGTGCGGCTCATCCGGTTTATGTGCTTTTTAAAGCTGAGTGTGTGATCTAATGACGCCCAAATACTTAAACTCTGTTACATTTTCTATATTTGCTCCATTTACAGTTGTACTCAGATAGTGCATATGATTTTGTTTGTTGGTAAAATACATGGTAGCTGTTTTCCTGATGCTCAGAGTGAGGCATGATTGATTAAGCCATTTTGACACTTTCTCCATTGCTATCATTAACTTGTCAGCCTGTTGTCTGGCATCCTTCCCATGTGTGTAGATGACTGTGTCATCTGTATACATCTGTATACATCTGATTACCTCCGCCAGGAGGTTATGTTTTTGCCGGGGTTTGTCTGTCTGTTTGTCTGTTGGTTAGCAAGATAACTCAAAAAGTTTTGGACGGATTTCGATGAAACTTTCAGGTATTGTTGGAAATGGTACAAGGAAGAACTGATTAAATTTTGGGGATGATCCAGATCACCGTCTGGATCCAGGAATTTTTTAAAGGATTCTTTAACATTGTGAGATAGTGCCATTTTCAA
Source organism: Pholidichthys leucotaenia (assembly GCA_020510985.1). NCBI lineage: Eukaryota > Metazoa > Chordata > Actinopteri > Cichliformes > Pholidichthyidae > Pholidichthys > Pholidichthys leucotaenia. Next base: position 298,939,003 of record CM035840.1, read on the forward strand.
CATGTGTGCATGTAACTCCGCAAAAAATGATTAGTACACTTGGAAAAAAAATACAGGGCAAGGTGCCAATAGGTTTTATAATATACTGAAGACTGATCCGGATAATGGAATAATGTCTGTCTGTCTGTCTGTCTGTCTGTCTGTCTGTCTGTTTCTTTGTTTGTTAGCAAGATAACTCAAAAAGTTATGGATGGATTTTCATGAAATTTTCACAGATTGTCAGAAATGGGGTATCCTACAGATGATTACATTTTGGTCATGATCCGGATCACCGTCTGGAAGAAAAATGCCATTACGGGAAATGCAGTTTTCGTGAATAACTACTGAACCACTAATCCTATCAATGTCAATCCAATTGTTAGTCATATGTTTTCATGGTCAAGGAATCTGAAAATGTAGACACAATAAATGTAGGATTAATATTTATGATGTAAAACACTGTATGGCCACAGTATGGAACTGTGGCGCTTGGCGGAGGTCTGCGCTCTCCGAGTGCTTTTCTAGTTTTTTATGTCATCTTCACGTACTGATGGCAAATCATTAATATACAAAGTAAAAAGCAGTGGGCCTAAAATTGAACCTTGTGGTACTTCCATGGTGTATGCTTTTGATTGGGATACAGTATTGTTTATGCACACACACTGGGAGTGACCAGATAGATATGATTTTAACCAGCTAAGGGTATTCATGGGCAGTTTATATCCTAATAGTTTAGAAAGAAGGATGAAGTGATTGACTGTATCAAACGCTTTACATAAGTCTAAAAAGATGGCTCCTACCACCCCGCCTTTGTCCAGATTTTCTGTAATTGTTTCAATAAAGTAACGACATGCAGTCTCCGTTGAGTGGTTCGGCCTGAAACCAAACTGCAGGGGATGCAGCAGCTGGGCAGATTCGAGATGTTCTACCAGTTGCTCTGCTATCACCTTTTCGATGGCTTTTGACAAAACAAGAAGTATACTTATTGGCCTATAATTACTAATTTCCTGTTTGGGTCTGGCTTTGTGTATGGGGGTTACAATGGCAGGTTTCAATGCATCAGGAATGATATTGTCATGTATTGATTGATTTATTAGTTCTGTAATTGAAATTATTAAAGTATCTTTATGTTTTTTCAAGAATACAGTGTCTAGGCCATGAATATCCTTAGCTCTGGAACTTGATAGAGATGAAAAAATTTTGTAAAGCTTTATTGATTTGAAACAACATAAAAACTGATTAAACACAAATGTTTTCAGCTGCTTTTTAAAATATATATAACTAAAACAGTTGTATATGAATGTAATTTAGATTTATACAGTGGGTAGCACACATCTCTCTCTCACACACACATTAATTGGTCTAGTAGTTTATGCAACTAACTTTTAATTTCAGCACTGGTCATTGTATGAATATACATTTCTAATTGTTTAATAGGCGGCGCGATTACATACAAATCAGCGTTGATATTCCACAGTTACCTGGAGAGTAAATTAGTTTGAAAATGAGGCTTACCGAGGACTGATAGACCAATGGGCCAGCAGAGCACCATGTTGCTATGTGTTCCCTGGATCCATCGTTTTTCCGCTTCCCATTCATTGTGTATTGGAAATGCAATGGAAAGCATATGGCTCCGGTGTTTCTAAATTTGGGCTGCGATGTGTCGAATAGCCCATGGTTCCCCCTACCATTCATTTGCATAAACATTAAATTTTTGACATTTATGCAAATGAGTTTTGCATGCCACCATGCCTCGGAGGCAGCAATCTCATTCTGAACATTTAAACCAGCGGTTGTTGATGTCAAATAACAACAAATTCATTAAACGAACCTACTATTTCTCACATGAAGTGACGTTAGAAACACTTTTCCCTGGTTTGTTTTACAGATATGATACTCATACTCCGCCATGTTGTCCGGGAGCTTCAGTCTGTGAAAGTCCGCCCACAATCGGATCTGGTGACCCGTCAGAGGCAGCCTGTGTGTTCTCAGCAGCAGGACAAATGAGTCTTTCCCCTGAGACAGAGTGCTTTGATTATTGGTTTTTCCGCAATATGATCCCGCAACATGATTAAGATAAGATAAGATAAGCCTTTATTAGTCCCACAATGGGGAAATTCCAGGATTGCAACAGCACAGGGATAGCAACACTCAGAGCAACAATCAGAAGGCAAGAAAAAACAAGAGCAGCTAGTATACATATGTACATATTAATATAAATATATACAGTATATATAGACACACAGTGCGGAGCATTGTGGTTGGTGGATGAGCAGCAGAAAGTCTAAGCTCTCTCTCCGCGGATGGGGCGGGCCAGCTGGATGTCTTTGGGCATGATGGTGACCCTCTTGGCGTGGATGGTGCACAGATTAGTGTCCTCGAAGAGACCCACCAGGTAGGCCTCGCTGGCCTCCTGCAGAGCCATGACAGCGGAGCTCTGGAATTGCAGGTCGGTCTTGAAGTCCTGAGTGATCTCCCTCACCGGGCGCTGGAAGGGCAGCTTACGGATGAGCAGCTCCGTGGATTTCTGGTAGCGACGGATCTCTCTCAGAGCCACGGTACCGGGCCTGTAACGGTGAGGCTTCTTCACTCCGCCGGTGGCTGGAGCGCTTTTCCGAGCACCTTGGTGGCCAGCTGCTTCCTGGGGGCTTTTTCCTCCAGTAGATTTACGGGCGGTCTGCTTGGTTCTTGGCATCGCTCTTTTTCTGATTCCGCAATATTTTCTGTAACTGCACCTGGTTACGCCTATCCCCACATTGCAATCCCTATACAATGCCTTTCGACAAAAAAAACAAAAACAAAAACGGACCACTGGACATGTAGCATGACTCTCACCTGGTTTTGCCCCATTCACGCTCTTGATAGATTCCACATGTGGAGGAGGTGTGGGAACTTTCCATTAACAGATGCCTAGGTAGTATGACCATCTCCGGCAGCTGTGGAGCGACGTCAGCTGGTCCTGGTTTGGGTCCCCCTTCAGCTCCGCTCTGTGCTCATTCATGCATCACAGCCCCACATTAATGCTCCACTCCTCTTTTCCATGACAGCCCCTTCAAAAAAAAAAGTATCCCACTTTGTGTGGTGTGTGGCTGAGCACAAAACGTGACACAAAAATATGGCCCCACCAAATAAAAAGTGCAAGTGCGCACACACAAACACACATGATTTTTTTTTTTAACTTGTTACCAATCTGTGAAGCAAAAAGCGGTTCGACTGAACATCTTTCAGAGCAGGTGTGGGAAGGGTGAGATTGAGCTGCAGACAGGGAGGAGCATTCCACCTGTAGAGGGCACCCATTTGCCACAAATGAGCAGAGCACAATAAATATGAATCTTTTTCTCATTCTCGTGGCCCCCCTAGTGAATGCTGCCCTGGGCAACCACCCATATGGCCCATATCTAAAACTGCCACTGATTTCAAGATTTAATGGAATACTTGTACACTTGTTATGAAGCCGGAAATTAGCTCGAGACTAAAACTGCTTTTGTACCAGTAACTGGCGTATGTTTATTTCAGCTCTGTGTTTTATGTTTTATGTCTATTTTAACCCCCCTCATGGATCGTCACCTTATCGTGGTGGGGGGGTTTGCGTGCCCCAGTGATCCCAGGAGCTATGTTGTCCGGGGCAATTTGCCTCTGATAGGGTCTCCCAAGACAAACTGGTCCTGGGTGAAGGGCCAGACGAAGAACGATCCAACAGACTCTCATGATAAATTGTATATCAAGGATTCAGTGTACCCCGCCCGGTATGGGGTTACCGGGGCCCCACCCTGGAGCCAGGCCTGGGGGAGGGGCTCGAAGGCTAGCGTCTGGTGGCCGGGTTTCCACCCATGGGACCCGGCCGGGCTCAGCCCGAAGGAGTTACATGGGTCCGCCCTCCAGTAGGTTCACCACCTGCAGGAGGGATCATGGAAGTCCGGTGCTATGTGGATTAGGTGGCAGTCAAAGGCGGAGACCTTGGCGGACTGATCCCAAGCTTTCTAAACTGGCTTTTGGTACGTGGAATGTCACCTCTCTGGTGGGGAAGGAGCCTGAGCTGGTGTACGAGATTGAGCGATACCGGCTAGATATAGTTGGCCTCACCTCAACACACAGCTCCGGTTCCGGAACCAGTCTCCTGGAGAGGGGCTGGAGCTTGGCCTTTTCTGGAGTTGCCCCGGGCGAGAGGCGACGAGCAGGGGTAGGTATTCTTGTATCGCCCCACCTTGCTGCCTCTATATTGGAGTTTTCCCCGGTGGACGAAAGGGTTGCTTCCCTGCGCCTTCGGGTTGGGAAACGGGTCCTGACCATCATTTGTGCCTATGCACCAAATGATGTTTCAGAGTACCCACCCTTTTTGGAGTCTGTGACTGGGGTGCTGGAGGGTGCTCCTCCTGGAGACTCCATTGTCCTACTGGGGGACTTCAATGCGCACGTGGGCAACGACAGTGAAACCTGGAGGGGGGTGATTGGGAGGAACGGCCTGCCCGATCTGAACCCGAGTGGTGTTCAGTTATTGGACTTCTGTGCTAACCACAGTCTGTCTATAACGAACACCATGTTCAAGCATAAGGGTGTCCATATGTGCACCTGGCACCAGGACACCCTAGGCCGCAGGTCGATGATCGATTTTGTTATCGTATCATCAGACCTGCGACCGTATGTCTTGGACACCCGAGTAAAGAGAGGTGCAGAGCTGTCAACTGATCACCACCTGGTGGTGAGTTGGATCCGATGGCAGGGGAGGAAGCCATTCAGACCTGGTAGACCCAAACGTATAGTGAGGGTGTGCTGGGAGCGTCTGGCTGAGGCCCCTGTCCGGGAGGTCTTCAACTCCCACCTCCGGAAGAACTTCAACCACATTCCGAGGGAGTCTGGAGACATGGAGTCTGAATGGGCCATGTTCTCCACCTCTGTTGTTGAAGCGGCAGCCCAGAGCTGCGGCCGCAAGGTGGTCGGTGCATCTCGTGGTGGCAACCCCCGAACCAAGTGGTGGACACCAGTGGTGAGGGGGGCCATTAAGCTGAAGAAGGAGTCCTATCAAGCTTGGTTGGCTTGTGGGACTCCCGAAGCAGCTGAGGTGTACCGGCAGGCCAAGCGGAGTGCAGCTCGGGTGGTTGCTGAAGCAAAAACCCGGGTATGGGAGGAGTTCGGTGAGGCCATGGAACAAGACTTTCGGTCGGCTTCAAAGAGATTCTGGCAAACTGTTCGGCGGCTCAGGAGGGGAAAGCAGCTCCCCGTCCACACTGTGTATGGTGCGGATGGGACACTGTTGACTTCAACTGGGGATATCGTCGGGCGGTGGAAGGAATACTTCGAGGATCTCCTCAATCCCACTGATACGCCTTCCACAGAGGAAGCAGGGTTTGGGGACGAGGGGGATGACTCGCCTATCACAGGGGCTGAGGTCGCCAAGGTGGTTAAAAATCTCCTTGGTGGCCGGGCCCCGGGGGTGGACGAGATTCGCCCCGAGTACCTCAAGGCCCTGGATGTTGTTGGGTTGTCATGGTTGACACGCCTCTGCAACATTGCGTGGAGGTCGGGGGCAGTGCCTTTGGCATGGCAAACCGGGGTGGTGGTTCCTCTCTTCAAAAAAGGGGACCGGAGGGTGTGCTCCAACTTTAGAGGGATCACACTCCTCAGCCTCCCTGGGAAGGTCTATGCCAAGGTATTGGAGAGGAGAGTCCGGCCGTTGGTCGAACCTCGGATTCAGGAGGAGCAATGTGGTTTTCGTCCTGGCCGTGGCACATCGGACCAGCTCTTTACCCTCTCGAGAATTCTTGAGGGTTCGTGGGAGTTTGCCCAACCAGTTTACATGTGTTTTGTGGACTTGGAGAAGGCATTTGACCGCGTCCCTCGTGGATTTTTGTGGGGGGTGCTTCGGGAGTATGGGGTATCGGGCTTGTTGTTACGAGCTATTCGGTCTCTGTACGACCGTTGTGAGAGTTTAGTTCGCATTGCCAACACTCGGTCGGAGTCATTCCCAGTGAGAGTTGGACTCCGCCAGGGCTGCCCTTTGTCACCGGTCCTGTTCATAATTTTTATGGACAGGATTTCTAGGCGCAGCCAGGGAATGGAGGGTGTCATGCTTGGTGACCACAGGATCTCATCTCTGTTGTTTGCAGATGATGTTGTCCTGTTGGCTTCATCCAGCAATGACCTACAGCTCTTGCTGGGACGGTTTGCCGCTGAGTGTGAAGCGGCTGGGATGAGAATCAGCACCTCCAAGTCCGAGTCCATGGTCCTCAGCCGGAAAAAGGTGGATTGTCCTCTCCGGGTTGGGGACAGGCTCCTGCCCCAAGTGGAGGAGTTTAAGTATCTTGGGGTCTTGTTCACGAGTGAGGGGAAAATGGAGCGAGAGATCGACAGACGGATTGGAGCAGCATCTGCAGTGATGCGGACGTTGTACCGGTCTGTTGTGGTGAAGAGGGAGCTTAGTTCTAAGGCAAAGCTGTCGATTTACCAGTCAATCTACGTTCCTACTCTCACCTATGGTCACGAGCTTTGGGTAATGACCGAAAGAACGAGATCGCGGATACAAGCGGCTGAAATGAGCTTTCTCCGTAGGATTGCTGGACTCACCCTCAGAGATAGGGTGAGGAGCTCAGTCATCCGGGAGAGGCTCAGAGTAGAACCGCTGCTCCTCCACATTGAAAGGAGTCAGTTGAGGTGGTATGGGCATCTGATTAGGATGCCTCCTGGACGCCTCCCACTTGAGGTGTTTCAGGCACGTCCCACTGGGAGGAGACCCCGGGGCAGACCCAGGACTCGGTGGAGAGACTATGTCTCCCAGCTAGTCTGGGAACGCCTTGGTATCCCCTCTGAAGAGCTGGAGCAGGTGGCTGGGGAGAGGGAAGTCTGGGCTTCTCTGCTTGAACTGCTGCCTCCGCGACCCGGACCTCCGGAAAAGCGGTAGACGATGGATGGATGGATGGATGGATGGTCTATTTTAACATGGCAGTCCATGGGGACTGACTTGCTGTAGGAGACCCCCTCTAGTGGACAGTAGAGGAACTGCAGTTAATGACACGTCTGCCTTTTATACAAATTCATTTTTCTGGACTAAATACTACCTGCAGATCTTTCTCAAATCAGAAGACAAATCCAGATTTTTCTCCCCTTTTCCCCTTTTCAGTAAAAGTGAAACCATCTGAAAATATGTGAAATACAGTGGGGTAAAAAAGTATTTAGTCAGCCACCAATTGTGCAAGTTCTCCCACTTAAAAGATGAGAGAGGTCTCCAATTTTCATCATAGGTACACCTCAACTATGAGAGACAAAATAAGAAAAAAAAATCCAGAAAATCACATTGAAGGATTTTTAATGAATTAATTGGTAAATTCCTCGGTAAAATAAGTATTTGGTCAATAACAAAAGTTCATCTGAATACTTTGTTATATACCCTTTGTTGGCAATGACAGAGGTCAAACGTTTTCTGTAAGTTTTCACAAGGTTTTCACACACTGTTGCTGGTATTTTGGCCCATTCCTCCATGCAGATCTCCTCTAGAGCAGTGATGTTTTGGGGCTGTCACTGGGCAACACGGACTTTCTACTCCCTCCAAAGATTTTCTATGGGGTTGAGATCTGGAGACTGGCTAGGCCACTCCAGGACCTTGAAATGCTTCTTACGAAGCCACTCCTTTGTTGCCCGGGCGGTGTGTTTGGGATCATTGTCATGCTGAAAGACCCAGCCACGTTTCATCTTCAATGCCCTTGCTGGTGGAAGGAGGTTTTCACTCAAAATCTCATGATACATGGCCCCATTCATTCTTTCCTTTCCATGGATCAGTCGTCCTGGTCCCTTTGCAGAAAAACAGCCCCAAAGTATGATGTTTCCACTCCCATGCTTCACAGTAGGTATGGTGTTCTTTCTCCTCCAAACACGACAAGTTGAGTTTTTACCAAAAAGTTCTATTTTGGTTTCATCTGACCATATGACATTCTCCCAATCCTCTTCTGGATCATCCAAATGCTCTCTAGCAAACTTCAGACGGGCCTGGACATGTACTGGCTTAAGCAGGGGGACACGTCTGGCACTGCAGGATTTGAGTCCCTGGCGGCGTAGTGTGTTTCTGATGTAGCCTTTGTTACTTTGGTCCCAGCTCTCTGCAGGTCATTCACTAGGTCCCCCCATGTGGTTCTGGGATTTTTGCTCACCGTTCTCATGATAATTTTGACCCCACGGGGTGAGATCTTGCATGGAGCCCCAGGGCGAGGGAGATTATCATTGGCCTTGTATATCTTCCATTTTCTAATAATTGCTCCCACAGTTGATTTCTTCACACCAAGCTGCTTACCTATTGCAGATTCAGTCTTCCCAGCCTGGTGCAGGTCTACAATTTTGTTTCTGGTGTCCTTTGACAGCTCTTTGGTCTTGGGTATAGTGGAGTTTGGAGTCTGACTGTTTGAGGTTGTGGACAGGTGTCTTTTATACTGATAACGAGTTCAAACAGGTGGCATTAATACAGGTAACGAGTGGAGGACAGAGAAGCCTCTTAAAGAAGTTACAGGTCTGTGAGAGCCAGAAATCTTGCTTGTTTGTAGGTGACCAAATACTTATTTTACTGAGGAATTTACCAATTAATTCATTAAAAATCCTTCAATGTGATTTTCTGGATTTTTTTTTCTCATTTTGTCTCTCATAGTTGAGGTATACCTATGATGAAAATTGGAGACCGCTCTCATCTTTTAAGTGGGAGAACTTGCACAATTGGTGGCTGACTAAATACTTTTTTGCCCCACTGTATTTGGAAACGAAAAGACACATCCCACCATCCCCACCTGAATTCCACCATCACTTTATGGATGTGTGCGATAAAAGCACAAAACTGAAGCGTTTACTGGAGAACGGAGGAGGATCAGGTGGCGTCAGGTTTCTCTGACCTGCTTTGATTGTCTGTTTTTTTTTTTTCTCCCACAGGCTTCAAGTTGAAGCATTTCCTGCAAGACAATGAGACTCTGTCCGGCTTTCTGCTGAGGAACGCCTCCCTCCCAGAGAACACCGTCCAGCAGATCAGAGACGCTGACGTGGACCTGGAGAAGGTGGGGAGAACAGAAGGGATGGGAAAATTATTTTTCAGAAAATATTAAAAATGAAATGTTTTTAAAGAGCCCCCGTTATGCTTGTTTTTGACGTGTTGAGTCAGCTTCCAGAGGTGCTTTGGAAAGAATACCTCAGTGTTTAATAACAGCTGCACCAGAAGGCGCTCTCCTCAAAACAGGCTATTTTAGTGCTTGTTGTTTTAAATGCCAATGAAGTCGTACCGACGTCTAACCAACGTCTTGCCAGTGTCTTGCCAATGTCTTGCCAATGTGCAAACGACCTTGTCAAGGTGTGGTGAATGGGACTCATGCACAGGCAGGAATATGGTGCAAAAGCTGGTAATTTATTAGCAAAACTCAAAAAAATAAATGACAGCATGTGGGCTGAAAACGAAACTTACACACAACACGGGAGCACACCAAACAGAACCGACTGAAACACAAATGATGCCACACCTGACACAGACTGGCAGAGACATGCATAAACAGGGAGCAATCACAGCAACAAGGAACAGGTGGGTGCAATCAGGGGTAATCAGAGATGCAGGGAATGACTACAGGTACGGAAAACCATGATAAACAGACATGAGGCATGAACAGAGGACCAGGGGAGACAAGGCCATGACAATAATGATAATAATAATAATCACGACAAATAAAAATATGTGGCTGCAAGGAAAACACAAAGAAACATAACAAAGGGTGCACGGTGGCGCAGTGGTTTAGCACTGTGGCAGCACAGTTTTACCCTCGGCCAGGGGACCGCGGGGATCATGAGATCGTGGGTTCGATCCCAGCCCCCGACCAACAGTGAACTGTGTGGAGTTTGCATGTTCTGCGCGGGTTTACTCCGGGATTTCTCCGGTTTCCTCCCGCACACCAAAAACATGTAGGTTTAGGGCGCTCGCCCACGCAGCGACCAGCAGCCGGTGGCTTGTCACCAGACTGCAAACCAAGTCTACCTACGGGTACAAATAAGTAACAAAAAAAAAAAAAAAAAAAAAAAGGGTGAGGACATGGCTGAACTCATGTCCTGAAGATAATGGAAAACACAAATACAAACATAAAGCGAGAGAGAACATGAGCACAGCCATGTTCGAACCCTTACAGACCTCTATAAGATGTATTCCCAATGTAAACTTGGCAACGTGTGTGCTGCTGAGGTATAGAATGGAATATAAAAGTTTTTTAACAAGGGGGATGGGGGTATTCACAAATTTAGCATAAAGTACAAATGTATAAGTATGAATTAGGTACAAATTTACAAGAATAAAGGGGCTAAAATATGACAAAAGATGCCAGTTTCACATGGCATTCACTTACAGTATATAGCACTTTTTACTCATCTCTGGATGACCAAAGTGCTTTACAGATCAGCGCTAGCAGATTAATTTCAAAATTAAAAGAGTTACAAATTATAATTTGATTACATAGAATAAAAATGTAACCAGCATCCAAATGAACGTGCACATTTACAAGAGAAAAGTTGAAATTTTACAGGGAAAAAGTTGCAAATTTAATAAAGAAAATTGTAAATTTCTGAGAAAAAAGTTGTAAATTTACAGGAAAAAAGTTGGAAATTTAGGACAGAAAACTAAATTTCTGGGAAAAAAGTTGCAAATTTCAGATAAAGTTGCAGCTGTACGAGAAAGAACTTGCAAATTCATGAGAAAAAAGTTGCAAATTTACGTGAAAAAAGTTGTAAATTTATGAGAAAAGTTGGAAATCTACGAGGAAAAATTGTTGTAAATTTACAAGAAAAAAGTTGCAAATTTATGAGAAAAAAGTTGCAAATTTAAAAAAGAAAACATAGCAATTTTATATAATAAAGTTGCAGTTTTACAAGAAAGTTGCAAATTTGCAAGAGCAAAGTTGGAAATTTATGTTTTGTGTTGTTTTGTTTTGCATTTCTGCTTAGAATTGGTACACTGGTGCTGTTCAGTTATATAATATGATGTAGTTCTAAATTTTTCAGAGCGAGAACTCCTGTGCAGGAGGACCTATAATCCATCCATCCATCCATCTTCTTCCGCTTATTTCTTTTCGGGTCGTGGGGGGAACCCCAAAAAGCATCGGGACTTTTTGATAAGCGTCACATGATCGGAAATAATCTCCTTCTGTTTTTTTGTCTCAGGTTCTGCTCAGAGGTTTTGGGGTCCACCTCAGGGACATGTGTCCTAAGAAGAAGGGCTGGCGGAAACTGGAGGACTTTGTGACGATTGCAGACCGGCAGGTGTCCATGTTGGTGCAGGAAGTCATCTGCCAAGCCCCGCCTGATTGGCTGAACCATGCTGAAGAGCTCTTCCTGAACAACCTAGACTTCCTCAAACCGATCCGGGTCAGAACCTGCCCCTGGGACACGATCAGATAATGAGAATCAACCCTAACAAATAAAAATTAAACTAATAGAATTCACAAAAAAATGTACACAAATTCACATGAATAAAAAGTGAAATTTTCAAACAATAAATGCTAATTTCGGAGAAAAATAGCATAAATTTACAAGAATAAAGTCACAAATTTCCGGTAATAAAATCACAAATGAATAAGTAAAAAGTTGAAAATTTAGGCAAAAAAAGTTATGAATTTACATGAAAAATGTCACAAATTCACATGAATAAAGTCTCAAATTTATGGAAATGTCAGGACGTATGTTGGACCCACGGCCTCGCTTTAAGTTATTTTGTGTTTTCTGTATTTATTATTTATTAGATCGGACTCTGTTCTCAGTTCTGTTTTAGTGTCATTACGATTATAGTTCAGTTTGGTCATTGTTTAGGTCAGGGGTGTCCAACCATGTGCCATGGAGAGCCAAGACCCTGCAGGTTTTACCTCCAACCAGTGTCTTCAACAGCAGATTTCTGTGAACTTCTTCCCACTGATTGCTGATAAGTGAAAACACCTGCTGAAGAGACTGGGTAGAAGAGAAAACCTGCAGGGTCTTGGCTCTCCATGGCACATGGTTGGACACCCCTGGTTTAGGTCGTGTCTTCCCTGTGATCCTCTGCTCCGAGTCCTGTCTCCCGCTGTGTGTGTTAGCCCCGCCCCTCCTGTCATTCCCTCTTGCCTCACGTGTCAGCTGTCTGTATTAATTTCTCCGCCTACAGTCATGTGAAAAAATTAGGATTCCCCATTAAATTTTCAGTTCTTGAAGAAGAAATGTTCACATATCTATATCTAACCTTGTTTTTGTTTTTAATTGCATTTTCTAACATTTATTTTGGCCATTTTAAGTGGGAATGAATGTGGGGGTGTCCTAAAAAAGATGGAGGTATCCTATCTTCTTCCTCACTATTTGTTTAGAATTATATTTTATAGAAAATTTGAAAAAAGTCTTTAATTCTTTAGTTGTATTACATGAATCTCCCAGTATTTTAAACACTGATATTAAATATCCCTATGTCAAAATACGTTAAAAAAAACACACAGGCACAGGGTGTCCTAATTTTTTCACATGACTGTATGTCGTATTGTCCTAATTATTCCCTGTCTATAAATGTGTGTCTGAATTTGTGTTTGGCCTGGTTTCCTTGTTGTCGTTTTGGCGTCTAACACGTTCTGCCTGCCTGTGTCCTCCCCGTGTTTTCCCGTGGTTTTTTTGTTGTGCTTCTGAGCAGCTGTTTATTTTTCTGTTTGACCCTGGAGTAGCTTTGTGTAACCTGCTCTTAACTAAATTTGTTAAACTTGAGTCCTGCAAGTGGCTCCGGTTCCTACAACACTTTGACAGGAAATGAAGCTACAAATTTAGGGAGGAAAACCCTGCTAATTTAGGAAAATGTCAGTTTTACATGATTTCAAAATCACTAGAAAAAGTCACAAATTTGCAAAAAATATGGCTCTGAATTATGTGAAAATTTTCACAAATTTATGGGACTGTAGCCTGAATATTACAGAAATAAAGCTGAATATTTGCATTAATAAGTTTAGGAGAAAAATGCAAGTTGAAAAGAAAAATATCTCAAATTTACACAAATAAAGTAAAACAATTTATAGACAGATGGAAGGACGGATGGATGGAAACAGTTGAAAATTTAAGACAGAAAATTGCACATTTCTGAGAAAAAAGCTGTATATTTCAGATAAAAAAGATGCAGTTTTATAGGAAAGAAGTTGCAAATTCATGAGGGAAAAGAGTTACAAGAAAAAGCTGATAATTTAAGAGGAAAAAATTGCAAATTTACGACAAATTTATGAGAAAAAGTTGCAATTTTAGGAGGCAAAAGGTGCAGATTTCTGAAAAAAATTGTAATTTTACAAGAAGAACATTGCAGATTTCTGAGAAAAAGGTTTCAAATTTCTGAGAAAAATGTGCAATTTTAGAAGAAAAAAGGTGCAGATTTCTGAAAAAAGTTGCAAATTTCTGAGAAAAAAGTTGCAAATTTACAAGAAAAAAGTTGCAAATTTCTGAGAAAACAGTTACAAATTTCTGTAAAAAAAAAGTTGCTAATTTACAAGAAAAAAGTGTAATAAATGTCAACAAATGAAGTCACAAGTTCACATGAAAAAATTCTTGTAAATTTATAGGAACAAAGGTACAGATGTACTGGAGAAAGTTGCAGAATCATGGTAGGATTCCTGTCCTCCCTGTGCTCCGTGTGTGTGGGAGGAGGCGCGTCCCGGCCTGCCTCGGTTCTTTACCATCTCAGCTTTCGTAGCCTGGAGACCAGTTTTTCAGACTCTGAAGGATTCAGTGGAGCCCTGCCTCACACGGGCTTCACCTTCTTTTGTGTACCCAAATCTACGAGCTGCTAACAGAGCGACAGAGGAGCCGGAAACTAAACAGCAGAGAGAATGCTGTGGAAGAACTGCAGGATGGGATAATTTACAGCTGCAAAGTTTAAATTTTCTGAAAAATATACAGTGAGAATGTTGTAAGCTGCAAATACTTTCCGGAAGTGCTCAAAAAAGAGTGAAATATTCTGGCTTAAAAGCTCAAAGCACTTAAGGCTGACAATTGTAGCTTAAAAACAAAATAGTTTAAAGTTGAATAATTTGGTTAAATTCTAAAATAGCTTAAAGCTGACCAAAGTTAGCTTTAAAGCTATAATAACTGAAAGCTGAACATTGTTAGCTTTAAACCTAAAATGGCATAAAGTTAAAGAAAGTTGACGTAAAAATGCTACATAAAGTTTGACACTGAAAAATGCTAGTTTAAAAGTTAAAATGACATGCATGTTAGCATAAAAATGGAATTAAGTTAAGATGATGAATGTTAGGTTTAAAATGCAAGTTTTAAATCTAACATGGCCTAACTTTACAGTGTTTCAATAAAAGCTGACATGGCTTAAAATTGAACAAAGTTAGTTTAAAAATGTTAAGTCAAAGCTTAAGATGGAAAATGCTAACTCAAAAACAAAAATAACCTAAATTTACATATTTGCAAATGGAACTTGCTTAAGTTGAAGAAAATTAGCTTAAAATGCTAGCTTGAAAGCTAAAATTGCCTAACCTTACACAATGTTTGCAACTTGACGTAAAAGCTAACATAGCTTTAAGTTGAACAAAGTTAATTCAAAAATGCTAAATAAAAGATTATAGCAGGAAAATGCTAGCTAGCAACTAAAATAGTCTAAATTTGCACATTAGCATAAAAATGGAACTGGATTAATGGTGAGCAAGCTGAAAGGAGCCAGTTGAGGTGGTATGAGCATCTGATCAGGATGCCTCCTGGACGCCTCCCACTTGAGGTGTTTTGGGCACGTCCAACGGGGAGGAGACCCTGGGGCAGACCCAGGACTCGCTGGAGAGACTACATCTCCCAGCTGGCCTGGGAACGTCTTGGTATTCTCTCTGAAGAGCTGGAGCAGGTGGCCGGGGAGAGGGAAGTTTGGGCTTCTCAGCTTGGGCTGCTGCCTCTGTGACCTGGACCTCCAGAAAGGCGGTAGAAAATGGATGGATGGATGCTGAAAAAATTCTGGCCTCAGCGCTAAATTCCTATAACTGTAATTTCCTAGTTTGGGATCAATAAAGTAAATCTGTCTAGCGATCTATCTATCTTGTTATATATTAACTGTGATTATTATTATTATTGTGTGTTATGGGTGACGGCTACACCTTTCCGGTTCCGCCGCCACCCATGGTATAAAAGGCCTACCCGGAAGGGGCACGGTCTCTTTTCGACCAGCACCTCTGGCTTGACGGGAGCGCCGTACAGTTCTGTGAGTTCACTAATAAAGTTATACTAATAAAGTTTTGTTATACTGCACCTTCGGCCTCATCATTAGAGTCTTGGTTATGAACATAACAGATCTATTGATCGATCTATCGATTTATCGATCTAACAGTACAAAATGTTAGCATAAAAGCTTAGAGCTTAAAAAAAATCTAGTTAATAAAAGCTCAAGTGCCTGAATGCTGCACAAGTTAATCTAAAAGTGTTAACCTAAAATGCCAAACAAGGTTAAAACTTTATAAAATGCTAGCTTAACGGCAAAAATAGCTTAAATTTGTATATGTTGAGTTGTATAATGTATAATGACTTAACATAAAAGCAAAATAGCTTAAAGTGGAGAAAATTAGCTTTAAAATGATAAAAAAAAAAAAAAAGCCTAAAGCTAAAACGGCTTAGGTTAACAATGGGGGACAAAGGGACGTTTTCCAGAACATGGTCAAAAAACGATGGGAAAAGAATGACAAAATTATCAGAAAAAAGTTTTAAGTTTAAGGAAAAAACCCCACAAATTTCTAAAAGAAAAAAAAATAGCTAGTTGATGATGGATTTAAAGTTTGCTGAATCCAAAAAATGAAACTTGTTTTTTATTCCTTTTTTTTTTTTTTCTCAGAGGGACGTGAGATCTGACCCTGAGGCTGTCAAACAAGTTGCCATGGCGACCAACAACCTGCTGGAGAGTCTGAGTTCCCTGGCGGTGTTTGAGGTGAGACGGGACGCACAGGTGCTTTCTTCAGACCGGCTGGTGGGAAATTTTACCCAATCAGCAGTGTTTTGGTTTGTTTATTCAGGAAAATCTTTCAGCTTTTAATGTTAATGTCTGAGAAAAAAAACCCACCCAATCTTTTAAATCTGCTGCTTTTTTCTTGTAGATGTGCAGCTTTCTTCTCAAAAGATTTTGACCTTTTTTCTCATTAATTTTTTGACTTTTTTCTCATAAATTTGCTAATTTTTCTTGAAACTTTTGCCTCGGTAATTTTAACCTTTTTTTCCTATAAATGTGAAACTTTTTCTCAAAATATGTGACTTTTTCGTTTGTTTTCAACTTTTTTCATAATTTGTAACTTATTTTCTCATAAATTAGCATTTTTTTTTCTTTTAAATTTTTAACTTTTTCTTGTAGATTTGCAATTTTTTCCTCAAAAATGTTTGTAACTTTTTTCTCATAAATTACTATTTTTTGTTGTAAATTTGTAACTCATGTAATTGAAACTTTTTTTCCTCATAAATGTGCAACTTTTTTCTCAATAATTTGTGAATATTTTCTCATAAATTTTGCATTTTTTCTTTGTAAATTTAGCAGTGATTTCTTTAAAATTTTCTTTTTTGTAGATCTTGCAACTTTTTTCTCAAAAATTTCCAACTTTTTTCTCATAGATAGATTTGCAAACGTTTTCCTCAAAAAATTGGTGACTATTTTCTCATAAAATATGCATTTTTTTGTGAATTTGCAACCGTTTTCTCAGAAATTAAAATTTTTTTTGTTATAGATTTTCAACTTTTTTCTCAAAAAATTGGAAAAAATTTGCATGTTTAAAATATCTTTGGCAGCATTTCAGGCTCAGCCTTTATTATTCATGCTGTATCTTCTCTTTGGAATATGTGAATTTGGTCCCCTCTGATGGACAGACGTGTCCTCCGGTGGAGCATTCCCGTCCATGTCGGCAGCGTCTGGGGCCACTGGGTTCACTTGGCAGCTCCAGATGTCTCTGAGTCTTTGTGTCCAGATAAAAGCGCAGAGACGGACAAGCCCGCAGCTGACAAAGACTCTGAAACGTCTCAGCGGGTCTTTGCCCTGCGCCTGCCTCGGGACGACAAACACAATTCCAACAAACAGCCGGTGTCCGTCCTCGTCCCTGTGGAGACAAACCACACGGCTGTGCAGAGTTTAAGTGTTGCAAGTCAGACCTGCACCGAGGATTTTATCAATGCAAAATGTTTTTATATGGAGAGAAATACTGAGAGCAGCTGAAAGCATATGTCCAGTGTCTGGAGTGTAATAGTATAGAAACAACCCAGAATGAGCGGAGGGCTAACTCTGGTAACGGCAGCTAGCCACTGCTAATCAAGGTGTTTCTGCCAAGCCAGCATGCCCATTGGGCCCCACGATGGGTAAATCTCGACTGTCTTATGGGGTCCCATGTGGGTTTGTCTGCAGGTTCCATGTTGTCCTCATCTGTGCTTGCCCACATGGACTTTACCTGTGGTACAGGTGAGCATCTGTTTACCCACTCTAAACCCATCTGGGCCCCACATGGGGTTAAATAGGGTGAGCGGGGTTTCAGTCACACTTGTGCCATAGGCAAAATTATACGAAAAAGTCATACTTTTCACATTTTTGTCCTCGTAAATTTGTAAGATAAAAAAGTAACAAATTTACAAAAAAAAAGTTGCAATTTACAAGAACATAATTGAAAAATTAACTTGAAAAAGAGTTACAACCTTACAAGAAAAAAATTGCAAATTTACAAGAAAAAAGTCACAAATTTATGAAGAAAAAAATCAGATAAAGTTCCAAATTAACAAACAAAAGTAGTCCGGTTATGG
This sequence comes from Pholidichthys leucotaenia, assembly GCA_020510985.1. Lineage (NCBI taxonomy): Eukaryota > Metazoa > Chordata > Actinopteri > Cichliformes > Pholidichthyidae > Pholidichthys > Pholidichthys leucotaenia. The sequence continues at coordinate 298,956,721 of CM035840.1, forward strand.
CTGCCACGTAAGACGACGTGTTTCATTCTGCTCTGCTCCTGGAGAAAAAAACGCAAATAACTCTCTCATTTGGGACAGAACGTATCCCAGCGTTTGGGCGAGGATATGTTGGCGAACCTAAGGCTGGAAAACCAGGTAATGGAAAAAGCGAGCCGCCGAAACAGTCCAAATTAACGGACTTTCAGGTCTGTGACGCAGCAAACAAAAACTCCATATATGGCGGAGGCGGCTGGCAACGGTGCAATATCTGCGGGAATGGCGCAGATGCGCTGATGGCTGCCATGAGTTCAATGAGAGCGGACTTTTCCTCTAGATTTGATGGATTATGACAGCGTTGGAAGGAATAAGAAAGGAATTGGGTGACTGTGTAGAACGAACGGCGCAGATGGAGCTCCGTCTCGCTAGTGCTGAAGATGACGTCACCCGTCTTCAATTAAAGGTGCGCACTTTGGAAAAAAAAAATAATGTCTAGAAGATAATATTTTGGATTTGGAATCTCGGTCGAGACAGAATAACTTGAGGCTGGTGGTCTTCCAGAGGAATCAGAAGGTCGGGACGTATGTTCCTTTCTGAAAAGTGGATTCCGGAGGTGCTGGGCAGCGAGGAGTTGCAATCAGCAGTGGTTCTGGAAAAAGCACATCGAATTGGCCCACGGAGAGATAAGGGACCGCCGAGGACCTAATTATGAAGTTTCTTAGCAACAGAGACAGGATGAAGATCTTCAACGCTGCACGAGCTAAAGGAGAGATTAAACACCAGGATCAGCAGGTGCGGTTCTACCCAGATTTGCCACAGGAATCCAACAATGAGGAAGCAGTTTGATCCCATACGTAAGGAGCTGCGCAACCTTGGGATTCGTCATGGTGTAATCTATCCTGCGAGACTGTTGACCACGTATGAGGGCAGAACCCACATCTTCAAGACCCCAGAGGAGGCGCAGGAGTTCATCAAAAAGATCAAAGAAGAAGAAGAGACTGGTGGGAGCTAAGCATGAACAAAATATAAAGTAGAATAATTAAGTATTTGCACAGGCATCTGACTGACTTGAAGTAAACAGCAAGTTTACAAAATATAGATTGTATTATATATTTAAAAAAAAACAAAAACAAAACAAACAAAAAAAACTATGATGTACAAAGTTGTTAAAAATTCTGGAGTTAAGTTGGAAAACTACAGAGGAGAGTTAATGTTACGTCATTAAAAGCAGTAGAGTTAGGGTGATTGGGAGGATGAAGAAGGAGTGGCTTAGGCTGTTCCCCGTGGATGTGGAACGGTCGATGGCTATATCGGGAGACGGAATTTTTCCTTTGATTTTGGGGGGTTCGCCACAAGTGTGGGAAGGGGGAATTTGTTTGTGTGTAGTTTGTAGGATGAATGTTCAACCACTCATGTTTTTGCTTCTCTGTATGAGCATGTTTACACTGCAAGGTAATCCCAAACTCTCTATTGATCATAAACCAAAGTGTTAATCTTAATTTAACTTCATGGAATTGCAGAGGTCTACAAAATTTAAAAAAACTTAAACAAGTTATGAATAAAATAAAAGACATGGGTTCAAAAATTGTGTTTTTACAAGAAACTCATCTAATAGAGGAGGATATAAAAAGAATTAGGAGTAGATGGCAAGGAAGTGTATTCACCTCATCATTTTCATCCCGGGCCAGGGGAGTTATGACTCTCATACATAAATCAGTCCCTTTTCAAGTGAAAAATGTAATTGGAGACAAACTTGGAAGATATGTAATCATTCAAGGTTCTTTGCTATTAGAAAATATAAATCTTGTGAACTTATATGGTCCCAATATAGATGATCAGAAGTTCTTTGCTAATTTATTTCTCATCTTATCATCACTTACAGGGCAACATATAATAGCAGGGGATTTTAATTGTACATTGAATCCAGGTATAGATAGATCAACAGGACTGGATTGTACGCACATTGGATGTAGGATGACTATTAATCATTTTATGAAAGAATTGAGATTGTTAGATATATGGAGAGAAATGAAACCACAAGTTAAAGCCTATTCTTGTTATTCCAGTACCTACAAGACATTCTCACGTATTGATTATTTTTTGATTTCCACAGAATTAAGATCCAAGATTCAAAACTGCTTTTATGATAACATCGTGATCTCTGATCATGCACCCTGTTGTCTAATATATGTAGATAAAAAATTGACAAAGGAATCAGGTAGATGGCAATTTCAGCATAAATGGCTTCAGGATGAGGAATTTGTCAAGTATATAGAAAAACAGATAGACGAGTACTTTGACATCAATACTACACAAACATCAGCATGTGTAAAGTGGGAAGCTTTCAAAGCTTTTATTAGGGGACATATTATTAGTTATACAGGATCAAAATCTAAGAAGACTCGAGAGGAGAGAGCTAAATTGGAACATAAAATGAAAAGTCTTCAGGAAAAAGTGTATGCAGGAAGTGATCCAAGGTTGGAGAATGAATTACTGATTTTGAGAGCTGAATACGACAAAAAATCAGCGAATAGAGCTGCCTCGAGTCTTCTAAGATTGAAACAATCTTTTTATGAACAAGGTGAAAAATCAGGAAAATTACTGGCATGGCAGATTAAACAATTAGAAATTAAAACACCAATTACTAGTATTATAAGTAAAGGACAGGTAGTTATAGATCCTTTAGAAATTAACAGAGCCTTTAGAGATTACTATGAAAAATTATATGATACTAAAAATGAATTTCATTTAACAAAACTAAATGGGTTTTTGAACGAACTATCTATACCGTGTATTCCAAATGAAAACAGGGAGATATTGGAGTCTAAAATTAGTCAAGAAGAAGTTGGGCTAGCCATTGATAATATGAAATCAGGAAAAAGTGCAGGACCAGATGGTCTTCCAGTTGACCTTTATAAGAAATTTAAGAATAAATTAATAAAACCTTTTTTGGAAATGGTTTTAGAAGCATTTCAAAATAATAATTTACCATCATACATAAATAATGCCTTAATTATACTGCTGCCAAAACCAGGTAAGCCCTCTAATAAATGTGAAAATATGAGACCAATAAGCCTATTAAACGCCGACCTTAAGATAATCTGTAAAATTTTAGCAAGACGAATACAAGAAATTTTACCAAATATTATTAATCGAGATCAGAATGGCTTTATAAAGGGAAGACAAGGCTTCCATAATGTAAGAAGACTATTTAATATTATTTATTTTAATAAAGAAGCACCGGATACAGTTCTCCTATCACTGGACGCCGAAAAGGCCTTTGATAGAGTTGAATGGCCCTTTCTTTTTGAAGTCCTACAAAGGTTTGGACTTGGAAATAGTTTCATAAAATGGGTTCAAATAATATACAATAATGCTACAGCAGAAATCCTAACAAATAACAATATTTCAAAACCAATAAAAATCAATAGAGGATGTCGACAAGGCTGTCCACTTTCACCTTTACTGTTTACTATGGCAATTGAACCTTTAGCGATAGCGATACGTTTACATTCACAAATATATGGAATTAAAGTTGGACCAACAGAACATAAAATCTCCCTGTACGCCGATGACATAAATTTGTTTATGTCGAATCTAAAAAAATCAATTCCAACCTTGTTGAATTTAATAAAGAATTTTGGGGGAAATATCAGGATATAAAATAAATAAAACTAAATCTTCAATATTAATGCTAAATGAGACCCAGAGAAATTACCCAGCCCCTGAGGTAAATCAATTCAATGTTGTAAATCAGTTTAAATATTTAGGAATCCAAATTGTGCCTAAGCTAGAATCAGTCGCCAGTGTCAACTATGAAGCCTTAATGACAGATATCAATGAGTTAACTCAGAGATGGATGTCACTACCAATGTCGATGATCGGGAGAATCAATATACTTAAAAGTAATATTTTACCTAAAATACTTTATTTATTTCAATACATTCCCTTATCACCACCTTTAGATTTATTCTCAAGAATAAAAAAAAAGTTAGTGGAATTTATATGGAACAACAGGAGGGCTAGATTATGTCTGTCTTTATTATATTTACCATTTGATCGTGGAGGTCTGAAATGTCCAAATTTTATGTTGTATTATTGGTCGGCACAACTGAGGTCTATGACATATTATTTTTCATCAAATGATCTCCCTCACTGGACTGAAATGGAATCATACAATTTACCTTTACCTCTTCCCATATTCATATACTCAGATTCGGCAAAAAAATTACAAAAACAAGTTAAAAATCCATTTGTAAAGCATATGATCAAAATATGGTGTGAAGCTAAAAACTATTTAAAAGAACCACAGTTACTGTCACAATTTAGTCCAATATGGGGTAATCAATATTTTAAACCAGGGAGAGCGGACGCTGTATTTAAAGTATGGAATTTAAAAGGGATACAAAAGATTCAGGATTTATATTTGCCATGTGCAGAAAACATAATGTCTTTTGAAGAGCTGAGGATCAAATTTAATCTCAATAGAACACATTTTTTTAAATATCTTCAACTTAGAAACTTTATTCGATCAAATCAAAATAAAGCTCTCACTCGACCTATTTATTCATCCTTGGAAAAAATGATGATGAAAGATAGTAAAAGAAAGGGTATTATTTCAGAGTTTTATAACTCATTGACACTATCTTCAAGTGAAAATTCACTGAAAAGATTAAACTACTGGAAAGAAGATCTGCAAACTGAAATTTCAGAGGAACAATGGGAATTGGCTTGTACAGAAGCTCAAACCAAATCAATAAATGTACGCCTTAAATTGATACATTTCAAATGGTTAATGCGGATGTATGTTACACCGGAGGAGTTAAATAAATATAACAAAAATATACCAGATACATGCACAAAATGCATGGAAAGTAAAGGAACTCTATTTCATTGTGTATGGGAATGTAGATTAATAAGAATGTTTTGGGAAGAGGTGAGGGTAACAATTGAAAAAATAATCTCAAAACAAATCATATTGAATCCTAAATTGTTTTTGTTGGGTCTGTACCCAGAAAAGCATAATTTTAATAAAAGTGAAAGAACATTCATAGACCTCAGTTTGCTTAATGCCAAAAAATGTATTGCACTATTATGGAAAAAGACTCATAGACCAGATGTGACTCAGTGGTTAAGACAGATGTTAACAAACCTTCCATTAGAAAGAATAACATATATACTGAAATCAAAGGAAATTGTGTTTGAGAATATATGGAGACCTTTTATTGATTATGTAAAAAATTTAAACATAACTTTTGAAGAAGAAGGTGAATGATGTGTGTGGACCTTGTAAATTCCAAACTGGTGAACATAATATGTATACTTATGTATTGGACTGTCTAGACTAAACAGAGGAGCATTGTTGAAGATTTGATTTTGTTGGTGGTTGTTGGTGTTTTTTAGTGCATTTTTTTTTTTGTAGTACTTTAGTGTTAGTGTTTGATTGTTTGTATCATGTTTGTTAAAAAAAAAAGGTTCAATAAAGATATTGTGGAAAAAAAAACAAACAAAAGTAGCGACTGTATGAGTAAATAAATTGAAAATTTGTGAGAAAAAAGTCCTAAATTTTTGAGGAAAAGCTGTCAGTTTACAGTTGAAAATTTTTGAGAAAGTTCCAATTTTTTTTTCCCATTATCTTTACTGAATTTTACAAATTTTGTTACAACAACAACTGGCTCAGCATAACACCTGGTGAATATATATAAAATGTCTAAAAAAAAAAAAACCCTAAACAGTACAGCAAGCTGTTACGGAGCCCATCTGGGACAGGAAGGAGCAGACCCAAACGCCGGACAGAAGTTTGCAGTTTTTCATTAAACAATGGACACAGCCCAGAGGCTGGAGAGCAAAATGATGCCGATTACGGCAGATAACCTTACAGTTAAATAAATCCCAGACTGAGTGGTGAAAAAGAAGAGATCGTAGCGTTAGTAATAAATCCCAGACTTAGTGGTGGAGAAAACATAACGTTACAATAAGTCCCAGACTAGTGGTGAGGTGAACATAACATTAGAGCGCTGCAAGGCGGAAAGGCCAGCGGCAAACATATATGGGGGAACAATTACGAAACAAGGGGCAACTGTGATTAATTAAAAACGTAAGGGAGAACAAAATAGGAAATGACCTACTAAAATAAGAGTCAACCCAGGAACAATGATAAAGTATGAAATAACCCATAAACCCAAACAATGTAACTGAGAATGAAAATAACAATAGCAGTAATAATAATAATAACGATAATGATGAGATTAATCCAAACGACAACAAAAGGCGTGGACGTGGTTACAGACCATGTCCAGATCCTAAAACAAGCTGATTCAAGAAAAAGTAAATAGTACACAGCAGACTTCCGGTTATGGCTGCCACGTAGGACGGACGTGTCTCGTTCTGCTCTGCTCCTGGAGAAAAAAAATCGGCAAATAACTCTCTCATTTGGGACAGAACGTATCCCAGCGTTTGGGCGAGGATATGTCGGCGAAGCCTAAGGCTGGAAAACCAGGTAAAGGAAAAAGCGAGCCGCCGAAACAGTCCAAATTAACGGACTTTCAGGTCTGTGACGCAGCAAATAAAACTCCATATATGGCGGAGGAGGCTGGCAACGGTGCGATGTCTGCGGGGGGAGGCGCAGATGCGCTGATGGCTGCCATGAGTTCAATGAGAGCGGACTTTTCCTCTAGATTTGATGGGATTATGACAGCGTTGGAAGGAATAAGAAAGGAATTGGGTGACTGTGTAGAACGAACGGCGCAGATGGAGCTCCGTCTCGCTAGTGCTGAAGATGACGTCACCCGTCTTCAATTAAAGGTGCGCACTTTGGAAAAAAAAAATAAATCTCTGGAAGATAATATTTTGGATTTGGAATCTCGGTCGAGACAGAATAACTTGAGGCTGGTGGGTCTTCCAGAGGAATCAGAAGGTCGGGACGTATGTTCCTTTCTGGAAAAGTGGATTCCGGAGGTGCTGGGCAGCGAGGAGTTGCAATCAGCAGTGGTTCTGGAAAAAGCACATCGTATTGGCCCACGGAGAGATAAGGGACCGCCGAGGACCTTAATTATGAAGTTTCTTAGCAACAGAGACAGGATGAAGATCTTCAACGCTGCACGAGCTAAAGGAGAGATTAAACACCAGGACCAGCAGGTGCGGTTCTACCCAGATTTGGCCACAGGAATCCAACAATTGAGGAAGCAGTTTGATCCCGTACGTAAGGAGCTGCGCAACCTTGGGATTCGTCATGGTGTAATCTATCCTGCGAGACTGCTGACCACGTATGAGGGCAGAACCCACATCTTCAAGACCCCAGAGGAGGCGCAGGAGTTCATCAAGAAGATCAAAGAAGAAGAAGAGACTGGTGGGAGCTAAGCATGAACAAAATATAAGGTAGAATAATTAAGCATTTGCACAGGCATCTGACTGACTTGAAGTAAATAGTAAGTTTACAAAATATAGATTGTATTATATATTAAAAAAAAACAAAACAAAAACAAAACAAACAAACAAAAAAAAAACTATGATGTACAAAGTTGTTAAAAATTTTGGAGTTAAGTTGGAAAACTACAGAGGAGAGTTAATGTTACGTCATTAAAAGCAGTAGAGTTAGGGTGATTGGGAGGATGAAGAAGGAGTGGCTTAGGCTGTTCCCCGTGGGTGTGGAACGGTCGATGGCTATATCGGGAGACAGAATTTTTCTTTTGATTTTGGGGGGTTTGCCACAAGTGTGGGAAGGGGAAATTTGTTTGTGTGTAGTTTGTAGGATGAATGTTCAACCACTCATGTTTTTGCTTCTCTGTATGAGCATGTTTACACTGCAAGGTAATCCCAAACTCTCTATTGATCATAAACCAAAGTGTTAATCTTAATTTAACTTCATGGAATTGCAGAGGTCTACAAAATTTAAAAAAACTTAAACAAGTTATGAATAAAATAAAAGACATGGGTTCAAAAATTGTGTTTTTACAAGAAACTCATCTAATAGAGGAGGATGTTAAAAGAATTAGGAGTAGATGGCAAGGAAGTGTATTCACCTCTTCATTTTCATCCCGAGCCAGGGGAGTTATGACTCTCATACATAAATCAGTTCCTTTTCAAGTGAAAAATGTAATTGGAGACAAATTTGGAAGATATGTAATCATTCAAGGTTCTTTGCTATTAGAAAATATAAATCTTGTGAACTTATATGGTCCCAATATAGATGATCAGAAGTTCTTTGCTAATTTATTTCTCATCTTATCATCACTTACAGGGCAACATATAATAGCAGGGGATTTTAATTGTACATTGAATCCAGGTATAGATAGATCAACAGGACTGGATTGTACGCACATTGGATGTAGGATGACTATTAATCATTTTATGAAAGAATTGAGATTGTTAGATATATGGAGAGAAATGAAACCACAAGTTAAAGCCTATTCTTGTTATTCCAGTACCTACAAGACATTCTCACGTATTGATTATTTTTTGATTTCCACAGAATTAAGGTCCAAGATTCAAAACTGCTTTTATGATAACATCGTGATCTCTGATCATGCACCCTGTTGTCTAATATATGTAGATAAAAAATTGACAAAGGAATCAGGTAGATGGCAATTTCAGCATAAATGGCTTCAGGATGAGGAATTTGTCAAGTATATAGAAAAACAGATAGACGAGTTCTTTGACATCAATACTACACAAACATCAGCATGTGTAAAGTGGGAGGCTTTCAAAGCTTTTATTAGGGGACATATTATTAGTTATACAGGATCAAAATCTAAGAAGACTCGAGAGGAGAGAGCCCAATTGGAACATAAAATAAAAAGTCTTCAGGAAAAAGTGTATGCAGGAAGTGACCCAAGGTTGGAGAATGAATTACTGATTTTGAGAGCTGAATACGACAAAAAATCAGCGAATAGAGCTGCCTCGAGTCTTCTAAGATTGAAACAATCTTTTTATGAACAAGGTGAAAAATCAGGAAAATTATTAGCATGGCAGATTAAACAATTAGAAATTAAAACACCAATTACCAGTATTATAAGTAATGGACAGGTAGTTATAGATCCTTTAGAAATTAATAGAGCCTTTAGAGATTACTATGAAAAATTATATGATACCAAAAATGAACCTGATTTAACAAAACTAAATGGGTTTTTGAACGAACTATCTATACCGTGTATTCCAAATGAAAACAGGGAGATATTGGAGTCTAAAATTAGTCAAGAAGAAGTTGGGCTAGCCATTGATAATATGAAATCAGGAAAAAGTGCAGGACCAGATGGTCTTCCAGTTGACCTTTATAAGAAATTTAAGAATAAATTAATAAAACCTTTTTTGGAAATGGTTTTAGAAGCATTTCAAAATAATAATTTACCATCATACATAAATAATGCCTTAATTATACTGCTGCCAAAACCAGGTAAGCCCTCTAATAAATGTGAAAATATGAGACCAATAAGCCTATTAAACGCCGACCTTAAGATAATCTGTAAAATTTTAGCAAGACGAATACAAGAAATTTTACCAAATATTATTAATCGAGATCAGAATGGCTTTATAAAGGGTAGACAAGGCTTCCATAATGTAAGAAGACTATTTAATATTATTTATTTTAATAAAGAAGCACCGGATACAGCTCTCCTATCATTGGACGCCGAAAAGGCCTTTGATAGAGTTGAATGGCCCTTTCTTTTTGAAGTCCTACAAAGGTTTGGACTTGGAAATAATTTCATAAAATGGGTTCAAATAATATACAATAATGCTACAGCAGAAATCCTAACAAATAACAATATTTCAAAACCAATAAAAATCAATAGAGGATGTCGACAAGGCTGTCCACTTTCACCTTTACTGTTTACTATGGCAATTGAACCTTTAGCGATAGCGATACGTTTACATTCACAAATATATGGAATTAAAGTTGGACCAACAGAACATAAAATCTCCCTGTACGCCGATGATATAATTTTGTTTATGTCGAATCTAAAAAAATCAATTCCAACCTTGTTGAATTTAATAAAGAATTTTGGGGAAATATCAGGATATAAAATAAATAAAACTAAATCTTCAATATTAATGCTAAATGAGACCCAGAGAAATTACCAAACCCCTGAGGTAAATCAATTCAATGTTGTAAATCAGTTTAAATATTTAGGAATCCAAATTGTGCCTAAGCTAGAATCAGTCGCCAGTGTCAACTATGAAGCCTTAATGTCAGATATCAATGAGTTAACTCAGAGATGGATGTCACTACCAATGTCGATGATCGGGAGAATCAATATACTTAAAAGTAATATTTTACCTAAAATACTTTATTTATTTCAATACATTCCCTTATCACCACCTTTAGATCTATTCTCAAGAATAAAAAAAAAGTTAGTGGAATTTATATGGAACAACAGGAGGGCTAGATTACGTTTGTCTTTATTATATTTACCATTTGATCGTGGAGGTCTGAAATGTCCAAATTTTATGTTGTATTATTGGTCGGCACAACTGAGGTCTATGACATATTATTTTTCATCAAATGATCTCCCTCACTGGACTGAAATGGAATCATACAATTTACCTTTACCTCTTCCCATATTCATATACTCAGATTCGGCAAAAAAATTACAAAAACAAGTTAAAAATCCATTTGTAAAGCATATGATCAAAATATGGTGTGAAGCTAAAAACTATTTAAAAGAACCACAGTTATTGTCAAAATTTAGTCCAATATGGGGTAATCAATATTTTAAACCAGGGAGAGCGGACGCTGTATTTAAAGTATGGAATTTAAAAGGGATACAAAAGATTCAGGATTTATATTTGCCATGTGCAGATAACATAATGTCCTTTGAAGAGCTGAGGATCAAATTTAATCTCAATAGAACACATTTTTTTAAATATCTTCAACTTAGAAACTTTATTCGATCAAATCAAAATAAAGCTCTCACTCGACCTATTTATTCATCCTTGGAAAAAATGATGATGAAAGATAGTAAAAGAAAGGGTATTATTTCAGAGTTTTATAACTCATTGACACTATCTTCAAGTGAAAATTCACTGAAAAGATTAAACTACTGGAAAGAAGATCTGCAAATTGAAATTTCAGAGGAACAATGGGAATTGGCTTGTACAGAAGCTCAAACCAAATCAATAAATGCACGCCTTAAATTGATACATTTCAAATGGTTAATGCGGATGTATGTTACACCGGAGGAGTTAAATAGATATAACAAAAATATACCAGATACATGCACAAAATGCATGGAAAGTAAAGGAACCCTATTTCATTGTTTATGGGAATGTAGATTAATAAGAATGTTTTGGGAAGAGGTGAGGGTAACAATTGAAAAAATAATCTCAAAACAAATCATATTGAATCCTAAACTGTTTTTGTTGGGTCTGTACCCAGAAAAGCATAATTTTAATAAAAGTGAAAGAACATTCATAGACCTCAGTTTGCTTAATGCCAAAAAATGTATTGCACTATTATGGAAAAAGACTCATAGACCAGATGTGACTCAGTGGTTAAGACAGATGTTAACAAACCTTCCATTAGAAAGAATAACATATATACTGAAATCAAAGGAAATTGTGTTTGAGAATATATGGAGACCTTTTATTGATTATGTAAAAAATTTAAACATAACTCTTGAAGAAGAAGGTGAATGATGTGTGTGGACCTTGTAAATTCCAAACTGGTGAACATAATATGTATACTTATGTATTGGATTGTCTAGACTAAACAGAGGAGCATTGTTGAAGACTTGATTTTGTTGGTGGTTGTTGGTGTTTTTAGTGCATTTTTTTTTTTTGTAGTACTTTAGTGTTAGTGTCTGGTCCAGGTCATCTTACACACACCATGTAGACACCCAGCTCAACTCAACCATGAGAACTATAACTGGAACAATCCACTCAACACCACTCCCCTGGCTCTCTGTACTGTCAAACATAGCCCCTCCACACATCCGGCGAGCAGCATTAACTCAAAGGATGCTCCAAAAAGTTAAAGATTTTCCTCACTTACCAATCCATGCAGATATCTACACCCCACCCACTGCCCGACTTTCATCCAGACGGCCGATTTGGAAAAACCCTCCCCCAGCTGACTTTACCATCCAGACAGCTTGGCAAGAGGAATGGGAAACCAAGGAGGTCCCAAACAAACAGCTGGTGATAAACCCCAACCAACAGGTCCCGGGCACCAACCTCCCAAGGAGACAGTGGTCTACACTCAATCGCTTCAGGACTGGACATGGCCCCTGCTTGGCCAGCCTTCACAGATGGGGCAGTAGCCCTAGCCCACTGTGCGCATGTGGAGAGGAGCAAACTATGGAACACATCATAGAGGCTTGCCCGCTCCAAAGACTGGAAGGAGGATTACACACCCTCCATACAGCAAACCAGGAGGCAACTGCTTGGCTTAAGGACTTTGCATTCGCTAAATAAATAAAAAAAAAGTGTTAGTGTTTGATTGTTTGTATCATGTTTGTTAAAAAAAAAAAAAAAAGTTTCAATAAAGATATTGTGGAAAAAAAAATAGTACACAGCATGGTCCTATGGGAAGAACCAGACAGACAAGCAGTGTCATGCGAGTTCCGTAGTGATGTTATTGTAAGCACCCATAAAAGGTTTTCAGTGACTGATGAGATTTGAGAGCACGGAAGTGACTGAAAAGTTAGTGAAGCGAAGATATGGAGCCCAGATTCTTGTAAACTGTTCCCTTGAGGAGTGAAGCAAACAGGTCAAGTATTCCAGAGGAAAGCATTCCATAAGGATTTTGTGCCAGGTTGTTTTGGTGGGGGGGGGGGTTGTCGTTTATCCAGGACATGAAGATGTTTTTCCTAGCAGTGAAAGCAAGGATATCATAAAGTCTTTTCAAGCTGGTGTCAACGATAATGTCCCAACTTGGATGTCCCAAGAGTAGAGAAAAGGGATCCAATTTCAATGACACTCCAAGTATCTTCTCCATATCCTACAGAATGTCTACAGTGGGAAAAATAAGTGTTGAACATGTCAACATTTTTCTCAGTAAACATATTTCTGATAGAGCCATTGACCTGAGATTTTCACCAGATATCAGTAACAACCCAAGTAATCCATACGTATGGGGGGGGGGGGGGGGGGGTTGAAACGTTCATAGGCAGAAAAGTTCATAGTGGTCAAATTTGACCAAATGTGGTTTATTTTTCAGCATAGTCGCCCCTTCAGTCCACACACTTCTTCCATCGGTGTTGCAGCGCTTGGATCCCTGCGGTTGAAAAATAAACCACATTTGGTCACATTTGACCACTATGAATTTTTCAGCCTATGAACTTTTCAGCGCCCCCCCCCCCCACACACACACAAAGAAATCAAGGCAACTGTGTTTACAAAATAAGTTATATTTAATAAAGTGGAATGATACAGGGAATAAGTATTGAACACATGAAGAAAACGATGTGCAGAAAGGCATAGAAAGCCAAGAAACCAGCTGAAATTCATCAGAATTTAGGAAGCCATCCCATCCCCCATCAGTGCAAATTAATTTCAGCTGGTTAAGTCCTGACTGATAGCCTTTAAAAAGGTCTGTGAATATCAGATTGTCACACCACAAAGAACTCATGATGGGTAGAAGCAAAGAGCTCTCTCTAGACCACGGGAGGGCAAACTTTTTAGCTCAGGGGCCACACTGAGTTTATAATTTGACAAAAGGGCTGGCCCATTATCAGATAGATGGTAGAGTGTTTGTGTGAACCAAAATAAAGTGCATGTAAAAGCCGTTACATGAAAGTGTTCAGTTTCAGTGAGAACAGTATTGTTGGTCACCCTTTTTTGCCAGTGCATCAAAGTTTGGTGTCAGTTTGGTTGTGGCAATTCTCAGGACAGATCTGAGGTGTTCATCAGTTAACTGGGATTTGTGGGGAGCTTTGTTGATGTTCACGCTGAAGGTCTGCTCACACACAAAGATAGAGCCAGACAACACCAGCATCCTCTGTGCCAAATGTTTTGAAACTTGACTTCACTAAGTGAAGCATAAAACTCATGCAGTTTAAAGGAGTTGAACTTCTCCTTTAAGACAGAGTCACACTGAAGATCGAGCAATTTCAGTTGTATTTCCTGTGGTGCTGTTTCAGAGTCTTGTGACAGGGGACATGACACAAGCTGAAGTGTCATGTCAGTTTTTTTAAAATCGGAGAACCAACGGCAGAATTCTCCGTGCAGGTTGTCCAGTGATCCGCTGTATTTCTTCACGTGTTGAGGGGCCTCTTTCAGTGTCCCAAGTGTGGGAAAATTAACAAATGATTTTTTGACATTTGCCTTGAGAATAAAGTCAACTTGGCTTTGAAGGCTCTCACATTCAGGTACATGTCGTGCACAAACTGATCGTTCCCTTGTAGCTTTACGTTCAGCTCATTCATGTGTGCCAATATATCCACAGCAAAAGCAAAATCATAAAGCCAATTTGTGTCACTCATCCATCCATCCATCCATCCATCCATCCATCATCTTCCGCTTAATCCTTTTTGGGTCGTGGGGGGGCTGGAGCCTATCTCAGCATCTTTGGGCGAGGGGCAGGGTACATCCTGGACACAGCTCAGGAAAATCATTGGCTTTCCCAATTAACTCCAAAAATGAGCTAATCTCTCCTTTGAGTTCCCACATTCGTTGGCATACTTCCCCCATACTTAATCAGCAGACACAAGAGTGGTAAAGCAAGTCCTGGTGATCAGTGTGAGTTTCAGTATCAGTTTCCTCAAGGAACTTAATAAACTGACGATGCTGAAGGCCTCTCACTCGGATGAAGTTAACAAATTTTACAACTGGTTTCACAACATGATCAAGCTTCGACACAGACTTACACAAGGCTTCCTGATGAATTATGCAATGTAGGAAAATTACATCCATCTCAGGGTTTTCCTCTTTCACCTTATCATGGATTCTTTTCAGCAGTCCAACCTTTTGCCCTGTTAAGTTTGGCGATCCATCCGTGGTGACATTGGCAAGTTTACTCCAAGGTAGCTTCAGCCTCTGAATGACACCAGACACCCTGCCATACAAGTCCTCTCCTCATGTTTTTCCCTTTAGGGATTCCATGGTCAAAAACTCCTCTGTTATCTCAAAATTGTCATTAATCCCTCTGTTAAAAATTAAGGGCTGAGCGGTATCTTTTATGTTGTTACCTTCAACCAGTGCTAACGAATATAACTTAAATGATTCAGCTTTTTTGTTTAACTCTTTGGCCAAGTCTTCATCAGTTGGTTCTACAAAGTGAGTAACTGTCCTGCGTGATAAACTAATTTTTTCAAATTTGTTTTTGCTCTCTGAACATAAGAGGCCCACTGTCTCTATCATGCATTCTTTCAAAAACTCCATTTTGGGGAAAGGCTTGCTGGCTTTTGCCAATTTGAATGTCAGCAAATAACTTGCCTTGGTGGTTGACTCTTGAATTGTAGCTTGTCAAAGAAAAATATTTTGCTGAGTCTGTAAATTGGCTGCCAGCCTCTGAGCAGTAGCTGCCCATCCTTGCGTTGATTGGTTGCTAGCGTAGTTGGCATGCTTGGTGGAAAAGTGGCGGCTGAGATTGTATTCTTTGAAAACCGCAATGCTTTCTTGGCAAATAAGACATACAGCCTTTGATCGGACTTGGGTGAAAGAATATTTAGCTGTCCACTGTATTAAACACTCAGCACTCACTGTCGACTTTTCTTTGGTCCACTCACTGATAAGCTGGCTTTATACTTTTCACATCTATGATGCATCTACCTATGTCAAAGCCAGCGGTCAAACAGCTGCATGCTTCATTAGCATCTATTGCTCGACCAAACGTTTAACCCATGCACATAATCATTATCTGCAGTTGTATCCCAGCTCAATAGGTGGCGCAAATGGGCCTGACCAGACTCCAGCAAAGATGGTGTCTGGAGTGCACCATCTAGTGGAAAGCATGAGTATTGCAGGAAAAAGGCAAAATGAATGCGGTCTTTACGAAAATTTGGACAATTATGTATTAGTGTTTGGTGGGCCAGATTACGAAGTCCAAACGGTTATTGGTGAAACTGTTGAATGTTCCAGTGAGCATTGTTGGAGCCATCATTCGGAAGTGGAAAGAACATTATTTTACCATAAACCAGCCACGGCCAGGAGCTCCTGGCAAGATTTCTGACAGAGGAGTCAAAATAATTATCAGAAGAGTTATCCAATAGCCAAAGACCACTCGTGGAGAGCTCCAGAAAGACCTGGAGTTACCAGGTGCTGCTGTTTGAAAGAAAACAGTAAGTAATGCACTCAGCCAACATGGGCTCTATGCCCACTCACCTTGCAAGGTTCCATTGCTGAAGAAAAAGCATGCTGAAGCTCGTTTAAAGCTTGCTGTGCAACATTGGGACAAGCCAGTAAAATTCTGGGAGAATATAGTCTGGTCAGATGAGACCAAAACTGAACTTTGTGGAAGCCACAACACACAGCGTGTTTGGAAAAGAAATGGCACTGCACATCGGCCCAAAAACACCATACCAACAGTGAAGTTTGGAGGTGGGAGCATCATGGTGTGGAAGTGTTTTTCAGCACATGGTACAAGCAGACTTCATATAATTAAAGGAAAGATGAATAGACAAATGTACAGAGACACCCTTGATAAGAACTTGTTGCCTTTTGCCAAGATGCTGAAGATGAAACGAAATCTATGGAATGAACTGAAGATCAGAGTTCATAGAAGACACCCACGGAACCTTCAAGATTTGAAGACAGTTTGTGAGGAAGAATGGGCTAAAATCACTCCTGAGCAATGCCTGGACCTATCTTCTCCATACAGGAGGCGTCTGGAAGCTGTTATTGCCAACAGAGGCTTTTCTACTAAATATTAAATTAATTTTACTGAGTGTGTTCAATACTTATTCCCTGCGTCATTCCACTTTATTAAATATAACTTGTTTTGTGAACACAGTTGCCTTGCTTTCTTTGTATGTATGGAGTACTTGGGCTGTTACTGATATCTGGTGAAAATCTCAGGTCAGTGGCTCCATCAGAAATGTTGACGTGTTTAATAATTATTTTCCCTGCTGTTTCCAGTAAGGCTGAATTCTTGGACATGACCAGACACCGTGTGTATAGGTTCCTATAGCTGTCTTGCACTTCAGGCATAAAGATGAAAGTTGCTGATTCATCTGGTGCCTTTTATCGGGAGAAATTTGCATACAGTGCAGAATTTTAAATTGCAACAGTCTTGCACTGTTACATACTGAGATTTTTTTAGTATTGGCCCAAATTACATCCCATTCCTTTTCACTGATGTCTAAGCCAAGTTCATTTTGCCACACTTGTGCTACACTGTGAGTATTTATTACATTTAACACATCAGTTTGATTTGGTGCATTGTAAAAAAGAGATATAGCTTTGGGCCTAGGAGAAGTAACTGCTCTACTGCTGCTATTGTCCTGTTAGTACTGAAAGTAGTTTTTTGGTTATGAAGTCCCGAACCTGACGGTATCTAAAAAAATGAAAGAAAGTTCCAAATTTACAAGAAAAAGTGTCACAAGTTTATTGGAAAAAACTCACAAATTTACAAGAAAATAACAAATTTTCAAGGAAAACAGTAACAAATTTATGACAAAAGGTCACAAGTTTACAGTTAAAAAGTTACAAATTTATGAGAAAGTTTCAAATTTTCAAGAAAAATGTATCAAATTAGGGGGAAATGTCACAAATTTAGATAGATAGATGTACTTTACAAGAAAATAGCAACTTTATGAGAAAATAAACTGAAAATAGGTAAACAGGTAAAGTCCATGTGGGCAAACAGAGATGTGGCCAAAATGGGATTCCTGGACAAACCCACATGGGACCCATAAGACAGCCCAGTTGTCCTTTGGTGGGGCCCACATGGACACACTGGCTGGGTGGCTACTTAGATCAGCTAATGTTACGGTGACTGCAGTTTACCAGAATGACGTGAGATACGTTAACAACAAGCTGGGACCGCAGATGTCTGCTGGGGTGACCAGAATTGACAGAGAAGAGCTCTAAAAACCACAGCCACGCCGCTGTGTGAGCTGCGAGGCTCAGTGGGAAACTTCCTCTTCTTCTCTAAGGAGAGGATGTACCAGACTGTCCAGGAGGCAGGTCTGTTCCAGGTCTATTAAGTCATGACCTGATGACCTCACAGACAGAAAACAGCCAATCCAAGCGAGGCGTTTCAGGCAGCTCTGTAGTCCTGGATTTTGTGGGAGAGGAGATCTCCTGTGCAGGACTTCTCGTAGACTTGCAACTTTTTTCTCAAAAATTTCCAACTTTTTTCTCATAAATTAGATTTTTTTTTCCTCAGCAATTTGCAATTTTTTTCTGTAAATTTTCAACCTTTTTCTTGCATATTTGCAACTTTTTTCTGAAAAAATTGTATTTTTTTCTCATAAATTTGCAACTTTTTTCTTATAAATTTGTGATTTTTTTCCCCCCTCATAATTTTGTGACTTTTTTCCTGTAAGTTTTCATTTTTTTCTCAAAACATTTGCAGTTGTTTTCCTGTAAATTTTCTCTTTTTCTCATAAATTAGAATTTTTTTTTCTTGTGAATTTTCAGTTTTTTCTGTCAATTTTCAACTTTTCTCAAATAAATTAGCAATTCTTTTTCTTGTAAATTTACAAATTTTTTTTTGTAAATTTTCAGCTGTTTTCTTGTAGATGTGCAACTTTCTTCTCAAAATTTTCCAACTTTACTGACCAGATGATGTCACAGAAATCCTACAGAACACGCTAGAATAAAGGCAGAGCCAAAAAAAAAAAAAAAAAAAACAGAACAGGGACATTAAAAGTAAAAGTCCCAGCCGTGTGTGAGTGGGATCTTGTTAAAACCAGTCTGATGGTAATGGGAATAAAGTTCAGTCCCACTCCGACACACTTGTTTTTTCTTCCCCCAAGTTATCGCACACTTCAACACACACTGATGTCAAAGTGAAAACACGTGGCCATGCTGGCCTTGTTTGGTTTGTGCACATTTGAGTCAGAAGTGTGGCCAAGGGGAACAAAAACTCTGAATTTCGATCATTAGTGCAGAGGAAGAAAAACAAACATCAGCTCACAACAAACGAGGAGGATTTTCTTTAGTTTGTTTTCACGCTGTCATTTTGAAATTCCCAATCAAACAGGAAGCATCCAGTTTTCTGCTGATAATTAAGGTCATAATTAGCCTTAAAAAAATACACTTTAATCCTTAAATGTGCATTTCAGAGGTCCTAAAATCCCCCAAATATGATAAATGTGATGGCTATTTTCTTGCATTTGTGGGGTGAAATTCTCATAAATGTAGGGAGTTTTTAGTTTACATTTTAACATAAAGTTAAATGAGTTGTGCAAACAGCACTCACTGTCATAACAAACTTTTTCTTGCAAATTTGCAACTTTTTCTCATAATTTGTGATTTTTTTCATGTAAATTTGCTACATTTTTCCTCGTAAATTTGCAACTTTTTTGTAAATTTCCAACGTTTTTTCATAGATATTGTAGACTTTTTTTAGTAATTGTGGATTTTTTTCTCCTAAACTTGTGATTTTTTTTTTCATGTAAACTGTCACATTTCTTTTATTGATTTGACTTTTTTCATGCAAATTTGCAACTTTTTCCTCAATTTGTTACCTTTTTCTTCTAAATTTGCACAATTTGTCCCATAAATGTGTGAAAACAAAACAATTGTTTATTTCTGCTGTAGCATTTAAACATTTTAATATGTACGTCTATGGGGACGCCCTCTAGTGGCCGGAAGAGGAACTGCAGCTTTAACGCTTCCATATTGGCTTCAGTGTTCAGTCTGGCTCAGTGGGGACAATAATAACTGGGGACAGAGTTGTGAAATAATGTGAATGAGTTAAAAAAAAAAATTGTGAGCAGCTGAAACATTAAAACAGTGGGCAGGATAGAAAACAGATGTGTGTGTGTTTTTTCTTCTTTTTTATGTAAGTGTCCTTTTTCTCAGATTAGAGCTGGTTTCACTTCTGCTGACCTGATGTAACCTGCCTCTGCTGCTTACTTCCTCCTCTACATACAGTAGTTGCCAGTTCTGCTGATTTCCTGCAACTTTGGGCTTGTTACCTTTTCCCCAGAGAGATGACGAATGTTCTGTGATTATGTGCTTATGTTTCCACACGCTTTAGCAGTTTATAGCTCTGTGCATCTTTTTTGTAATGGGGAAGAGTTCAAACTCTTTAAAATGTGAAAAAAAATCTCCGCTTCCAAAAAACTGAGATCAAACACAGCAAAATTAATGTTGTGAGTACAGCCGCCAGGGGTTACCTTTGTAACTTCTGAAACCGCTTTGTACCTGCCATAGAAATCCCCCCAAAACGCTATCATGTTTGAGTTCACATTATCCAGCAGGGCATACAGCAAGGAAAATATCACTGCCTCCTCCAGAAACTGTATCATCTCATTTAGCGCATATACTTTGGGCCAATGTCAGCAAGTTTGCATCGGGAATACATCTTATAGAGGCCGTTTGCACATTGGCAAGACATTGGCTAGATGCCAGCATTACGCATAATGCCATGAAAGCATGGCAGTTCTTAAAAGCACATTTTAAGATAAATTTGTCCATGTGATACGCCAGACTTCACTTCCATTTGTTTTATTAAATATTGGAAGTAAATTCATGGGTCATTGCAAATACTTTGCTTTTAAAAGAACCAAGTTGTCACACAGTGGGAGGGAAAAATCCTGAATAGGAAAAAAAAAAATCAAGATTCATCAAGAATGGTTTTAGAATCAAATCAGAGTCCCTGAATCATAATTGACTCAGGAGGTGCCTAAAGATTCCCACCTTTAGTTTGGACCTCAGCTGAGGAGGAGGATCGACTTATCAGACCTCCTGCAGCTTTAGTTGGTGACCCCTGGTCTAGATGTTCTTCAGTTAAGGGATTGTTTTCAGCCTTGGCGGAGGTATGCAGCCTGTGGTGTTTTAGTTGTGTAATTACCGAGTTCTGACTAACTGGAGGTAGAATTTTTATTACCCATAATCATTACAGCTGCTTCTATAATTCTGCTGCTTTTATGACTTTCATTTTCTGTCATGCCCGTTTACCGTTTTGTTTGATGGGGCAGGTATTTGGGGATAATTTTTACTGCTTTCCATTCACTTTTTTGCCTTGAACATTTTTGTCTGCACCGTCATACTGCTTGGCCTGTTTCTTTCGTCCCTCCATACCCTGTGTTCAGTACGTGCAGTAATGACAGGAAACGCTGATTTGAGAATCAGCTGTTTATGATGAAGTCATCGGTATCGAAATAAGTCCGAGCTTCAACAGGAAGTTACGCAGACCTCAGTTTACCGTCAGCAGTATTTATTGAGAGCATAGTTCAGCTCTGTCCATAGGAGATGATTCACATTTTTATCTGTCTCCTGGGTCCCCTCTGAAACCATCCACTGATTCAGTATTCCCTAATTACTAGAAAGGGACCTGTAGAGGATGATTACAGTGCACTCATTAGAAACATAGAAAATAAACCTATCAGGCACCACTCTGCTTATTTTCTCAGTGCTGCTAATCCCGTCACTACAGTCAGACAATGAAACATGTAACAAATATCCATTATATAAAAGTCAGTTTTAACGTATTAATGAAGACCAACACTTTGAGGCAGTTTATGGTGCGACTTTTTAGGCTCCTTTTCTTTCCTCCTCCAACTCTTTTTCTCATAAATTTCCAACATTTTTCTTGTAAAATTGCAACTTTTTTTCAAATCATAAATTTGCAACTTTATTCTGGTAAATTTACACCTTTTTTCTCATAAATTTGACACCATCCTCAACACTGGCAGCCCACAAGCCTGTGTTGTCAGCCCACTCTTATGTGTGGGCTGACAACACAGCACGGTGGATGCTCTGCGGCGTGTGTGCGCCACATGGCATATGTGCCCGTGCGTCACACACATATGCCTGCCTCTTGTTTGTTGCTGTTGTTTGTTACCTCCGCCAAGGAGGTTATGTGATCATCAGCGTTGGTTTGTCTGTCTGTCTGTTTGTTTGTCTGTTTGTTAGCAAGATAACTCAAAAAGTTATGGACGGATTTTCATGAAATTTTCACAGATTGTCAGAAATGGGGTATCCTACAGATGATTACATTTTGGTGGTGATCCGGATCAGAATCCAGAAGAAAACCGCCATTACGGAAAATGACATTTTCGTCAATAACTACTGAACCACTAATCCTATCATTGTGAATCCAATTGCTAGTCATATGTTTTCGTGGTCAAGGAATCTGAAAACATACACACAAACACTGTATGGGGGGAACTGTGGCGCTGTATGGGGGGAACTGTGGCCGCCATTACGGAAAATGCCATTTTCGTGAATAACTACTGAACCACTAATCCTATCATTGTCAATCCAATTGCTAGTCATATGTTTTCGTGGTCAAGGAATCTGAAAACGTACACACAAAACACTGTATGGGAGGAACTGTGGCCGCCATTACGGAAAATGCCTTTTTCATGAATAACTACTGAACCACTAATCCTATCATTGTCAATCCAATTGCTAGTCATATGTTTTCGTGGTCAAGGAATCTGAAAACGTACACACAAACACTGTATGGGGGGAACTGTGGCGCTTGGCGGAGGTCTGCGCTCTCCGAGTGCTTTTCTAGTTGTTGTTGTGAGGTGCTTGGGTGCACGTGAGTGTGTACGCATGCATACACAGCACTTCACTTGTGTGACATTTGAATGCTTTGTTTTGTAGCACTGTAACTCTTGCACTTTTGCATATCCTTTCTGACAGTTTCATTACCTCCGCCAAAGAGGTTATGTTTTTGTCGGCATTCGTTTATTTGTTAGCCTGTCTGTCTGTTAACAAAATAACTCAAAAAGTTATGAACAGATTTGGATGAAATTTTCAGGACAGGTGTGTAATGACACGGGGAAAGGATGATTAGATTTTGGTGATGATCAGAGAGTGCATACCTCCACCAGGGGCTTTGCTTTTATTTGTGCAGCAGGATTACACAAAAACTACTGGATGGATTTGGATGAAGTTTTCTTGTGTATGATTGCTTGTTTGTTTATTTGTTTGTTTCTGTGACCCGCCAGGGGACTACAGATGCAAATTAGCAGTATTGCTAAATCTGGCATACTTACATTTGTATTAATGTTCATTGGTATGTAATGTCCCTTTCAAATACACATTAAACTTAAACTTAGACTTCACAACATAAACTACATTTCCAAGTAAGCAGATGGCAGCTGTGGGATGATGAGCAACAATGATGAGGCAGCCTACAGAGAGGAGGTCTGCAGGAGGTTGCAACTTTTTTCTCGTAAATTTACAATTTTTTTTCTTATAAATTTGCAACTTTTTTCTTATAAATCTGCAACTTTTTGTCATAAATCTGCAACTTTTTTCTCATAAATTTGCTGCTTCTTTCTTGTAAATTTGCTATTTTTTTCTCCTAAATTTACTTTTTTCTTGTAAATTTGCAACTTTTTCCTTGTAAAATTGAAACTTTTTAATCATAAATTTTCAGCTTTTTCTCTCATAAATTTGTAACTTTTTTCTTGCAAATTTCCAACTTTTATCTCATGAATTTGCAACTTTTATTGTCACTGTACAACTACACAATGACGTTAAAGCCTATTCTATTCTATTCTATAAATTTTCAACTTTTTCTCTCATAAATGTGTAACTTTTTTTCTGGTATACATTTGTAACTATTTTCTTGCAAATTTGCAACTTTTTTCTTGTAAAACTGCACTGTTTTTCCTCAGAAATTTGCAACTTTTTTTCTCATAAATTTGTAACTTTTCCTCATAAATTTCTCTTGGAAAGTTTGAACTTTTTTCTCAGAAATTTACAATTATCTGTCTTAAATTTGCAACTTTTTTCTTTGCAATTTTCAGCTTTTTTCTTATAAAGTTGCAACTTTTTTCATAAAATTGCAACTTTTTTCTCCGAAATTTGCAATTTTCAATCTTAAATTTGCAACTTTTTTTCCTGTAAATTTTTTATTTTTTTCTTGTAAATTTGCACACTCATTTGGATGCTGGTTAACCCCTTGCACTCTGGTCAATTTCCCTAAAAACGCCTAAAAATAACGTACCCAAAGTAAATCAAAAGCTTTTCTTCAACCCTTTGCAGCATCTTCATGGGGTTGGTCTCATTTAAAAGAAAACACTTTGAACTTTTTGGCAAAACAGTCATAATCTCTCTAAGTGCTCCTGCCACTGAGTAACAGTCATCTAAACATGCTGAACTTGAAGAAAATAAAGTTTGCCTGGGTGTTTTTTTAGATACAAATGCTTGCAAATAACACACAGCTGTCAGATACTGACTACTAAATTTTTATTCTATGTAATTAAATTATTATTTGTAGCTTTTTTTTTTATTTTTAAAATGGCATCTTTTGTCATATTTTTGCACCTTTATTCTTGCAAATTTGTACCTAATTTGTATTTATACATTTATACCTAAATGTGTGAATACCCCCATCCCCCTTGTTAAAAAAACAACAAATCACCTGCAATATTTATTACACATGCTGCAGTGAAAATGACTGTGGTCAAAGAGAATGTCGTATAGAAATGTGCAATGACAAATATGAACCAGTTTGTGATAAAATGCTGAAAAAAATAATCGATTATTGTTGATTACTGTGAAGTCTCGCTGACCATCATCCTAAATTCTTCAGTTGGCGAGTATGAAGAGCTGGATCGACCTGAGGAACGAGATCATCTTCCTGACCCAAAACGCCACATCCTCGCCCAATGCCATGTACCAGGCTGTGTCCAGGATTGTGTGCGGCCACCCCGAGGGCGGAGGTCTGCAGATCAAATCCCTCAACTGGTATGAGGACAGCAACTACAAGGCGCTGTTTGGGAGCTACAACAGCAGCGAGGATGAACCTTCGTCGCTCTACGACAACTCATCCAGTGAGTATGATGTTTTTTCTGTTTTGTATGTGTTGTTTTTATACAATATGTATTGTTTATGTATATGTTTTTGTATATATGAAAACATCATCATTGCCAAGGGGAGTATGACAACTTTCCAGCAAGCTTACTCATAGGGCAGAAGCAGTGTTGTAGTCTAGACCTCATCAAGACCAGAGCCTACTAAGATAAGAGGTCAAAACCAAGTCAAGACCAAAGACTCCGCCTGGCTTGGTCTTTGTCTTGATTTGTTCTTGACTCCTTAAAGTCATGGTCTTTCTACACTCTGGTCTTGGTCTGGTCTCGACTACAACACTAGACACAAGTCCCCTGTGATGCGTGCAGCTCCTCCCATATTATTGGTGCACAAGTTGGATGGCAACTCTTGGAAGATCGACCCGTCTCAGAAGTGACCAACGGCTGACCACCCTGGAAAGAACAAAGAGTTTCTGTGCCTCAGCCTCATTGTTAGAGATGGAGGGGGGTCACTGCTGAGTAATGGGACCTTCTCCACTGGGATTCTTTATTTCATCTCTCTCCATGCACAATGCATCATATTTCCACGATAGCTTCTTGGCTACATCTTCCTAAGGGCTGATATTGATATTGCAAGCTTTTAGATGCCGTTTGAGGCATTCTTTGTAGCGGAGTCGAGGTCTCCCTACGTCTCTCTTTAGGGACAGCTTTAGGGAGTCTGTTATCATCTGTCCAGGGTTATATGAGCTGGCTGTGGGTCAGCAGGGCTTCTATGCTTGGGACATAATTTTCATCATTTGTTATCCTCTTGGACCTGTAGAGCCTCGTCTACAACCTTAGCAACCGCTTGATGTGTCACTCGCTAAGAACATACTGTAGACTTCGAATGAATACAAAAGGTATTTCAATCCCACCACGTGTTAGACTTCACACTTGGAGATCATGTGTATGCCGCATTATGTCCAGACTCAGGTCTGAAGTTTTGCTCTTCTCCACTTCTTTATCCAGGTACGTAAAATGTTTCACTATGTGTTCAAAACGAATCCCCTTTGTCCACAGGTGTAACTTGGTAACTTCCCATTTTGGCTACTCTCTTCTACTTTTCATATGTGACCCGTGCTGGCAAAATGAGTCACTTTGAGGAAATTATCAAAACTGAGGTAACATTTTTTCCATATTCTGTATTGAAAGACCTTCAAAATGATATTTAATTTGTAGGAAGTGCGCAAAAACGGACCCGGACAAAGACGATTTGTTTATATTTTGGCGAGGTTTAAGGTTTAGAGTCATGATTTATGACTTCTCGTGCCTGCAGCTCGTAATGACGTGGTGTGTATTCTGACTCATTTTGCCAGTACGGGTCACATACAGTGGGGCAAAAAAGTATTTAGTCAGCCACCAATTGTGCAAGTTCTCCCACTTAAAAGATGAGAGAGGTCTCCAATTTTCATCATAGGTATACTTCAACTATGAGAGACAAAATGAGAAAAAAAAAATCTAGAAAATCACATTGTCTGCAAAGAATTTATTTGCAAATTATGGTGGAAAATAAGTATTTGGTCACCTACAAACAAGCAAGATTGTTTTGTTTTTCTTTTGAATTCTTGGATGGAATATGGGTGGGCAATATAAGCTGCGGCTTCAGCCATCACCCATTTCGGATAACTTATGTTGAACTGTATAATCAGAGGAGTTATTGTTTAATTTGACCTGGTTGGATTTTTTCACCTTTGTTATATTATTCTGTTTCTTTTTAATCTTTACTTTTAATCTATCCGAAATAAAGATTCATTCATTCATTCATTCAAGATTTCTGGCTCTCACAGACCTGTAACTTCTTCTTTAAGAGGCTCCTCTGTCCTCCACTCGTTACCTGTATTAATGGCACCTGTTTGAACTCATTATCAGTATAAAAGACACCTGTCCACAACCTCAAACAGTCAGACTCCAAACTCCACTATGGCCAAGACCAAAGAGCTGTCAAAGGTACACCAGAAACAAAATTGTAGACCTGCACCAGGCTGGGAAGACTGAATCTGCAATAGGTAAGCAGCTTGGTGTGAAGAAAATCAACTGTGGGAGCAATTATTAGAAAATGGAAGACATACAAGACCACTGATAATCTCCCTCGATCTGGGGCTCCACGCAAGATGTCACACCATGGGGTCAAAATGATCACGAGAACGGTGAGCAAAAATCCCAGAACCACATGGGGGGACCTATTGAATGACCTGCAGAGAGCTGGGACCAAAGTAACAAAGGCTACCATCAGTAACACACTATGCCGCCAGGGACTCAAATCCTGCAGTGCCAGACGTGTCTCCCTGCTTAAGCCAGTACATGTCCAGGCCCGTCTGAAATTTGCTAGAGAGCATTTGGATGATCCAGAAGAGGATTGGGAGAATGTCATATGGTCAGATGAAACCAAAATAGAACTTTTTGGTAAAAACTCAACTTGTCGTGTTTGGAGGAGAAAGAATGCTGAGTTGCATCCAAAGAACACCATACCTACTGTGAAGCATTGGGGCAGAAACATCATGCTTTGGGGCTGTTTTTCTGCAAAGGGACCAGGACAACTGATCCGTGTAAAGGAAAGAATGAATGGGGCCATGTATCATGAGATTTTGAGTGAAAACCTCCTTCCATCAGCAAGGGCATTGAAGATGAAATGTGGTTGGGTCTTTCAGCATGACAATGATCCCAAACACACCACCTGGGCAACGAAGGAGTGGCTTCGTAAGAAGCATTTCAAGGTCCTGGAGTGGCCTAGCCAGTCTCCAGATCTCAACCCCATAGAAAATCTTTGGAGGGAGTTGAAAGTCCGTGTTGCCCAGTGACAGCCCCAAAACATCACTGCTCTAGAGGAGATCTGCATGGAGGAATGGGCCGAAATACCAGCAACAGTGTGTGAAAACCTTGTGAAGACTTACAGAAAACGTTTGACCTCTGTCATTGCCAACAAAGGGTATAAAACAAAGTATTGAGATGAACTTTTGTTATTGACCAAATACTTATTTTCCACCATAATTTGCAAATAAATTCTTTAAAAATCAGACAATGTGATTTTCTGGATTTTTTTTTTCTTATTTTGTCTCTCATAGTTGAGGTATACCTATGATGAAAATTGGAGACCTCTCTCATCTTTTAAGTTGGAGAACTTGCACAATTGGTGGCTGACTAAATACTTTTTTACCCCACTGTACATTGTGCATCTGTAAAGTATTCACAGCGCTTCACTTTTTCCACATTTTGTTAAGTTACAGTATTGTTCCAAAAGGGATTAAATTCATTTTTTCCTCAAAATTCTACATACAACAGCCCATAATGACAATATGAAAAAGGTTTTTTTGAGATTTTTGCAAATGTATTAAAAATAAAAGCCTAAGAAACCACATGTACATAAGTATTCAAAGCCTTTGCTCAATACTTTGTTGATGCACCTTTGGCAGCAATTACCACCTCAAGTCTTTTTTTTTTTTCCACAATATCTTTATTGAACCTTTTTTTTTTTTTAACAAACATGATACAAACAATCAAACACTAACACTAAAGTACTACTAGTACTTTACTAGTAGTACTAGTAGTACTACTATCTTCTTGATGAACTCCTGCGCCTCCTCTGGGGTCTTGAAGATGTGGGTTCTGCCCTCATACGTGGTCAGCAGTCTCGCAGGATAGATTACACCATGACGAATCCCAAGGTTGCGCAGCTCCTTACGTATGGGATCAAACTGCTTCCTCAATTGCTGGATTCCTGTGGCCAAATCTGGGTAGAACCGCACCTGCTGGTCCTGGTGTTTAATCTCTCCTTTAGCCCGTGCAGCGTTGAAGATCTTCATCCTGTCTCTGTTGCTAAGAAACTTCATAATTAAGGTCCTCGGCGGTCCCTTATCTCTCCGTGGGCCAATACGATGTGCTTTTTCCAGAACCACTGCTGATTGCAACTCCTCGCTGCCCAGCACCTCCGGAATCCACTTTTCCAGAAAGGAACATACGTCCCGACCTTCTGATTCCTCTGGAAGACCCACCAGCCTCAAGTTATTCTGTCTCGACCGAGATTCCAAATCCAAAATATTATCTTCCAGAGATTTATTTTTTTTTCCAAAGTGCGCACCTTTAATTGAAGACGGGTGACGTCATCTTCAGCACTAGCGAGACGGAGCTCCATCTGCGCCGTTCGTTCTACACAGTCACCCAATTCCTTTCTTATTCCTTCCAACGCTGTCATAATCCCATCAAATCTAGAGGAAAAGTCCGCTCTCATTGAACTCATGGCAGCCATCAGCGCATCTGCGCCATTCCCCGCATTTATCGCACCGCTGCCAGCCTCCTCCGCCATATATGGAGTTTTGTTTGCTGCGTCACAGACCTGAAAGTCCGTTAATTTGGACTGTTTCGGCGGCTCGCTTTTTCCTTTTCCTGGTTTTCCAGCCTTAGGCTTCGCCGACATATCCTCGCCCAAATGCTGGGATATGTTCTGTCCCAAATGAGAGAGTTATTTGCCGATTTTTTTTCTCCAGGAGCAGAGCAGAGCGAGACACGTCCGTCCTACGTGGCAGCCATAACCGGAAGTCCACCTCAAGTCTTTTTGAATATGATGCCACAAGCTTGGCACACCTATCTTTGGACATTTTCGCCCATTCCTCTTTGCAGCACTTCTCAAGCTCCATCAGGTTGGATGGGAAGCGTCGGTGCACAACCATTTTCAGATATCTCCAGAGATGTTCAATTGGATTCAAGTCTGGGCTCTGGCTGGGCCACGCAAGAACATTCACAGAGTTGTCCTGAAGCCACTCCTTTGACTGTGTGCTTGGGGTCGTTGTCCTGCTGAAAGATGAACCGTCGCCCCAGTATGAGCTCAAGAGCGCTCTGGAGCAGGTTTTCATCCAGGATGTCTCAGTACATTGCTGCATTCATCTTTCCCTCTATCCTGACTAGTCTCACAGTTCCTGCTGCTGAAACACATCCCCACAGCATGATGCTGCCACCACAGTCGCCGTGGTTATGAGTGGTGCCTGATTTCCTCCAAACATGACGCCTGGCATTCACGCCACAGAGTTCAATCTTTGTCTCATCAGACCAGAGAATTTTGTTTCTCATGGTCCAAGAGTCCTTCAGGTGCCTTTTGACAGGCGGGCTGTCGTGTGCCTTTTACTAAGGAGTGGCTTCCGTCTGGCCACTCTACCGTACAGGCCTGATTGGTGGATTGCTGCAGAGATAGTTGTCCTTCTAGAATGTTCTCCTCTCTCCACAGAAGAATGCTGGAGCTCTGACAGAGTGACCATTGGGTTCTTGGTCACCTCCCTGACTAAGGCCCTTCTCCCCTGATCGCTCAGTTTAGACGGCTGGCCAGCTCTTAGAAGAGTCCTGGGGATTCTGAACTTCTTCCATTTACAGATGATAGAGGCCACTGTGCTCACTGGGACCTTCAAAGCAGCAGAAATTTTTCTGTACCCTTCCCCAGATTTGTGCCTCAAGATAATCCTATCTCGGCGGTCTACAGACAATTCCTTTGACTTCATGCTTGGTTTGTGCGCCTTTCCAAATCATGTCCAATCAACTGAATTTACCACAGGTGGACTCCAATTAAGCTGTAGAAACATCTCAAGGATGATCAGTGGAAATAGGATCCACCTGAGCTCAATTCTGAGCTTCATAGCAAAGGCAGTGAATACTTATGTATATGTGATTTCTTAGTTTTTCATTTTTTTTTTTCCACAATATCTTTATTGAACCTTTTTTTTTTTTAACAAACATGATACAAACAATCAAACACTAACGCTAAAGTACTACAAAAAAAAAATGCACTAAAAACACCAACAACCACCAACAAAATCAAGTCTTCAACAATGCTCCTCTGTTTAGTCTAGACAATCCAATACATAAGTATACATATTATGTTCACCAGTTTGGAATTTACAAGGTCCACACACATCATTCACCTTCTTCTTCAAGAGTTATGTTTAAATTTTTTACATAATCAATAAAAGGTCTCCATATATTCTCAAACACAATTTCCTTTGATTTCAGTATATATGTTATTCTTTCTAATGGAAGGTTTGTTAACATCTGTCTTAACCACTGAGTCACATCTGGTCTATGAGTCTTTTTCCATAATAGTGCAATACATTTTTTGGCATTAAGCAAACTGAGGTCTATGAATGTTCTTTCACTTTTATTAAAATTATGCTTTTCTGGGTACAGACCCAACAAAAACAGTTTAGGATTCAGTATGATTTGTTTTGAGATTATTTTTTCAATTGTTACCCTCACCTCTTCCCAAAACATTCTTATTAATCTACATTCCCATAAACAATGAAATAGGGTTCCTTTACTTTCCATGCATTTTGTGCATGTATCTGGTATATTTTTGTTATATCTATTTAACTCCTCCGGTGTAACATACATCCGCATTAACCATTTGAAATGTATCAATTTAAGGCGTGCATTTATTGATTTGGTTTGAGCTTCTGTACAAGCCAATTCCCATTGTTCCTCTGAAATTTCAATTTGCAGATCTTCTTTCCAGTAGTTTAATCTTTTCAGTGAATTTTCACTTGAAGATAGTGTCAATGAGTTATAAAACTCTGAAATAATACCCTTTCTTTTACTATCTTTCATCATCATTTTTTCCAAGGATGAATAAATAGGTCGAGTGAGAGCTTTATTTTGATTTGATCGAATAAAGTTTCTAAGTTGAAGATATTTAAAAAAATGTGTTCTATTGAGATTAAATTTGATCCTCAGCTCTTCAAAAGACATTATGTTGTCTGCACATGGCAAATATAAATCCTGAATCTTTTGTATCCCTTTTAAATTCCATACTTTAAATACAGCGTCCGCTCTCCCTGGTTTAAAATATTGATTACCCCATATTGGACTAAATTGTGACAATAACTGTGGTTCTTTTAAATAGTTTTTAGCTTCACACCATATTTTGATCATATGCTTTACAAATGGATTTTTAACTTGTTTTTGTAATTTTTTTGCCGAATCTGAGTATATGAATATGGGAAGAGGTAAAGGTAAATTGTATGATTCCATTTCAGTCCAGTGAGGGAGATCATTTGATGAAAAATAATATGTCATAGACCTCAGTTGTGCCGACCAATAATACAACATAAAATTTGGACATTTCAGACCTCCACGATCAAATGGTAAATATAATAAAGACAGACGTAATCTAGCCCTCCTGTTGTTCCATATAAATTCCACTAACTTTTTTTTTATTCTTGAGAATAGATCTAAAGGTGGTGATAAGGGAATGTATTGAAATAAATAAAGTATTTTAGGTAAAATATTACTTTTAAGTATATTGATTCTCCCGATCATCGACATTGGTAGTGACATCCATCTCTGAGTTAACTCATTGATATCTGACATTAAGGCTTCATAGTTGACGCTGGCGACTGATTCTAGCTTAGGCATAATTTGGATTCCTAAATATTTAAACTGATTTACAACATTGAATTGATTTGCCTCAGGGGCTGGGTAATTTCTCTGGGTCTCATTTAGCATTAATATTGAAGATTTAGTTTTATTTATTTTATATCCTGATATTTCCCCCAAATTCTTTATTAAATTCAACAAGGTTGGAATTGATTTTTTTAGATTCGACATAAACAAAATTATATCATCGGCGTACAGGGAGATTTTATGTTCTGTTGGTCCAACTTTAATTCCATATATTTGTGAATGTAAACGTATCGCTATCGCTAAAGGTTCAATTGCCATAGTAAACAGTAAAGGTGAAAGTGGACAGCCTTGTCGACATCCTCTATTGATTTTTATTGGTTTTGAAATATTGTTATTTGTTAGGATTTCTGCTGTAGCATTATTGTATATTATTTGAACCCATTTTATGAAATTATTTCCAAGTCCAAACCTTTGTAGGATTTCAAAAAGAAAGGGCCATTCAACTCTATCAAAGGCCTTTTCGGCATCCAATGATAGGAGAGCTGTATCCGGTGCTTCTTTATTAAAATAAATAATATTAAATAGTCTTCTTACATTATGGAAGCCTTGTCTACCCTTTATAAAGCCATTCTGATCTCGATTAATAATATTTGGTAAAATTTCTTGTATTCGTCTTGCTAAAATTTTACAGATTATCTTAAGGTCGGCGTTTAATAGGCTTATTGGTCTCATATTTTCACATTTATTAGAGGGCTTACCTGGTTTTGGCAGCAGTATAATTAAGGCATTATTTATGTATGATGGTAAATTATTATTTTGAAATGCTTCTAAAACCATTTCCAAAAAAGGTTTTATTAATTTATTCTTAAATTTTTTATAAAGGTCAACTGGAAGACCATCTGGTCCTGCACTTTTTCCTGATTTCATATTATCAATGGCTAGCCCAACTTCTTCTTGACTAATTTTAGACTCCAATATCTCCCTGTTTTCATTTGGTATACACGGTATAGATAGTTCGTTCAAAAACCCATTTAGTTTTGTTAAATCAGGTTCATTTTTGGTATCATATAATTTTTCATAGTAATCTCTAAAGGCTCTATTAATTTCTAAAGGATCTATAACTACCTGTCCCTTACTTATAATACTGGTAATTGGTGTTTTAATTTCCAATTGTTTAATCTGCCATGCTAATAATTTTCCTGATTTTTCGCCTTGTTCATAAAAAGATTGTTTCAATCTTAGAAGACTCGAGGCAGCTCTATTCGCTGATTTTTTGTCGTATTCAGCTCTCAAAATCAGTAATTCATTCTCCAACCTTGGGTCACTTCCTGCATACACTTTTTCCTGAAGACTTTTTATTTTATGTTCCAATTTAGCTCTCTCCTCTCGAGTCTTCTTAGATTTTGATCCTGTATAACTAATAATATGTCCCCTAATAAAAGCTTTGAAAGCCTCCCACTTTACACATGCTGATGTTTGTGTAGTATTGATGTCAAAGAACTCGTCTATCTGTTTTTCTATATACTTGACAAATTCCTCATCCTGAAGCCATTTATGCTGAAATTGCCATCTACCTGATTCCTTTGTCAATTTTTTATCTACATATATTAGACAACAGGGTGCATGATCAGAGATCACGATGTTATCATAAAAGCAGTTTTGAATCTTGGACCTTAATTCTGTGGAAATCAAAAAATAATCAATACGTGAGAATGTCTTGTAGGTACTGGAATAACAAGAATAGGCTTTAACTTGTGGTTTCATTTCTCTCCATATATCTAACAATTTCAATTCTTTCATAAAATGATTAATAGTCATCCTACATCCAATGTGCGTACAATCCAGTCCTGTTGATCTATCCACACCTGGATTCAATGTACAATTAAAATCCCCTGCTATTATATGTTGCCCTGTAAGTGATGATAAGATGAGAAATAAATTAGCAAAGAACTTCTGATCATCTATATTGGGACCATATAAGTTCACAAGATTTATATTTTCTAATAGCAAAGAACCTTGAATGATTACATATCTTCCAAATTTGTCTCCAATTACATTTTTCACTTGAAAAGGAACTGATTTATGTATGAGAGTCATAACTCCCCTGGCTCGGGATGAAAATGAAGAGGTGAATACACTTCCCTGCCATCTACTCCTAATTCTTTTAACATCCTCCTCTATCAGATGAGTTTCTTGTAAAAACACAATTTTTGAACCCATGTCCTTTATTTTATTCATAACTTGTTTAAGTTTTTTTAAATTTTGTAGACCTCTGCAATTCCATGAAGTTAAATTAAGATTAACACTTTGGTCCATGATCAATAGAGAGTTTGGGATTACCTTGCAGTGTAAACATGCTCATACAGAGAAGCAAAAACATGAGTGGTTGAACATTCATCCTACAAACTACACACAAACAAATTTCCCCTTCCCACACTTGTGGCAAACCCCCCAAAATCAAAAGAAAAATTCTGTCTCCCGATATAGCCATCGACCGTTCCACACCCACGGGGAACAGCCTAAGCCACTCCTTCTTCATCCTCCCAATCACCCTAACTCTACTGCTTTTAATGACGTAACATTAACTCTCCTCTGTAGTTTTCCAACTTAACTCCAAAATTTTTAACAACTTTGTACATCATAGTTTTTTTTTTGTTTGTTTTGTTTTTGTTTTGTTTTTTTAATATATAATACAATCTATATTTTGTAAACTTACTATTTACTTCAAGTCAGTCAGATGCCTGTGCAAATGCTTAATTATTCTACCTTATATTTTGTTCATGCTTAGCTCCCACCAGTCTCTTCATCTTCTTTGATCTTCTTGATGAACTCCTGCGCCTCCTCTGGGGTCTTGAAGATGTGGGTTCTGCCCTCATACGTGGTCAGCAGTCTCGCAGGATAGATTACACCATGACGAATCCCAAGGTTGCGCAGCTCCTTACGTATGGGATCAAACTGCTTCCTCAATTGCTGGATTCCTGTGGCCAAATCTGGGTAGAACCGCACCTGCTGGTCCTGGTGTTTAATCTCTCCTTTAGCCCGTGCAGCGTTGAAGATCTTCATCCTGTCTCTGTTGCTAAGAAACTTCATAATTAAGGTCCTCGGCGGTCCCTTATCTCTCCGTGGGCCAATACGATGTGCTTTTTCCAGAACCACTGCTGATTGCAACTCCTCGCTGCCCAGCACCTCCGGAATCCACTTTTCCAGAAAGGAACATACGTCCCGACCTTCTGATTCCTCTGGAAGACCCACCAGCCTCAAGTTATTCTGTCTCGACCGAGATTCCAAATCCAAAATATTATCTTCCAGAGATTTATTTTTTTTTCCAAAGTGCGCACCTTTAATTGAAGACGGGTGACGTCATCTTCAGCACTAGCGAGACGGAGCTCCATCTGCGCCGTTCGTTCTACACAGTCACCCAATTCCTTTCTTATTCCTTCCAACGCTGTCATAATCCCATCAAATCTAGAGGAAAAGTCCGCTCTCATTGAACTCATGGCAGCCATCAGCGCATCTGCGCCATTCCCCGCATTTATCGCACCGCTGCCAGCCTCCTCCGCCATATATGGAGTTTTGTTTGCTGCGTCACAGACCTGAAAGTCCGTTAATTTGGACTGTTTCGGCGGCTCGCTTTTTCCTTTTCCTGGTTTTCCAGCCTTAGGCTTCGCCGACATATCCTCGCCCAAATGCTGGGATATGTTCTGTCCCAAATGAGAGAGTTATTTGCCGATTTTTTTTCTCCAGGAGCAGAGCAGAGCGAGACACGTCCGTCCTACGTGGCAGCCATAACCGGAAGTCCACCTCAAGTCTTTTTGAATATGATGCCACAAGCTTGGCACACCTATCTTTGGACATTTTCGCCCATTCCTCTTTGCAGCACTTCTCAAGCTCCATCAGGTTGGATGGGAAGCGTCGGTGCACAACCATTTTCAGATATCTCCAGAGATGTTCAATTGGATTCAAGTCTGGGCTCTGGCTGGGCCACGCAAGAACATTCACAGAGTTGTCCTGAAGCCACTCCTTTGACTGTGTGCTTGGGGTCGTTGTCCTGCTGAAAGATGAACCGTCGCCCCAGTATGAGCTCAAGAGCGCTCTGGAGCAGGTTTTCATCCAGGATGTCTCAGTACATTGCTGCATTCATCTTTCCCTCTATCCTGACTAGTCTCACAGTTCCTGCTGCTGAAACACATCCCCACAGCATGATGCTGCCACCACAGTCGCCGTGGTTATGAGTGGTGCCTGATTTCCTCCAAACATGACGCCTGGCATTCACGCCACAGAGTTCAATCTTTGTCTCATCAGACCAGAGAATTTTGTTTCTCATGGTCCAAGAGTCCTTCAGGTGCCTTTTGACAGGCGGGCTGTCGTGTGCCTTTTACTAAGGAGTGGCTTCCGTCTGGCCACTCTACCGTACAGGCCTGATTGGTGGATTGCTGCAGAGATAGTTGTCCTTCTAGAATGTTCTCCTCTCTCCACAGAAGAATGCTGGAGCTCTGACAGAGTGACCATTGGGTTCTTGGTCACCTCCCTGACTAAGGCCCTTCTCCCCTGATCGCTCAGTTTAGACGGCTGGCCAGCTCTTAGAAGAGTCCTGGGGATTCTGAACTTCTTCCATTTACAGATGATAGAGGCCACTGTGCTCACTGGGACCTTCAAAGCAGCAGAAATTTTTCTGTACCCTTCCCCAGATTTGTGCCTCAAGATAATCCTATCTCGGCGGTCTACAGACAATTCCTTTGACTTCATGCTTGGTTTGTGCGCCTTTCCAAATCATGTCCAATCAACTGAATTTACCACAGGTGGACTCCAATTAAGCTGTAGAAACATCTCAAGGATGATCAGTGGAAATAGGATCCACCTGAGCTCAATTCTGAGCTTCATAGCAAAGGCTGTGAATACTTATGTATATGTGATTTCTTAGTTTTTCATTTTTTTTTTCCACAATATCTTTATTGAACCTTTTTTTTTTTTTAACAAACATGATACAAACAATCAAACACTAACGCTAAAGTACTACAAAAAAAAAAAAAATGCACTAAAAACACCAACAACCACCAACAAAATCAAGTCTTCAACAATGCTCCTCTGTTTAGTCTAGACAATCCAATACATAAGTATACATATTATGTTCACCAGTTTGGAATTTACAAGGTCCACACACATCATTCACCTTCTTCTTCAAGAGTTATGTTTAAATTTTTTACATAATCAATAAAAGGTCTCCATATATTCTCAAACACAATTTCCTTTGATTTCAGTATATATGTTATTCTTTCTAATGGAAGGTTTGTTAACATCTGTCTTAACCACTGAGTCACATCTGGTCTATGAGTCTTTTTCCATAATAGTGCAATACATTTTTTGGCATTAAGCAAACTGAGGTCTATGAATGTTCTTTCACTTTTATTAAAATTATGCTTTTCTGGGTACAGACCCAACAAAAACAGTTTAGGATTCAGTATGATTTGTTTTGAGATTATTTTTTCAATTGTTACCCTCACCTCTTCCCAAAACATTCTTATTAATCTACATTCCCATAAACAATGAAATAGGGTTCCTTTACTTTCCATGCATTTTGTGCATGTATCTGGTATATTTTTGTTATATCTATTTAACTCCTCCGGTGTAACATACATCCGCATTAACCATTTGAAATGTATCAATTTAAGGCGTGCATTTATTGATTTGGTTTGAGCTTCTGTACAAGCCAATTCCCATTGTTCCTCTGAAATTTCAATTTGCAGATCTTCTTTCCAGTAGTTTAATCTTTTCAGTGAATTTTCACTTGAAGATAGTGTCAATGAGTTATAAAACTCTGAAATAATACCCTTTCTTTTACTATCTTTCATCATCATTTTTTCCAAGGATGAATAAATAGGTCGAGTGAGAGCTTTATTTTGATTTGATCGAATAAAGTTTCTAAGTTGAAGATATTTAAAAAAATGTGTTCTATTGAGATTAAATTTGATCCTCAGCTCTTCAAAAGACATTATGTTGTCTGCACATGGCAAATATAAATCCTGAATCTTTTGTATCCCTTTTAAATTCCATACTTTAAATACAGCGTCCGCTCTCCCTGGTTTAAAATATTGATTACCCCATATTGGACTAAATTGTGACAATAACTGTGGTTCTTTTAAATAGTTTTTAGCTTCACACCATATTTTGATCATATGCTTTACAAATGGATTTTTAACTTGTTTTTGTAATTTTTTTGCCGAATCTGAGTATATGAATATGGGAAGAGGTAAAGGTAAATTGTATGATTCCATTTCAGTCCAGTGAGGGAGATCATTTGATGAAAAATAATATGTCATAGACCTCAGTTGTGCCGACCAATAATACAACATAAAATTTGGACATTTCAGACCTCCACGATCAAATGGTAAATATAATAAAGACAGACGTAATCTAGCCCTCCTGTTGTTCCATATAAATTCCACTAACTTTTTTTTTATTCTTGAGAATAGATCTAAAGGTGGTGATAAGGGAATGTATTGAAATAAATAAAGTATTTTAGGTAAAATATTACTTTTAAGTATATTGATTCTCCCGATCATCGACATTGGTAGTGACATCCATCTCTGAGTTAACTCATTGATATCTGACATTAAGGCTTCATAGTTGACGCTGGCGACTGATTCTAGCTTAGG
Organism: Pholidichthys leucotaenia; assembly: GCA_020510985.1. Classification (NCBI taxonomy): domain Eukaryota; kingdom Metazoa; phylum Chordata; class Actinopteri; order Cichliformes; family Pholidichthyidae; genus Pholidichthys; species Pholidichthys leucotaenia. The sequence continues at coordinate 298,995,587 of CM035840.1, forward strand.
CATAATTTGGATTCCTAAATATTTAAACTGATTTACAACATTGAATTGATTTGCCTCAGGGGCTGGGTAATTTCTCTGGGTCTCATTTAGCATTAATATTGAAGATTTAGTTTTATTTATTTTATATCCTGATATTTCCCCCAAATTCTTTATTAAATTCAACAAGGTTGGAATTGATTTTTTTAGATTCGACATAAACAAAATTATATCATCGGCGTACAGGGAGATTTTATGTTCTGTTGGTCCAACTTTAATTCCATATATTTGTGAATGTAAACGTATCGCTATCGCTAAAGGTTCAATTGCCATAGTAAACAGTAAAGGTGAAAGTGGACAGCCTTGTCGACATCCTCTATTGATTTTTATTGGTTTTGAAATATTGTTATTTGTTAGGATTTCTGCTGTAGCATTATTGTATATTATTTGAACCCATTTTATGAAATTATTTCCAAGTCCAAACCTTTGTAGGATTTCAAAAAGAAAGGGCCATTCAACTCTATCAAAGGCCTTTTCGGCATCCAATGATAGGAGAGCTGTATCCGGTGCTTCTTTATTAAAATAAATAATATTAAATAGTCTTCTTACATTATGGAAGCCTTGTCTACCCTTTATAAAGCCATTCTGATCTCGATTAATAATATTTGGTAAAATTTCTTGTATTCGTCTTGCTAAAATTTTACAGATTATCTTAAGGTCGGCGTTTAATAGGCTTATTGGTCTCATATTTTCACATTTATTAGAGGGCTTACCTGGTTTTGGCAGCAGTATAATTAAGGCATTATTTATGTATGATGGTAAATTATTATTTTGAAATGCTTCTAAAACCATTTCCAAAAAAGGTTTTATTAATTTATTCTTAAATTTTTTATAAAGGTCAACTGGAAGACCATCTGGTCCTGCACTTTTTCCTGATTTCATATTATCAATGGCTAGCCCAACTTCTTCTTGACTAATTTTAGACTCCAATATCTCCCTGTTTTCATTTGGTATACACGGTATAGATAGTTCGTTCAAAAACCCATTTAGTTTTGTTAAATCAGGTTCATTTTTGGTATCATATAATTTTTCATAGTAATCTCTAAAGGCTCTATTAATTTCTAAAGGATCTATAACTACCTGTCCCTTACTTATAATACTGGTAATTGGTGTTTTAATTTCCAATTGTTTAATCTGCCATGCTAATAATTTTCCTGATTTTTCGCCTTGTTCATAAAAAGATTGTTTCAATCTTAGAAGACTCGAGGCAGCTCTATTCGCTGATTTTTTGTCGTATTCAGCTCTCAAAATCAGTAATTCATTCTCCAACCTTGGGTCACTTCCTGCATACACTTTTTCCTGAAGACTTTTTATTTTATGTTCCAATTTAGCTCTCTCCTCTCGAGTCTTCTTAGATTTTGATCCTGTATAACTAATAATATGTCCCCTAATAAAAGCTTTGAAAGCCTCCCACTTTACACATGCTGATGTTTGTGTAGTATTGATGTCAAAGAACTCGTCTATCTGTTTTTCTATATACTTGACAAATTCCTCATCCTGAAGCCATTTATGCTGAAATTGCCATCTACCTGATTCCTTTGTCAATTTTTTATCTACATATATTAGACAACAGGGTGCATGATCAGAGATCACGATGTTATCATAAAAGCAGTTTTGAATCTTGGACCTTAATTCTGTGGAAATCAAAAAATAATCAATACGTGAGAATGTCTTGTAGGTACTGGAATAACAAGAATAGGCTTTAACTTGTGGTTTCATTTCTCTCCATATATCTAACAATTTCAATTCTTTCATAAAATGATTAATAGTCATCCTACATCCAGTGTGCGTACAATCCAGTCCTGTTGATCTATCCACACCTGGATTCAATGTACAATTAAAATCCCCTGCTATTATATGTTGCCCTGTAAGTGATGATAAGATGAGAAATAAATTAGCAAAGAACTTCTGATCATCTATATTGGGACCATATAAGTTCACAAGATTTATATTTTCTAATAGCAAAGAACCTTGAATGATTACATATCTTCCAAATTTGTCTCCAATTACATTTTTCACTTGAAAAGGAACTGATTTATGTATGAGAGTCATAACTCCCCTGGCTCGGGATGAAAATGAAGAGGTGAATACACTTCCCTGCCATCTACTCCTAATTCTTTTAACATCCTCCTCTATCAGATGAGTTTCTTGTAAAAACACAATTTTTGAACCCATGTCCTTTATTTTATTCATAACTTGTTTAAGTTTTTTTAAATTTTGTAGACCTCTGCAATTCCATGAAGTTAAATTAAGATTAACACTTTGGTCCATGATCAATAGAGAGTTTGGGATTACCTTGCAGTGTAAACATGCTCATACAGAGAAGCAAAAACATGAGTGGTTGAACATTCATCCTACAAACTACACACAAACAAATTTCCCCTTCCCACACTTGTGGCAAACCCCCCAAAATCAAAAGAAAAATTCTGTCTCCCGATATAGCCATCGACCGTTCCACACCCACGGGGAACAGCCTAAGCCACTCCTTCTTCATCCTCCCAATCACCCTAACTCTACTGCTTTTAATGACGTAACATTAACTCTCCTCTGTAGTTTTCCAACTTAACTCCAAAATTTTTAACAACTTTGTACATCATAGTTTTTTTTTTTGTTTGTTTTGTTTTTGTTTTGTTTTTTTAATATATAATACAATCTATATTTTGTAAACTTACTATTTACTTCAAGTCAGTCAGATGCCTGTGCAAATGCTTAATTATTCTACCTTATATTTTGTTCATGCTTAGCTCCCACCAGTCTCTTCATCTTCTTTGATCTTCTTGATGAACTCCTGCGCCTCCTCTGGGGTCTTGAAGATGTGGGTTCTGCCCTCATACGTGGTCAGCAGTCTCGCAGGATAGATTACACCATGACGAATCCCAAGGTTGCGCAGCTCCTTACGTATGGGATCAAACTGCTTCCTCAATTGCTGGATTCCTGTGGCCAAATCTGGGTAGAACCGCACCTGCTGGTCCTGGTGTTTAATCTCTCCTTTAGCCCGTGCAGCGTTGAAGATCTTCATCCTGTCTCTGTTGCTAAGAAACTTCATAATTAAGGTCCTCGGCGGTCCCTTATCTCTCCGTGGGCCAATACGATGTGCTTTTTCCAGAACCACTGCTGATTGCAACTCCTCGCTGCCCAGCACCTCCGGAATCCACTTTTCCAGAAAGGAACATACGTCCCGACCTTCTGATTCCTCTGGAAGACCCACCAGCCTCAAGTTATTCTGTCTCGACCGAGATTCCAAATCCAAAATATTATCTTCCAGAGATTTATTTTTTTTTTCCAAAGTGCGCACCTTTAATTGAAGACGGGTGACGTCATCTTCAGCACTAGCGAGACGGAGCTCCATCTGCGCCGTTCGTTCTACACAGTCACCCAATTCCTTTCTTATTCCTTCCAACGCTGTCATAATCCCATCAAATCTAGAGGAAAAGTCCGCTCTCATTGAACTCATGGCAGCCATCAGCGCATCTGCGCCATTCCCCGCATTTATCGCACCGCTGCCAGCCTCCTCCGCCATATATGGAGTTTTGTTTGCTGCGTCACAGACCTGAAAGTCCGTTAATTTGGACTGTTTCGGCGGCTCGCTTTTTCCTTTTCCTGGTTTTCCAGCCTTAGGCTTCGCCGACATATCCTCGCCCAAATGCTGGGATATGTTCTGTCCCAAATGAGAGAGTTATTTGCCGATTTTTTTTCTCCAGGAGCAGAGCAGAGCGAGACACGTCCGTCCTACGTGGCAGCCATAACCGGAAGTCCACCTCAAGTCTTTTTGAATATGATGCCACAAGCTTGGCACACCTATCTTTGGACATTTTCGCCCATTCCTCTTTGCAGCACTTCTCAAGCTCCATCAGGTTGGATGGGAAGCGTCGGTGCACAACCATTTTCAGATATCTCCAGAGATGTTCAATTGGATTCAAGTCTGGGCTCTGGCTGGGCCACGCAAGAACATTCACAGAGTTGTCCTGAAGCCACTCCTTTGACTGTGTGCTTGGGGTCGTTGTCCTGCTGAAAGATGAACCGTCGCCCCAGTATGAGCTCAAGAGCGCTCTGGAGCAGGTTTTCATCCAGGATGTCTCAGTACATTGCTGCATTCATCTTTCCCTCTATCCTGACTAGTCTCACAGTTCCTGCTGCTGAAACACATCCCCACAGCATGATGCTGCCACCACAGTCGCCGTGGTTATGAGTGGTGCCTGATTTCCTCCAAACATGACGCCTGGCATTCACGCCACAGAGTTCAATCTTTGTCTCATCAGACCAGAGAATTTTGTTTCTCATGGTCCAAGAGTCCTTCAGGTGCCTTTTGACAGGCGGGCTGTCGTGTGCCTTTTACTAAGGAGTGGCTTCCGTCTGGCCACTCTACCGTACAGGCCTGATTGGTGGATTGCTGCAGAGATAGTTGTCCTTCTGGAATGTTCTCCTCTCTCCACAGAAGAATGCTGGAGCTCTGACAGAGTGACCATTGGGTTCTTGGTCACCTCCCTGACTAAGGCCCTTCTCCCCGATCGCTCAGTTTAGACGGCTGGCCAGCTCTTAGAAGAGTCCTGGGGATTCTGAACTTCTTCCATTTACAGATGATAGAGGCCACTGTGCTCACTGGGACCTTCAAAGCAGCAGAAATTTTTCTGTACCCTTCCCCAGATTTGTGCCTCAAGATAATCCTATCTCGGCGGTCTACAGACAATTCCTTTGACTTCATGCTTGGTTTGTGCGCCTTTCCAAATCATGTCCAATCAACTGAATTTACCACAGGTGGACTCCAATTAAGCTGTAGAAACATCTCAAGGATGATCAGTGGAAATAGGATCCACCTGAGCTCAATTCTGAGCTTCATAGCAAAGGCTGTGAATACTTATGTATATGTGATTTCTTAGTTTTTCATTTTTAATAAATTTGCAAAAATCTAAAAAAAAAATTGTTTCACATTGATATTATGGGGTGTTGTGTGTAGAATTTTGAGGGAAAAATGAATTTAGTCCCTTTTGGAAGAAGGCTGTAACATAACACAATATGGAAAAAGTGAAGCGCTGTGAATACTTTCTGGATGCACTGTGTACTATTCATATATACACATTTTTATCTGACATTTTTGTTTATCACTTTTCATAAAAACTCAAGATATAACTCACTTTTAAGGTTAAAAAGTGATTTTTTTTTTGTAAAACTAGTATAAATTAAAACAGGTGAATATACAGTCATGTGAAAAAATTAGGACACCCTGTATAAGCTTGTGTGCGTTTTTTTAACATATTTGGACATATTGATATTTAATATCAGTGTTAAAAATACTGGGAGATTCACATACAACTCAACAATTTAAAATGAATTAAAGACTTTTTTCAAATTTTCTGTAAAATGTAATTCTAAACAAATAGTCGGGAATAAATTAGAACACCCCCATCTTTTTTAGGACACCCCCACATTCATTCCCACTTACAATGGTTAAAATATATTTTTAAAAATGCAAATCAAAACAAAAACAAGGTTAGACATAGATATGTGAACATTTCTTAATAAAGAACTGAATATTTAAAGGGGTGTCCTAATTTTTTCACATGACTGTAACAAGATTTTCAAGAATAAATTAGATCAGATGCATATAACACAAGATTTTCAAGAATAAAATGACTTTCTCTTATAAGACAAGTGTATATAATATGAAAGTAATGAGTAGCTATAGATGTTTGTCTCAGTGTCACTATCATGGTTCGAGCGCCGATCTCGTCCACGCTCGAGCCATGCATCATCTTCACCAGGTTTGACAGCAGTGTGTACCTTCTGGCTCCCCGAGCCTTTATTGTGACAGCGCTCGGAGGGGCTTCCTGCTGTCAAGTCTGACAGCTGTGCTGCATTTCGGCTCATCAGCAGCTCTCCATTTAAGAGGGCTCTGGGAGCAGAATAATGCGGCAGTCTCGTCAACGATTCGTCAACGATTGCTCGTCAGAGAATTCTCCTTGCCAGACCTTGAGCGAGCATTCCTCGGCTCAGACATCAACTATGCGTTCATGGTCTGGCTTATCGACCATCCCTGGGTTATGATTGCAAGTGTGCTTCTTGTTTGCCTCATGGTCACGTGTATGTATTATTGTACGTTTTAGCCCACCGTGGCTCATTGTTTTGTGTGTTTCTTTTGTTAACAATAAATTGTGCAAACTTCACCGGTGTCTTTTGGCATCTTATGGTGGCTCACGAGGGCCACCGCATGACAGTAGACTGCCGCCAAACTAAGACACCTTTCACCGTGAGTTTGCCGTGGTGTGAAGTTTTTTCCTTCACTCGAGCTTGTGAATAGGATGTCCGCCCTCGAGCGTGGGTATTGCCCGGAGTGGTTTGAAGAGATCGACGGCTATCTGGCTGAAGCCGCTCGTCTCATGCCCACCAAAGCGGCCGATCACTATTTGTTCCTCGCCCAGCGGGCCTTACTACGATACCACCTCACCTCTTTCCCGGAAGGAGGGGAGAGGATATCATGGATTGTGGCTCAGCGCGGGTTAATTACAAAGGCACTCCAGGAACCCCCTCCTCCTCCCGTGAGTTTGGCGTTCCCGACGAGAGTGGAGATCCATAGGCTGGAGGGAAACCCAGGCAGGAGACCGACGGATCGGAATCCAGCTCCTGTCGCCCGTCCAGTCCCGGTGCCATGTGTTCCCTGGCCCCTCGCCGCACCGTCAGCCAGTAAGCATCATCGCCGCACCCCAACCAGGTCCCAGCGAGAATCCCGTCTGGATCCAGCCCCGGGTCGTCAGAGGAACCCAGTCTCCCAGTCAGCTGTATCTGACACGTCACGACAGGAGGGAATCCCTGCAGTCGCCTCCTCCTCGACGTCATCTCCAGCTGCTGTGAGTGCTGTGAGTTGTGCTTCGGCGAGGCCCGTCAGCAATTCACCACGAGCGGCTCCTCCTCGTCATCCCGAGGGGCCCGCTGTCACCATCCGGAGGGGAAGAAGGAAGACTCCACCCGCTGCAGCAGGCACCACCCATCCTCCAGGAAACAGGCAAGTGCAAGTTTATCCTTCTCATCATAGTTGTGATTTGCCTTGTCTGACTCCTGGGGGCGGAGTTCGGGGTTCGCAGTCCCCCGAGCTCCCACCACCTGCTGTAGCTCTTATCACTAAACCTGCTACCTCTGTGTCTCCCTTCGCTGAGCGGTCCATGACGCCAGGCCTACGTCGCCGGACGAAGAGGGGGCCTGCGGTTCTGGAGAGCCTGGTTCCAGCCCCGCAGCCACGTTGTGGGCAGAGGAGAAGAGCAGACTGCAGCATGGAGCCTGCGCCGACGATGAAGCATCCCCGGGTCTCCACGTTGGAGCAGTTCGAGCCAGCGGGTCGAGGGTCCCCTGCCACCACGCCGTGCGGGTTATCAGCGTGGACGTCAGCACCAGATGGTCCTCAGACTGCAGAGACCATCATGCCGGCTGCGGAACCCACCGTAGCCGAGTGGGGGCCTGATGACGAACTTCTCCGTCCTGAGCCAGGATCGACAAAGTCCTGGACGGCGACAGAACCCGAGTGCAGGCAAGTGCTCTACTTTGTTTTTCTCCTTTCTATCTTGGAGCATTTTTGCCTGCCTCTCGGGGAGGCAAGTCAGGGGCAGCCACCTGCTGCACCCGAGCTCGTCTCGCTGGGCTCTGTCGCTACCGGTGATTCTGATCCTGGTTCTTTCTTGTCTTCCGAGCATTCTTCCAGAGTCACCGGTGCGGAGCCAGTCGCAGTCGCTGTGCTGGAGGTTCCAGGTTCAGGGTCGGAGGTCGTCACCTGTGCCGCACCGACCCAGTCGGGGTCCAACGCGGGTGCAGCCGCGACCCAGTCGGGGTCCGACGCGAGTGCAGCCGAGACCCAGTCGAGGTCCGACACGGGTGCAGCCGCGAGTGCAGCATCGGTATGGGTCAAGGTCGGTGAAGGAGCTGCAGACCCTTTGCCACCTGACATTGTGCGGGCTCGTCGTCACCATCATCCCCCTCGTTATACCCCTTGCCCCCCTCGCACGGTGGTGCAGTGGTTAGCACTGTTGCCTTACAGCTAAAAGGTTCCTGGTTCGAATCCCCAGGCTGGCAGGGGTTGGAACCTTTCTGTATGGAGTTTGCATGTTCTCCCTGTGCTGTGTGGGTTTACTCCGGGGGCTCCGGTTTCCTCCCACAATCCAAAGACATGCATGTTAGGTTAATTGGTTGTTCTAAATTGTCCCTAGATATCTGTTTCCTATAGGCCCTTAGAATAGAGGGTTAGTACTAGTGAAAGCGCTTTGAGTGGTCTTTGTGACTAGAAAAGCGCTATATAAGTGCAGGTTAGTTAGTTAGTTAGTTAGTTATAGTCACCAACCCAGCTCATCACCGCCGGGGGCCGTTGGGGACCCTCTCCCGGCTCTCCCACGTCTCCCCCCCGCCAGGGAGGCCGCCGCCGATTGGCTCCCCACAGTTCTGGTGGCTGAGGGATGCGGGTCGGCCACCAGAGGAACTGTTTCGCCGGTTCGGCGCCCTGGGTCGGCCACCCAACATACTGTGCTTGCAACTGGGCGACCTGGTTCGGCCGCCGGAGGTTATGACTTTCCAGGCCTGGGACTGGGGTAGGCCGCCCGATCATGTCCTGTTTCCCGTAATCACCCGTTGGCCACTGGACGCAGGGAGACCACCGGAACTGTCTCCGTTGTTTTTGGACTCTGCCTGTCATCATCCTCGTGGGTTGTGTGGTCCCATTGAGGTGTAAGGCCATTCGGTGTGATAGTTTTGCTCAGTGTTCTTGCCATTGTCAGCACGTTTTTTTTTCTCCCCCTCTTCTGTCTGAGGGGTGTAAAGTACTTAACTTGTGGGGTTTTTTTCTTTTCTTTTCTTGCCCTGTGTGTTTCGGTGCATTATGGAGTATCGTATTCTCTGTCACCGTACTCTGTTTAATTATGATTTGTGCATTAGGGAGTATTGTGTTTTTTCTCTGTTGCTGGTTCTCTCCCTCCGGGCCTGTTCCTCCATCCGCCCACCCTTGGGGGGTGGGGGGGCTTGGGTATCATTGGGCATTTGGAGCTCACCCTTGGGGGGGAGCTACTGTCATGGTTCGAGCGCCGATCTCGTCCGCGCTCGAGCCATGCATCATCTTCACCAGGTTTGACAGCAGTGTGTACCTTCTGGCTCCCCGAGCCTTTATTGTGACAGCGCTCAGAGGGGCTTCCTGTTGTCAAGTCTGACAGCTGTGCTGCATTTCGGCTCATCAGCAGCTCTCCATTTAAGAGGGCTCTGGGAGCAGAATAATGCGGCAATCTCGTCAACGATTGCTCGTCAGAGAATTCTCTTTGCCAGACGTTGAGCGAGTGTTCCTCGGCTCAGACGTCAACTATGCCTTCATGGTCTGGCCTATCGACCATCCCTGGGTTATGATTGCAAGTGTGCTTCTTGTTTGCCTCATGGTCACATGTATGTAGTATTGTACGTTTTAGCCCACCGTGGCTCATTGTTTTGTGTGTTTCTTTTGTTAACAACAAATTGTGCAAACTTCACCGGTGTCTTTTGGCGTCTTATGGTGGCTCGCGAGGGCCACCGCATGACAGTCACAATGTAACTCTTAGGTGTTAAAGTAATCAGCTGTTGGCATGAAGTGCATGTTATATCTTGAGTTTTTATGAAAAGTAATAAATAAAAATGTCAACAGATAAAAATGTGTATATATGAATAGTATATATTGTGGCGGGTTGATTCAACCCCCCCACAACACACAGGACACTCAGCTCTCTTGTCTCGGTTTTTCCCGCTGCACTACTGAGATGTAATGTGCCATTCATGTATTGTGATGCAATGTGCCACGCATGTATAGTGTTCATGCGTCCTGTCCTCACTGTGACCTAGAGGCTGAGATCAATATGTAGATGTACTTTGTTGTAAACCCCCACAAACAGACTGGTCAGACACAGCGCTCAGCTAGAGCAATTAACAGAACAGTGAAATGTGTATTAATGTCTACAGACAGACTCGTTTCTTCTGGCTCACTTCTGTGATGTTAATGTTGCCTTTCATGCATTGTGTTCATGGGTCCTGTCCTTACTGTGACCTAGAGACTGAGATCAATATGTCTCTCAAATGCAAATGCCTCATGCCGTTCTGTTATCTCTTTTGATCATGCCAACTGCTGGGGAATGCCCTTTGATGTATTGTTGTAGTTGAGTATATAGGCTGCAGCTCTGTAACGCAAACTCTCTCTCACTCTCTCATTCTGATCCTGCAACTGCTGCTGCTGGACACAGACTTTGTGTCCTCTTCTCTGAGAGCCGTGGGCTCGCTCCCGGCGCGCATGCACGGCGCCGGGAGCGGAGCTCGTGACGGCTGGATGATATAATAAAGCTTCACTTAAAACCTTCAACAACGCTGCTTATTATTTGCATCCGCCGCAATATGAAAAATAGATGAGAGTAGACGAAATGGAAACAGTTGCCAAAATGAGATTAGATGAAGTGGAAATAGGCGAAATGGGAATAAACCTGTAAATCAAGCCCCCAACCTGGAAAAAGAGAGAGCATCCTTCCCCCAATCATCATAAACCTTTCTATATCATGTTACATGACTGAATAAAATGCATTTTAAGCACAAATGTACAGACATGGACAAAATTGTCGGTACCCCTCTGTTAATGAAAGAAAAACCCACAATGGTCACAGAAATAACTTGAATCTGACAAAAGTGGCAATAAATAAAAATTCTATGAAAATTAACCAATGAAAATCAGACAATGCTTTTGAATTGTGGTTCAACAGAATTATTTGAAAAAACAAACTCATGAAACAGGCCTGGACAAAAATGATGGTACCTCTAGAAAAGATTGAAAATAATGTGACCATAGGGACATGTTCAACCAAGATGTGTCCTCTAATTAACATCATAGGTGTCTACAAACTTGTAATCAGTCAGTCGGCCTATTTAAAGGGTGACAAGTAGTCACTGTGCTGTTTGGTGACATGGTGTGTACCACACTAAACATGGACCAGAGGAAGAAAAGGAGAGAGTAGTCTCAGGAGATTAGAAAGAAAATTATAGACAAGCATGTTAAAGGTAAAGGCCATAAGACCGTCTTCAAGCAGCTTGATGTTCCTGTGACTACAGTTGCACATATTATTCAGAAATTTAAGATCCACAGGACTGTAGCCAACCTCCCTGGACATGGCTGCAGGAGGAGACGGATAATACGAATGGTAACAAAAGAGCCCAGAACAACCTCTAAACACATTCATGGTGAGCTCCAAGCTCAAGGCACATCAGTGTCATATCACACCATCCGTCGTTGTTTGAGCCAAAGTGGACTTCATGGGAGACGACCAAGGAGGACACTACTGTTGAAAACAAATCATAAAAAAGCCAGACTGGAATTTGCCAAACTGCATGTTGACAAGCCACAAAGCTTCTGGGAGAATGTCCTATGGACAGACGAGATAAAAGTGGAACTTTTTGGCAAGGCACATCAGCGCTATGTTCACAGGCGCAAAAATGAAGCATACCAAAAAAAGAACACTGTGCCTACTGTGAAACATGGAGGAGGTTCTGTTATGTTCTGGGGCTGCTTTGCTGCATCTGGCACAGGGTGTCTTGAATCTGTGCAGGGTACAATGAAATCTCAAGACTATCAAGGTATTCTAGAGAGAAATGTGCTGCCCAGTGTCAGACAGCTTGGTCTCAGTTGCAGGTCATGGGTCTTGCAACAGGATAATGACCCAAAACACACAGCTAAAAACACCCAAGAATGGCTAAGAGCGAAACATTGGACTATTCTAAAGTGGCCTTCTATGAGCCCTGATCTAAATCCTATTGAACATCTGTGGAAGGAGCTGAAACATGCCGTCTGGAGAAGGCACCCTTCAAACCTGAGACAACTGGAGCAGTTTGCTCATGAGGAGTGGGCCAAAATACCTGCTGAGAGGTGCAGAAGTCTCATTGACAGTTACAGAAATCATTTGATTGCAGTGATTGCCTCAAAAGATTGTGCAACAAAATATTAAGTTAAGGATACCATCATTTTTGTCAAGGCCTGTTTCATGAGTTTGTTTTTTCAAATAATTCTGTTGAACCACAATTCAAAAGCATTATCTGATTTTCATTGGTTAATTTTCATAGAATTTTTATTTATTACCACTTTCGTCAGATTAAAGTTATTTCTGTGACCATTGTGGGTTTTTCTTTCATTAACAGAGGGGTACCAACAATTTTGTCCACGTCTGTATAAATGGATACATGCAAAACAAATATTTTGGTGAGGTGGAATTTGCAACTTTTCTTATAGATTTGCAATTTTTTTCTCATAAACTTGCAACTTTTTTTCTCATTAATCTGCAATTTCTTCTCATTCATTTGTAACTTTTTCTCATTAATTTGCAGCTTTTTTCTCATTGATTCACAATTTTGGACATTTTTCTTGTAACTTTGCAATGTTTCTCATTAATTTGCAACTTTTTTCATGTAAATTTGCAAGTTTTTTCTTGTCAATCTGCAACTTTTCTCTCATTAATTTTCAACTTTTTATGTAAATTTGCAACTTTTTTTTCTCATTGATTCGCAACAATTTTTGACATTTTTCTTGCAAATTTGTGACTTTTTTCTCCTAAATTTTGAAACGTTCACATGGATACTGGTTAAATTTTTATTCTATGTAATAGTTAATTTTTTATGTTTGTCTAGAGAATGACCCCATTTTATTTTATTTAAGTTATATATATAAATATAAGAAGTTGTTTTTTTTCACGATATGGGTCAGTGTATTAGCCTTTTAGCTGATGGGTGTTGAACAGCTAGCTGTCGGAGTGGGTGGTCAAGGAGAGTCCTCTGTTGTCTGGGCGTAGTCCCAGCATGGAGAATAGGGAAGCTACGACCATGAATGTCACCAGAAGTTTGTGTGTGTAGCCTCACTGGAAATATGATTCATTCATTACTTATCCCCCCTTTATCATGTGTGTGTGTGTATATACTGTATGTGTGTTGTTTATCCTCATGTTCCTATTTCCAGCTCCGTACTGTAATAACCTGGTGAAGAACATGGACTCCAATCCCATGTCCAGGATGATCTGGCAGGCTCTGAAGCCTCTGCTGATGGGGAAAATCCTGTACACCCCCCACACCCCTGCCATGCAGAGGATCATCCACGAGGTACTGCATCGCTTCCTGAAAATATGAAGTACGGCACGGCGGTAAAAACGTCCTACTCAACTGTGTGTACCGTGTGCGTCTGTGATGTGTTCAGGTGAACCGGACCTTCCAGGAGCTTGGCGTGTTCAGGGAGCTGGGCGGGATGTGGGAGGAGATCAGACCCAAAGTGTGGGACTTCATGGAGAACAGCGAGCAGATGGACCTGATCAGGGTAAACGGGCTCCGTAATTCAACTCAGAACAAGCACAGCTGTGCACAGAGGTTATTGACCAAAATATCTCCGCTGTGATAGGTTTTCAGGCTGTTGGTTCTGGAACATTTTTTTTCTGATTGATCAAAACGATCACTAGACAAGTTAGCTAGAGTCCAATTGGTTGCATGTTGAGGAATTACACCTGGACAGATTTACAGGTCTGTAGATTTCAGAACTACATTTCTTTAGATGTTTAAAAATCCGTGGATGCCCCAACTTCTGGAGCAAAGCATGGGTGGAAATAGGAGCATGCAAAAAGCAAAAAAATTAAAGGGGTCATTGACTGAAAAATGGTATGTTTATAGGTTTTGACTGTCTGAAATGTGTCTATTGGTCACATAATTATCAAAAAAAAAATTCTTAAAAAACACACAGCCTTTATCTTGTTTTTCTCTTCGAGAAATGTTTTTGACTCTTCCAGGCTAAATCCTGTACGTCAAGACTTGACAAAGCCAATCCACCACCGTCCATGAGACCTGCCCACTGGGGTATTATTGGCCCGCCTAGCTGTCTGTCTTGCAGATGGAAGGGGGGCTAAAAGTAGCCTATTAGCCCCGTTACCCAAATAGCCATCCCTGTTACCACCTGGTTCACCAGTTCACAGTCGACAATATGCCTCGTGTCACTCCAGCCCCTCTCCCAATAATTTCTCTGTGATTCCACAGCAAATTACCAGCACTGGCACGCCAGTCACTGCAACCAACCTGGCCGGGGACCTGAGGCTGTTGGCTGTCGCGGCCAACTCCCTCACTGTCCTCCGGGGCTCCGTGTGACTCCGCTCTACTCACGCGAGCAGCGTGGGGAGCCACCTTGTGACGGGGCATCCTCCAGCTGGTCGTGGGAGCGGAGCGGGTTCCCATAGAGCAGGACACTGCCCTTTGAGATCTCATGGCTCTGCAGCTTGGAGCAGCAAGTTTTGCTTTGGCTCGGCCTCCAGCCAGCAGCCCCTAGTCCTGGGCCAGGTCAGTTGTGGTGACTGGGGCGCTGCCTGGCTGGTAGTACTGGCAGGTACTGTGGAATCATGGCAGAATTATTGGGAGATGGGCCATAGTGACACGAGATACAACACTGACTGTGGACCAGTGAACCAGCACCACTCATCCAAGCTAAAAAAAGAGGCTAAAACCTAAAGGCTACAAGCTAGTCAGCTAATGGCTAACTGACGTAAGAGGCAGGGCAGAGTTGAATAGGTGAAGGATGTTTCTTAAAGTAACAGGCTTTAAATCAGAGTGTTTCTGTGGTGATCTGAGCGTTGATCCCGTCTGCTCTTGGGTTACTCAGTATTTCCCCTTTTCCACCATAGCATTCCAGGGTTTGTTATTAGGACCACAAGGGCTCTTATTGTGACAGCGTCACAGCCGCACTTCCGCCTGTCAAAGCCGAGCCGGCGTCGTGACAGCCGTTTGTCATTTTCACTAATTACTTTACCCGTTTCTGGTTGGCCTTTGTCTGTATTTAAGGGAGCAGCTGAGGCTTACTCCTCGCTGCAACCTACACGCTCTAACACCTTCGTGTTGATGGACTGGAGTTTGTATCCCCGACTCCAGTCTTCCTCCTGTGTCTTGGATTCTCTGCTGCTCGTCTTTGTAAGTGTGTTGTGCTCAGCGTAGGTTCCGTCCTCGCTGCACCTCCGCATTTGTCTTCTGTGTTTATTATTTTGTGCGTTAGTGTTTGTACGGATTTTTGCCCCACGTGGCTGTTTATTTTGTCCTTTTGTTTAATAAACAAGCAAACTTACTGTTTGGCATCTGGCGTCTCACTAATGCCCTGCAAGGGGCATTCATAACAGTAGGTCGTAGCCAAACAAGACGCCAGCCTCAGTAAGTTTGTTTTGGGCTAAGTTTTTCCCCTTTTTGAGTGTCAGTGTACTTCGGGAGATGGCGTCATCTAGGACGGGTTATTCCTTGGACTTGGGCTACGAGCTGATCATGGCTCTCATGGAGGTTGATGGCCTCCTCTCCAATGCTCGTAGGCTCGCCACTCCCGAAAACGCACGCTGGTACCTGGACCTTGCAGAAGCTCCCATTAAGCGCAGTCCTCTCCTTGCGGATCACATTGAGGGCAGGGAGAGGATGGCCGAAATTACGGCACTTTGGCAGAGGATCTGCAGGCCGGTGAAAAGTCCCAGCAGGAAGCTGAAGTCGGAGCCGATGGTGAGGCATCACTGAGTTCTGCTGAGGGTTCCTGCCACCCATCCAGCCCAAGGTTCTGCATCACCGAAGGACCGTCTCCATATGACGCAGAGGAAGAGGTCAGCCGGGGTCCCCTGTGAAGAGACACAGTGGGCAGCTGAGCTCATCAGGAGGCGCGTGGCTGAAGCACGCGCTTCCTCTCATCCCAGCAGAATCCTGAGCAATGTGGTGGCGGCAGTTAGACTGGTGGAGGCTAATCCTGAACTTAATAAGTATCCTGAGTATGCTGAGCTGTTGGCCTCCATTTCTGCGCAGCAGTGGCGCTTTCCAGACTTAAATCTAGCCTCGCCCTCTGCCGGAAGACGTCGCCGCCTTGCCTGCGATCAGCCTCTGCGAGATCCCCGTCCGGATCCTGTCCCGGGCCACCGCCAGAACTCTGCCTCCCAGCCAGCTGTTTCCCCCGTGCCACGTCAGGGTTGAGACAGCAGCTCCAGCCTCCGGGGCACCTCTCCCTGCTGTTCCGTCAGCTTCTCGTTCCCAGACTGCCTCGGCTGCTCCTCCCTCCTCCTCGGCGCGCTCTCCAGCTGTGGTGAGTTCAGCGAGTCCTGCTCCGGCTCCGCCCGTCACTGGTCCCGTGAGAGCAGCTCCTCCTTGTCTTCCTTGGGGGCCTTCAGTCACCATCCTCAGAGGAAAGAGGAGAACCAAGCCCGCTGCAGCAGCCACCATCTTCCCTCGGGAGAACAGGCAAGTGTTGTTTCATTCTCACTCTCAGTATAATGAATTACCTTGTCTGACTCCTGGGGGTGGAGCTCGGGGTTCACAGTCCTCTGAGCTCCCACCACCTGCTGCAGCCGTTAACAATGAACCTGCTACCTCTGTGTCTCCTTCCCCTCTCTCTGAGCGTCCCTCGGTGCCTGGAGTAGACCGTCAGGCAAGGGAGGGGCCTGGAGAGCCTGCTTCCAGCCCCGCAGCCACATCGTGGGCAGAGGAGGAGACCTGACTGCCGTTTGGAGCCTGAGCCGACGAGTAAGTGTCCCCGGGTCTCTGTGGAGGAGCAGTCGGGCCCAGCAGGTCACGGATCCCCTGCCACCACACCGTGCGAGACTTCGGCGTGGGCTTCAGCGCCTGGGGGTTCCCAGACTGTGATGACCATCATGCCGGCTGCGGAGCCCGCCGCAGTCAAGCCGGAACCAGGAATGGACCTCTGGATCATTGAGTCTGGATCATCGGAGTCCTGGACGGCGGTGGAGCCCGAGATCAAGCAAGTGCTCTATTTTGTCTTCTTACTTTCCATTCTGGAGCATTCTTGCCTGTCTCTTGGGGAGATGAGCCGGGTGCAGCCGACCGCTACATCCAAGCTTGTCTCACCGGGCTCTGCCGCTGCCGGTGATCCTGATCCCGGTTCTCTTTGTCTTTCTGGGCCTTCTCCCAGTGTCACCGGAGACGAGTCAGCTCCGGTTATCGTCATCGAGGCTCCAGGTTTGTGTTCGGAGGTCATCTCAGGTGCTGCGCTGCCCCAATCGGGGTCCATCGTTGGTGTTGCGCTGGCCCAATCGGGGCCCATCGAGGGTGCAGCGCCAGTTCGGTTCGAGGTCGGTGAGGGAGCTGCACCGGTTCGGTTTGAGGTCGGTGAGGGAGCTGCAGATTCCCTTCCGCCGGACGCCGGACTGGTTCCTCATCTTCCCTCCTATTTTTCTCCACCAGGTGCCGCTGGGGTCCCCTTTATTCGGGTCGGCTCTCCCCCACTGTCCCTCTCGGTAGGGAGGCTGCCTCCGAGCTTTCCCCTCCGGACCAGGTGGTCTAAGGACGCGGATCGGCCGCCTGAAGAGCTGTCTTGTTGAGTTGACGACCTGGTTCGGCCGCCCGAGAGACTGTTTCACCGGTTCTGTGTTCTGGGTCGGCCGCCCGAAGGACTGCCTTGTTGGTTCGGCGACCTGGTCCGGCCGCCTGACATACTGTTTCCCCGGGTCTGGGACTTTGGTAGACCACCCAAACTGTTATTTTTCCCTTGTGTTAGGTGGAATTGAGATACAGGCAGACCCCCTGAACTGTTTTTTCCAGTTCTCTGCTTTCTCACTGCTGGTGCCCCTGAAATTGTGTTTTTTTTGTTTGGTTCCATGTATATTGAAGGACTCTCGGTTCTTTGCCCGAATTAGTGGTGTTTTTTTTTGTTCCATGTATATTGCATGATTCTCTGTTCTTTGCCCTAATTATTATTTTTTTTGTTTGTTTCATGTATTCTGAAGGATTCTCTGTTCTTTGCCGACTCTGCTACATCATTGAAGTTAGGCTCTCTTTAACCTTTGTGCTGAACTAACTAGCTACTGGCTGCAGATTTACACTTGCATTTTTTTCAATCTAAAGACATAATCTAATATATTGAACTATATTGCCTTAAATACACAGTTTGTTCCTCTGTAAGAGGAAATAACCTTCACATTTCATACTGCTGGTGTTTAGACGACCTGTGATGTAACACTGTCTGACTGTTGTGTCACAGAGTAAACGATAGATCCTTGACCCGGTGATCTGCTTTGAGTAAACAGTTTCTCCCTTAAATCTTTTTTCATCACCATTTAGAACTAAAAACTAAACCAAAGTAAGAATATCCCCATATTACTCAAAATGCTTAGTCACTAGAAAGATGTTAATTTCACTGTCGTAGAAAGGTACCACATAAGGAGGTTATATTATTTTCAGAGAACTTTATACACCAGTTACAAAATTAGACACTCACTTTTACCTCATGAGCACATTCTTTGTCAGTTAAAGTCATATTTTGAACTAGAAAAGCACTCGGAGAGCGCAGACCTCCGCCAAGCGCTACAGTTCCCCCCATACAGTGTTTGTGTGTACATTTTCAGATTCCTTGACCATGAAAACATATGACTAGCAATTGGATTGACAATGATAGGATTAGTGGTTGAGTAGTTATTCACGAAAATGACATTTTCCGTAATGGCGGCCACAGTTCCGCCCATACAGTGTTTGTGTGTACGTTTTCAGATTCCTTGACCACGAAAACATATGACTAGAAATTGGATTGACAATGATAGGATTAGTGGTTCAGTAGTTATTGACGAAAATGGCATTTTCCGTAATGGCGGCCACAGTTCCCCCCATACAGTGTTTGTGTGTACGTTTTGAGATTCCTTGAGCATGAAAACATATGACTAGCAATTGGATTGACAATGATAGGATTAGTGGTTCAGTGGTTATTCACGAAAATGGCATTTTCCGTAATGGCGGCCACAGTTCCCCCCATACAGTGTTTGTGTGTATGTTATCAGATTCCTTGACCATGAAAACATATGCCTAGCAATTGGATTGACAATGATAGGATTAGTGGTTCAGTAGTTATTCACGAAAATGGCATTTTCCGTAATGACGATTTTCTTCTGGACGGTGATCTGGATCATCCCCAAAATTTAATCAGTTCTTCCTTGTACCATTTCCAACAACGCCTGAAAGTTTCATCGAAATCCGTCCAAAACTTTTTGAGTTATCTTGCTAACCAACAGACAGACAAACAAACAGACTGACATAATGCACGGCTCAGGATACACACACGCAGGCTCAGGGTAAATCCAATAGCTTTATTGACAACAAGTGTGTATGAGTGCGTGTCTGTGAATGGATATGTGTTGGTGGTGGCGTCTGCGTCAGGCACGGGGGCAGGAAGCCGTTCAGCCGGACAACCTTGGTTTGCGCAGGTGGCTGGGGTTAGCAAGGGCGTAGCCCGGTAGACAGCGACCTGGAACACCTGACGCAGCAGCGAGAAGATGACGGCTGGAGAACGTAGTCCGCCGCCGGGAAATCCACCTGTGCACAGGGGAGCAGACTGGGAGGAAAAGGTAAGAGAGTCTTACTTGGAATTCTTGCTTGGTGAAGGGGATTCCTTGCAGCAAGTGATGCCGAAGTGAACAGACGGCTTCAGGCCGAAGCCCAGGGCGAGGCGGCTTAAATCCCTCGCCGCTGACGAGGTGCAGGTGTGCGCACAGCTGGCGCCGCTGATGAGCGGCGAGACGTGACAGTACTCCCCCCTCTAGCAGCGCCTCCTGGCGATGGCTTCTCCGGGTGCGCTCGGTGGAACTCAGTGATGAGGGACGGATCCAACACAAATGAAGAGGGCACCCATTGCCTATATTCAGGTCCGTAGCCCTCCCAATCTACTAGGTACTGTAACCCGAGACTCTGGCGCCGAGAGTCCAGGATGGAAGAGACCGGCCAGGCCGGATGGCCATCAATCATCCGGGGCACGGGCTGCGCAGCAGGGGGAGGGCAAAGGGGGTCAGAGACTGCCAGTTTAACCTTGGAAACGTGGAAGGTGGGATGGATGCAGAGGGAGGGGGGAATAGCCACACGCACAGCCACCGGGTTGATAATCCTGGTGATGGGGTATGGGCCCATAAAACGCTGTGGCAATTTTCTCCTCTCACCCTTAAGAACGACGTCCTGAGTGGAAACGTAGACACGTTGGCCTACCTGATAGGCAGGGGCAGGTCTCCTGTGCCGGTTCGCCGTAGACTTGTTGCGCTCCGCCGTGCATAAAAGTGCGCTGCGCGCCAAAGATCAGATGGAGCGGCACCGCCTGAGGTGCGCCCGAACTGAGGGGACAGTCAATTCACTCTCCTGTGTAGGGAACAGAGGTGGGTCGTAACCTAGTGATACCTTGAACGGGGACATCCCGATAGCAGAAGAGCGGGCGGTGTTATGGGCGTATTCCACCCAGGCGAGGTGTGTGCTCCAGGACGCAGGCTTGGATGTAGTGACGCAGCGGAGCGCAGCCTCCAGCTCCTGATTGGTCTGCTCACACTGCCCTTTGGATTGGGGATGATGGCCGGAGGAGAGGCTCACCTTGGCTCCCAGAGCGTTGCAGAAGGACCTCCAAACGTCCGAGGAAAACTGGGGGCCCCGGTCCGAGACCACGTCTACCGGAATCCCGTGCAGCCTGACCACGTGCTGGATGAGGAGGTCCGCCGTCTCCAAGGCAGCTGGAAGCCCCCGCAATGGGATGAAGTGAGCGGCCTTGGAGAAACGATCTACAATGGTCAGGACTGTGTCGAAGGTGTTGGAGACAGGGAGACCGGTGACGAAGTCCAGGGCAATATGCGACCAGGGCCTGCCAGGGACGGGCAGGGGCTGGAGCAGGCCCGCGGGGGGGGCGTTACCTGATTTGCTGGTGGCGCAGACGGCGCAGGCCCAGGCGTAGTGGGCAGCGTCCCTCTGCAGACCCGGCCACCAAAAGGATCGTTGGAGTAGGTCGATCATCCAGGAGGACCCAGGATGGCAGGTGAGCTTAGATGTGTAAAGCCAGTGGATGACCTCCCCCCGGACAGTGGACGGCACAAAAAACCTCCCCTCCGGTCCGCCGCCAGGGTCCGGTTCCAATTCCTGCGCCTTCCGGCTCTTGCTTTCGATGTCCCATGAGACGGCCCCCACGATGCATGACCTGGGCAAGATGGTGTGGACAGCGTCCTCTGATGCCTCAGGGGCAAATTGCCTAGAGAGGGCGTCGGGTAGGCCGTTCTTGGAGCCAGGCCTGAAGGTGATGTTAAAGCGGAACCTGGCGAAGAACAAGGACCAACGCGCCTGGCGGGCGTTCAGACGCTTGGCAGATCTCAAATATTCCAAGTTCTTGTGATCGGTGAGAACCACGAACGGCAGGGCAGCCCCCTCTAGCCAGTGGCGCCACTCCTGAAGCGCGAGCTTGATGGCGAGGAGCTCTCTGTCCCCCACGTCGTAATTACGTTCCGCCGGGGACAAGCGCCGAGAAAAGAAGGCGCAGGGCCGTTTAATCCCGTTGGTAGGTGACTGCTGAGACAACACCGCCCCCACCCCCGTGTCCGAAGCGTCCACTTCAACGATGCACTGCAGCACGAGGTCGACTTGGCTGAGGACCCGGGAGGAAGAGAACTCCGCCTTCAGCGCCTGGAAAGCAGCTGCGGCCTCTTCAGTCCACCGGAACGGGGTCTTAGGGGAGGTGAGGCGGGTCAGAGGACCGACGATGGCTCCAAAGTTCTGGACAAAGCGGCGGTAGAAATTGGCAAACCCAATAAACTGTTGTACCTGCTTCCTTGATGTAGGAGTAGGCCACTCCACCACCGCTTTAACCTTCGCTGGGTCCGGGAGCACCTGGTCATGAGAGATGACGAACCTGAGGAAGGAGGTAGTCTTGGCGTAAAATTCACATTTCTCAGCCTTGACATATAACCGGTTCTCCAGCAGCCTCTGAAGGACCCGCCTCACGTGGACCCGGTGCTCGTCCCTGGACCTGGAGAAGATGAGGATATCATCCAGATAGACGAACACAAACAGGCCGATGAAATCCCGGAGGACGTCATTAATAAGGCGCTGAAAGACGGCTGGAGCGTTGATCAACCCGAACGGCATAACCAGGTATTTGAAATGGCCGTTCGGGGTACGGAAGGCTGTTTTCCACTCGTCTCCCTCCCGGATCCGGACGAGGTGGTATGCGCTGTGAAGATCCAGCTTAGTGAACCAAGTTGCCCCCTGGAGGGAGTGGAAGGCGGTGTCCATTAGGGGCAAGGTGTAGCGGTCTTTCTCCGTGATGTCGTTTAGGGCACGGTAGTCAATACAGGGACGAAGGGAGCCGTCCTTCTTGCCCATGAAGAAAAACCCAGCGCCTAATGGTGATGACGAGGGGCGGATAATTCCAGCACTCAGCGACTCCTTCAGATAAGAATTCATGGCCTCCTTCTCTGGCGCAGACAGGCTGTAGAGACGTCCCGAGGGTAAGGGTGCCCCCTGGCGGATGTTTATAGCGCAGTCGTAGGGACGGTGCGGAGGAAGAGACATCGCCTTGGATTTGCTGAAAACCATACCCAGGTCGTGGAACTCCGAGGGCACCAGGGTGAGATCTGGAGGCGCGGCGTCCTTGGGAGTAGGAGGAGAGGACGGGGCGCAGGCAGCGGATTGAAGACAGGTGCTCATACAGAAGGAGCTCCAGGCGGACACTCTGGCGGACTTCCAGTCCAGGACAGGATTGTGGAGGCGGAGCCAAGGGTATCCAAGAATGACGGGTGACACAGAATTAGGTAGGACGTAAAAGGAGATCTCCTCCCGATGGTTTCCAGAGATTATTACTGGGACGGGGATGGTCTGGTGAGTTACTTTCCCCAGGGAAACATGGGAGAGATTGACTAGGGCGAGAGGAGACTTGAGGGTTTGGCAACGGATGCCCAATCGGGTTGCCAGGCTCTGTGAAATAAAGCTCCCCTCCGCGCCTGAGTCCACCAGTGCATGAGTGAGATGCCCTGTGGGATTGTGACAGAAACGGATGGGCAGCATCAATTGAGTGAGGGGAGTTAACCGATTAGCGTCCGCGAGGCCCCCTACAGTGACTCGCGGACCTCCCCCTTTGGCTTTTGTGGACAAAGCTCCACCGTATGTTGGTTGTCTCCGCAATACATACAGAGACCCAACTCACGGCGGCGTTGTTTCTCCGCTGGGGGGAGCTTTGTCCAGCCTGTCACCATCGGCTCCGACTCCTCGGAGTACCCCGGTGACGGCAACGCCAGGGGGCGAGCTTGGGGCAGGCGAAACGAGGCATCTCGAGGGCGAGAAGAAGAGGACTTCCGCTCCGAGGCACGCTCGCGCAACCTGTTATCCAAGCTGATGGCAAGAGAAGTTAGCTCTGCTAATGTCTCCGGGATATCCTGTCCAGCCAATTCATCCCTCAGACCAGCGCTGAGACTGCGAAGGAAGATGCCGCAGAGCGAACGTTCTCCCCAGCCAACCTCCTCCGCAGCGACCCGGAAGTCGATCGCGTAGTCAGCTGCCGACCGGCTTCCCTGCTGAAGGCTGAGAAGACGATCGACCTGAACGCTCTCCGTACGCGAATGATCGAACACTTCCAGAAACAGTCTCACGAACTGGCCATAGGTGAGGGTAGCGTAACTGGGCTTCGCCATTACGGCGTAAGCCCAGGTAAGCGCTCGCCCCTCCAAGAGGTTCCCTATGTAGCCAATCCGGCTATGGTCAGAGGGAAAGTCTCCAGGCACGCGGTGAAACACGGACTCACATTGCATGATAAACCCCCGCGCTCCACCGAGCTTACCGCTAAAGCGGGCGGGGGTTGGAATAGGTGTGAGCCGTGCCGGTGCAGCCGGAGCAGGCTGGACGGCCACTGGAGCAGCAGGAGCCACGCCACCCAGACAAGCCGGGGGGAACGGCTGTTGGGGGTCCAAGCGGTCCAATCGGTTAGTTATTATACTTAATTGATTTAAAATCACCTGTTGTTGGTGGGCTATTAGATCCACCCGAGCCTCAAGGGTGGAAAGGCGGCGTGCGAGCCCGCTGTCTGCCGAGCCGCTCTGCTGAAGCCGTACTGACATAATGCGCGGCTCAGGAGACACACACGCAGGCTCAGGGTAAATCCAATAGCTTTATTGACAACAAGTGTGTATGAGTGCGTGTCTGTGAATGGATATGTGTTGGTGGTGGCGTCTGTGTCAGGCACGGGGGCAGGAAGCCGTTCAGCCGGACAACCTTGGTTTGGGCAGGTGGCTGGCGTTAGCAAGGGCGTAGCCCGGTAGACAGCGACCTGGAACACCTGACGCAGCAGCGAGGAGATGACGGCTGGAGAACGTAGTCCGCCGCCGGGAAATCCACCTGTGCACAGGGGAGCAGACTGGGAGGAAAAGGTAAGAGAGTCTTACTTGGAATTCTTGCTTGGTGAAGGGGATTCCTTGCAGCAAGTGATGCCGAAGTGAACAGACGGCTTCAGGCCGAAGCCCAGAGCGAGGCGGCTTAAATCCCTCGCCGCTGACGAGGTGCAGGTGTGCGCACAGCTGGCGCCGCTGATGAGCGGCGAGACGTGACACAGACAGACAAACCCCGGCAAAAACATAACCTCCTGGCGGAGGTAATTACCGTGTGCACCGTGCAGATACTTTTTTTTTCGCCTTGCTTATTCTGTAGTGCTTGAAGGTTTTTTTTTGTGTGTTTTGTCTAGTTGAAGTGTTATTTTGAAATGTACCTGTATTTTGGTTTCCTCTTGTTTGTCATATTGGGCCGTACCTTACATGTTTTTGTTCATTCTGCCGCACATTATTTTTTTTAGTTTGAATGTTGCTTGGTACTTATGTATGTCGGAAGGGTATCTGTATTTTGTTTAAGTCATCCTGTTGCACTTGAGTTAGTTAGTTAGTTTTTGGTTATTTCTGTGTGTAAGCCATGCCATTTTGTTATCTATATTGTCATCCGTTCCTGGTGGGGGGTTTTTTTCTTCTTCCTTCCTCTGGGTGTCGCTGTGGCCTTTTTTGGGTTTTTTTTTGGGTCTCTCCCTCCTGGCCTATTCCCCCTCCGCCCATCCTTGGTCAGTTCTGGTAGCCTTCTGGTTGGGGGGGCCCTTGGATGTTACATTTTGACGCCTGGAATGCGCCCTTTGAACAGGGGGTACTGTGGTGATCTGAGCGCTGATCCCGTCTGTGCTCGGGTTACTCAGTATTTCCCCTTTTCCACCATAGTGTTCCAGGGTTTGTTATTAGGACCGCAAGGGCTCTTATTGTGACAGCATCACGGCTGCACTTCCGGCTGTCAAAGCCGAGCTGGCCGCGTGACAGCTGTTTGTCATTTTCACTAATTACCGGTTTCTGGTTGGCCTTTGTCTGTATTTAAGGGAGCTGCTGAGGCTTACTCCTCACTGCGACCTACACACTCTAACACCTTCGTGTCGATGGACTGGAGTTCGTATCCCCGACTCCAGTCTTCCTCCTGTGTCTTGGATTCTCTGCTGCTCGTCTTTGTGTGTTGTGCTCAGCGTAGGTTCCGTCTTCACTGCACCTCCTCATTTGTCTTCTGTGTTTATTATTTTTTGCGTTAGTGTTTGTATGGGTTTTTGCCCTACGTGGCTGTTTATTTTGTCATTTTGTCCTTTTGTTTAATAAACAACCAAACCTACTGTTTGGCATCTGGTGTCTCACTAATGCCCTGCAAGGGGCAATCATAACAATTTCAAGAAAGCCAGGGAATGTACAAAACAGATTTGCATCAGAGTTTTAATTGGACCATAGTCTTCTGGTGAGACAGTTATGTAGATTTGTGTATCATCTGCATAATTATGGTAATGTATTTTGTTGTTTTTTATGATTTGAGCTAGTGGGAGCATATAGATGATGAACAGCAAAGGTCCCAAAATGGAACCTTGGGGAACTCCACAGGTTATTTTTGTTTGTTCAGATTTGTAGTTATCTATCAACACAAAATAGTCCCTGTCTTTTAAATAGGACTCAAATCAGCTAAGTGCTGTACCAGAAAGTCCCACCCAGTTTTTCAGCTGGTCTAGTAAGATGTTATGGTCCAGCATGTCGAATGCACCGCTGAGGTCCAATAAAACCAAGACTGAAATGTTACCATTTTCTGTGTTGGAGTTGTCATTAAGGACCTTAACTAGAGCTGTCTCGGTGCTGTAGTGTGGCCGAAAACCTGACTGGAAGACATCAGAACAGTTATTTAATGTCAGGAAGTTGTACAGTTGTTGAAAAACAGTTTTTTTCTATTCTTTTACTAAGAAAGGGGAGGTTTGATATGGGCCTATAGCTGTTCATAATTGAGGTGTCTAGGTTGCTCTTTTTTAGAAGTGGCTTGATAACAGTTGTTTTAAAGCACTGAGGGAAGACACCTGAATGTAGAGACATACAGTATTTATGATCTGTAGTAGATCTGAGGCCATACAATATGAAACGTTTAAAAAAAGAAACCCTGTTGGGAGAGTATCGAGGCAGCAGGTAGTGGATTTCAGGTGGCGTATGATGTCATCCAAGTTTTTATGATTGATTGGAAAAAATTTCGCCATGGTGTTTACATCTTCTCTACGTGGACACAGAGGAAGCACATGTCCAGCACCTGGCATAGGAGCACTGTGACTAATCTGTCTAATTTTCTGAATTTTGTCAGTAAAGAAAAAGGCAAAGTCATTGCAGGCACGGATGGATAGAAGTTCAGGAGCTACTGACACAGGAGGATTTGTTAGTTTGTCAACAGTAGTGAACAAGATGTGTGCATTATTGTTGTTTTTAGCAATGATGTCAGAAAAATATGTTTGCCTTGCATTTCTCAGCTCCAAATTATAAATGTTCAATCTCTCATTATAGATTTCACAGTGAACCTGTAATTTAGTTTTTCGCCACCTGCGTCCAGCTCTTTTTTTCAGCTCTTACTAGTTTGGCATTTCTCCATGGAGGTTTCTTTTTTTCAATAGTAACCACCTTCACTTTGATGGGAGCGATGGCATTGATAATATTTGTGATTTTACCATTGAAATCTTCTTCAAGCTCATTTACTGAAGGTGAGTGGGGGGGGGGGGGTGAAGAATAGAAAGCTTGGATGAATGTTTCACTGGTATTATCACTGATGTACCATTTTTTGATGATCTCTGTCTGGATATTTCTGTTGACTTTAATAGTACTCTCAAAGAAAACACAGGAATGGTCGGACAGAGCAACGTCGATCACCATAAACTTAGAGATGTTCAGACCTTTGGAGAGAGTCAGTGCTGGCAGGCTTGATTACTTACAGTGGTGTGAAAAAGTGTTTGCCCCCTTCCTGATTTCTCATTTAGTTGTATGTTTGTCACACTTAAATATTTCAAATTTAAATATTAGACAAAGATAACACAAGTAAACACAAAATGCAGTTTTTAAATGGTGTTTATTATTAAGGGGAAAAAAATCCAAACCTACTTGGCACTGTGTGAAAAATTGATTGCCCCCTTAACTTAATAACTGGATGGGCCACCCTTAACAGCAACAACTGCAATCAAGCGTTTGCGATAACTGGCAATGTCTTTTACAGCGCTGTGGAGGAATTTTGGCCCACTCATCTTTGCAGAATTGTTGTAATTCAGCCACATTGGAGGGTTTTTGAGCATGAACCGCCTTTTTACGGTCATACCACAGCACCTCAATCAGATTCAGGCAAAGACTTTGACTAGGCCACTCCAGAGTCTTCATTTTGTTTTTCTTAAGCCATTCAGAGGTGGACTTGCTGCTGTGTTTTGGATCATTGTCCTGCTGCAGAACCCAAGTGTGCTTCAGCTTGAGGTCACAAACACATGGCCGGACATTCACCTTCAGGATGTTTTGGTAGACAGCAGAATTCATGGTTCCATTTACCACAGCAAGCAATTTACCACAAATATCCTCTGCACTGGTGAGAATTTGCAGCAGGTTTTAGAGGTGGTCACAACTGAAATGGAAAAATTAACGCAGTGGTTCAACAAAAATAAATTATCTCTAAATCTAAAAAAAACAAAGATTATGTTGTTTGGAAATTATAAAATAAATCATGAAATAATGGTAACGATAGATGATACCAGAATAGAAACCGTACAGGAAAATAAGTTTCTGGGGGTGACGCTAGACAATAAAATCTGCTGGAAACCTCACATCAGTCACATCCGGGCCAAGTTAGCAAAATGTATAGGCATACTGGGGAAGACAAGACACATCTTGGACTGTAAATCATTGGTCTTATTGTACAATTCACTGTTTTTACCTTATCTTAACTACTGAGTAGAAGTCTGGGGAAACACCTACAAGACCAACCTACAGTCAATATGCACATTACAAAAAAGAGCTATAAGGATAATAAACAATGCAGGATATAGAGACCATACCAATTCGTTGTTCTTAAAGTCACATGTCATAAAGTTCATCGATTTAGTTAAATTTAAGACAGCACAAGTAATGTACAGGGCAATTAATAATCAACTCCCAACTAATATACAAAAAATATTTAAAAAAAAGAGACAATGATCATAATTTGAGAGGAGACTTAAACTTTACAAAACCCAAGATACGTACAACCAAGAAAAGTATGTGCATATCTGTCTGTGGGGTGGATTTGTGGAACAGTATGGAGCCAGAACTGAAACTATGTACAAACAGAAATCAATTCAAAAAGAGGTATAAGCACCATTTGCTGAAAGGATATATGTTAGAAGGGTAGTATTTATATGTACGATTCATTATGTTCACTCTGGGACATTATGGGACACTATGGAATGGTGGGTGGGACAGCACTGTGTATATCTGTGTTGTTTGAGGCTGGCTTTGATGTATGGACATCATTGTATGTTAGAATGGATGGGTGTTAATGTTGATATGTACAAAATACAGTAAATTGTTTACTTGGGGTCTTAAAGGTGATAATTTGTATAAAATTCACATGGGTGTATCTATGGAAAAGAGGAGATGGAATTAATAAGTGTTCACTTCTTCCTTCTCCCTTTCGAACAGTGTATACTGTTACTTTATTGCATTTGCCATTTGCTTGTTTTTGTTATATTTTTGTGTTCGAAATAAACTATCTATCTATCTATCTATCTATCTATCTATCTATCTATCTATCTATCTATCTATCTATCTATCTATCTATCTATCTATCTAAGTCTTCCAGGCCCTGAAGCAGCAAAACAGCCCCAGACCATCACACTACCACCACCATATTTTACTGTTGGTGTGATGTTCCTTTTCTGAAATGCTGTGTTACTTTTTTGCCAGATGTAATGGGACACACACCTTCCAAAAAGTTCAACTTTTGTCAGTCCACAGAGTATTTTTCCCAAAAGTCTTGGGGATCATCAAGATGTTTTCTGGCAAAACTGTGACGAGCCTTTATGTACTTTTTGCTCAGCAGTGGTTTTCGTCTTGGAACTCTGCCATGCAGGCCATTTTTGCCCAGTCTCTTTCTTATGGTGGAGTCATGAACACTGACCTTAACTGAGGCAAGTGAGACCTGCAGTTCTTTGGATGTTGTTGTGGGGTCTTTTGTGACCTCTTGGATGAGTCGTTGCTGCACTCTTAGGGTAATTTTGGTCGGCTGGCCACTCCTGGGAAGGTTCACCACTGTTCCATGTTTTCACCATTTGTGGATGATGGCTCTCACTGTGGTTTGCTGGAGGCCCAAAGCTTTAGAAATGGCTTTTTAACCTTTTTCAGACTGATAGATCTCAGTTACTTTGTTTCTTATTTGTTCCAGAATTTCTTTGGATCGCAGCATGATGTCTAGCTTTTGAGGAGCTTTTGGTCTACTTCACTTTGTCGGGCACGTCCTATTTAAGTGATTTCTTGATTGAGAACAGGTGTGGCAGTAATCAGGCCTGGGTGTGGCTAGAGAAATTGAACTCAGCTTTCCAAAGATGTGATAAACCACAGTTAATTTACTGTATGTTTTAACAGGGGTGGCAATCACTTTTCACACAGGGCCATATAGGTTTGGATTTTTTTTTACCCTGAATTGTCACGAGCTGAGCTCTGTAGGTTTCACCAGGCTCAGTCTCGTGGCTTTTTCCTCTCTATTTATATATTTGTTGTATTTTGTGCCTTTTGAGTTTCAGTATTCGTACTGCTTTCTGTTTTTCTGTTTATGTTTCAGTTTTGTTACGCCCATGTTTCTTTTCAATTTGTAATTATTTATTAGTCTGCGTTTGATGTTTATTCTTTATATTTGTAATGTGGTGTTCTTTCTCTGGGTTGACAGCTGTCAGGCAGCGTTTCCAGTTTTGTGCTCTGTGTGGGCATTGCCCTGTCAGCTGTCAAGTCCAGCCACTTCTCTCTCATCTCTCCCAGCTGATCCCAATCACTATTCATTGTTCCCTTTTTGCCCGCTCAAGTGAATCCACACCTGACATTATGTTGTTTATTCCGTCCCTATTTCAGGACTGCATTTTCTTTTCTTTACTGCCACAGTCTTGATAGAGATTACTTCTCCTCGTCACCAGAGCCACTTCCCCGCTCTGGTGAGTTTATTCCAAACTCATTCCTGCGTGTAAGTTTCTTTATTATCTATGCTTGGATTTTGTGTTTGTGCACTCTTTGGAACTTACAGTATGTTTTTGTTATTAAACTCCACAAACTACAGTTGGCGCGTGGGTCTATCTTTCTCTGCCCTGAGAGGCAAATCATGCCTCAAAAATCATGCCTCAAATCATGCCATCATCATTAATAATAAACACCTTCATTTAAAGACTGCATTTTGTGTTATCTTTGTCTAATATTTAAATTTGTTTGATGATCTGAAACATTTAAGTGTGAAAAACATACAAAAAACTGAGGAAAGGGCAAACACTTTTTCACACCACTGTATGCCACAAACACTTCACTAAGACATGTGTGAACTGTTAAAATGTGGAAAAAATGCAATACAATGACCCCTTTAAGGTGTTTACATGCAGAAGTTCAACTCCCAACCGCATTATGTTGGTGTTAGTCCAAACTTTGGTAAATTAAAGTCACATAGGCAGTGGGGGATGCAAGCAAGGATGTGATCCAAGATGTCATTTAATTGTACAGCATACACGGAGAACTGCTTTGGCTCTTCTCTCTGTTACTCTGAGCTCTAAAATTGATATTTGTTGGGCAGCCCTAACATAAAATGATCCTCTGTCACTCAGACGCTTCTGAAGAACAACATCAGCGCTGGGTTCTTCCGCACTCAGCTCACCAACACCGACTGGACCGTGGCCGACATCTCCAGCTTCCTGTCCAAGCAGGCGGAGGATCTGCGGCCGCCGGGCAGTGCCCTCACCTGGAGGGACATTTTTAACGAGACCGACCAGGCCATCATGAGCATCTCTCGTTTCATGGAGGTAAGAGTTGTAC
Source organism: Pholidichthys leucotaenia (assembly GCA_020510985.1). Taxonomy (NCBI): domain Eukaryota; kingdom Metazoa; phylum Chordata; class Actinopteri; order Cichliformes; family Pholidichthyidae; genus Pholidichthys; species Pholidichthys leucotaenia. Next base: position 299,026,744 of record CM035840.1, read on the forward strand.
ATTGTGGCACCATATTGGGGTTTATGGACAAGGTCGGGGGTTGGCAACGTCCACTGTGGATGGAGACATTTTGAATTAAGTTTGGATAAAAAAGCAACTGCATGGAATTCCGAAACATATCTGACCTTAAAATGAAGGTAAAACAGCTTTTTAACATCAAAGATCAGAGTTTTGTATAAATTTGAGTGAATTTGCTTTTTTTTTCTCAAAATATGTGCAAATTTTTCCACATATTTTCTTGTAAAGCTGTTATTTTTTTCCCTTATAAATTCACAATTTTAAAAATAAATTGCAGTTTTTTTCTTTGAAATTTGCAGTTTTTTCATGTAAATTTGTCACTTTTTTCCTTGTTGATTTGTTCTTTTAGCAAACATGAAAGTGTTTTTTAATATACTTGTAGTGCTTTTTTCAGTGTTACAGGAAGACACTGAATATGGGAAATAAGTGTATATTTACAACATTTTTTCTCATAAATTCATAACTTTTTTTTAAAAAAAATTCATCTTTTTCTCATAAATTTGGAACATTTTTGTCACAAATTTCCAATTTTTTTTCACAAACATGCAATTATTTTCTTGTATCTTCTTCTTCTTCTACGTTTTTCTTGCAAAATGTGACTTTTCACATAAATTTACAAATTTTTCTCATACTTTTGCAACTTAAAAGGTAACTGCTATCCCCCTTGTTACCAAAATGATTCCAAATTATCCCCCTAGTTAACCTGCCATTCCCCCATTGGTGTAAATTGTGGGGTAGGGGGACATTGTCCCTCCAACCTGAAAAAAGCGACAATTGTCTCAACAAAACAAGTACCATTTTTATATTGTGTTTGGTATGACCTGGCCAGGATTTGAATCCATGACCTCCCGGTTGTGGGGCGGATGCTCTACCAACTTGACCACCATTCCGGTGTTACTTTATCCTCAAAAATTTGTGACTTTTTTCACATACTGTAAATTTGCAATTTTTTGTATAAATTTGCATCTTGTCATAAATTTGCATCTTTTACCTCAAAAATTGCAATTTTTTTCTCTCAAAAATTTGCAACTTTTTTTCTCATAAATCTGTGTCTTGTTTCCTGTTAATTTTCATATTTTTTTCCAGAAATTTGTGACTTCTTTCCTCCAAATTTTCAGCTTTTTTCCCTCATAAATTTGCAGCGTTCATCTGGATGCTGGTTAAAGTTTTATTATTTGCAATTAAATTGTAATTTGCCACTTTTAAATTTTTAAATTGGCATCTTTTTATCATATCTTTGCACCTTTATTCTTGCAAATTTGTACATAATTTACATTTTTACATTTGTACCTCTTGCTAAATTGGTGAATATCCCCCTTGTTAAAAAATAACAAATCACCCACTGGATATAACTGTTGTTTGGCGTTCCAGTGTGTGAACCTGGACAAACTGGAACCAGTGGCCAGTGAGGAGCGGATGGTGAACCAGTCCATGAAGCTGCTTGAGGACAGGAAGTTCTGGGCCGGGATTGTGTTTCCGGATATCAGCCACAATGCCACCGAGCTGCCGACCAAAGTCAACTACAAGATCCGCATGGACATCGACAACGTGGAGCGGACCAATAAGATCAAAGACGCGTATGGACAAGACACACATGCACAAATACATGAACGCAGTAGATAAAAATCTGGAGTGAGAAACAAACATAATTTATATTGTGACAGTAAAGAGCAGCATTGGGTTTGTTTGTTTAACGTTATATTGATCCACAAAGACTAGAAAGATTATGTGAAAAAGTAGCTCCGTCCTGCTACACCTGAATGTTAACTATCACAAACCGCAAGCACAGTATAGAATATAATAGTTTAATTTTTATAATTTCTTTTATTTTTTTTATCCCAGCAAAAATCATCAAAATGAGACCAAAACAAGACTGGTCCACACACTACAAAACAATTAAACAAAAACAATAATAACATTATCAATACAGCACTTACATATCATGAGGGTTGATAAGCCAATAAAAAATAATTGAGCAAATATATGATTTAAGTTCATGGATAACCATATTTGAACGTTCAAAAAAGGGAAAAAAAAAAAAAAAGGAGGGAGAAACATTTATTGTCCAATAAGATCCAGGTTACACTTTACTCCCAAGACTTCCAGTGGAGCTTTCCAATTTTGCAAGAAGAGAGTGGTCTTTCCTTCAGTATAATATTTCAGTCTCATTAGAGTCACAACCTCAGAAATCAATGACCTCCAAGTAGAGAGAGAAGGTGGAGCAACTCCAACCCATTCCACCATAATGGCTTTCCTTGTCAGCATCAAAAATGATTGAATAACCTCTTCAGATTGTTTCAGTGAATCCGGGATCTTTCCAAGCAAGCATACCACAGGATCCATGGGCACCTGTTTACCTACAGCTTTACTAATATTTGTGCATACTGCCCTCCAGAAAGTCTGACTCATGTCACAGTTCCACAGACAATGATGCCTAGTGCCTACATGAATTTTACATTTGGCAGTTTGGTGAAATACCTTTATTATACTTACTATAGCTACAGTATGTGGTGAAATGTAAATAGTGTGCAGAATATTATATTGTGGAAGATGAAAGCTGACAAGGCAGCGAGCTGCACGACACACAAACTTTATTCCTCTTCCAACATAAAACACAGAAACTCTGGCCAGAGTGCCTGAGCGAACTCCTTTTTATACTTTTGTTGCTGCCTCTGGCACACAGGGTAAACACATTAACATACAGACGTGAAAGACATGCACACACATTAACATGACATTGACGCACACGTCACCGAGAAGGGGCTCTAACCCTCTGGCACCTTGAGCTTGAGCCGGCACCCGTAACGGCTGTAACGGGGAGTCGCCGGACCGACCGAAGCGTCTTGCTGTTGAGGTGGGCAGGAGACAAACTCGGCCTCCGGCGCACAGTCCTGTGGAGGGGGAAAGGGTGGGGAGGGGAAAGACCTAGTATGCTGCCAACAGTTCTCTGCCGAGGGAACACCAACTTATGGGGCCACTGTAGGTGGGCGTCCGTGCCGGGGAGCTTGAGCCAACATCACCTGTTCGTCTGCCAACACATAAGCGGGCTTCAGCCTGTCAGTACAGACAGTTTTGCTACACCCCCCAAAGTCTAACACAAAATGCTTTGCCCCAATTTCCAGCACTCTGAACGGCCTGTTATACGGTGGGTGCAGCAGAGTTCTGTGTGTGTCGTGCCTAACAAAAGCGAACTTGGTGCTCTGTAAGCTCTTTGGGACGAAAGTGTGGGGAAAACAATGGTGTGTCGGGCCCGGCATCTTGACCGGCCCTGTACCGTGAAAAAAATTGTGCGGGCAGGTCAGTCCCGGGTGCGGGATTTTATGGTAAAAATTCCTTGGGGATCCGCAGCGGCTGAGAAAAAACGAGTTCTGCCCAGGAGGCTGCCAGATCCTCTTTAGGCATGGAGCACAACCCTAACAGGACCCAAGGCAGGCGGTCGATGCAATTTGCATCCATGAGCGAAGCTCTGAGTGTTGCTTTAAGCGACCTGTGAAAACGCTCACATAACCCGTTAGCCTGGGGGTTGTACGTGGTGTTGCGGTGGATTTTGACCCCCAGGCTCTGGGCCATCGCGGACCAGAGTTCCGAAACAAATTGCGGACCCTTGTTGGAAGTGATGTCCGACGGGGATCTAAACTGTGCAACCCAAGCCGACAAAAAAGCGTGAGCCACTGTCGTGGACGTGGTGGAAACCAGTGGGACCACTTCAGGCCAACGCGTGGTGCCGTCCACGATTGTCAAAAGGTGTGTGAAACCTTGTGACGGCGGGAGGGGGCCCACCAAATCCACATGGACGTGGTTGAACCTCCTGGCCGGAATTTGGAATAGCTTGAGGGGGGCTTTGGTGTGCTTTTGCACTTTGGCCCGCTGGCATGCGACGCACGCTGCAGCCCACTCTTTCACGTCTCTGCGTAAGTGCGGCCAGACAAATTTCATCCCCACCAGTATGACCAATGCATGCACGCCGGGGTGTGAAAGGGAGTGGACTGACCAGTGGAGACATCACAGAGCAAGGGGGGGCACCCTTCTTGCACTGCCCTGTTCTCCAGTTTTAACCCAGTCGGCACAGACTGGAGCGCACAAATGTCCGTGTCCCCGGTTTGCTCCGTGGCCATGGCGGGGAAATCTATTCCGAACGTGGTGAACTCACGCCCTTCTAGCCAAAACTGGAAGTGACGCATCGCCAGGTGGTGGGCCAACAACTCTCTGTCAAACGTACTGTATTTGCGTTCGTGGTCACGCAAGGTACGGCTGAAAAATGCAAGCGGCTGCCACGCACCGGAAACATATGGCAGCGTCAGATGCGTCAGTGGTGAGTGCTATCCACGCTGACGGGGCAGGGTGGGCTAGCAAAGCGGCGTTAGCGAGTGCTGTTTTGGCATTTGCAAAAGCCTGGACTTGCTCGGGGGTCCAGTTGATGTTTTCCGCTGGCTTTTTTTTCTTGAGCGCGGCATACAACGGCTGCAGCAGCTGGGCTGCTCGGGGGAGGAAATGGTTGTAAAAGTTGATCATGCCCAAAATCTGCTGCAGGGCCCTCACAGTCTCCGGATGTGGAAAATTCGACACGGCATGCACCTTAACAGGCAACGGAATCGCGCCCTCCAGCGAAATGCGGTGACCCAAAAAGTCAATCACTGGCACACCGAACTGGCACTTCATCGGGTTAACGATAAGCCTTTGCGCTTCCAACTTCTGGAAAACTAGTTTGAGATGGACAAGGTGCTCCTCCTCGGACGTGATAGCCACCAGAATGTTGTCTAAGTAGACAAAAACGAAAGGCAGGTCACAGAGCACCACGTCCATCATTTTTTGGAAGGTTTGCGCTGTGCTCTTTAACCCGAACAACATGTATAAAAACTCAAAATGGCCAAAAGGAGTTATTACCACTGTTTTGAGAATGTCCTCTACACGCACCAGGACCTGGTGGTAACTGCGGACCAGATCCACTTTCGAAAAAACATGCATCCCAGCCAAGTGCATGGAAGAATCCTGGATGTGCAGGATGGGATACCGATCATGTTCCGAGGCGTTGTTCAAGCGCCAGAAATCACCGCACGGTCGCCACGAGCCATTGGCCTTAGGCACCATGTGTAGTGGAGATGTCCACGGGCTGTTGGAGCGCCTAACAATGCCAAGCTGCTCTAAGATGATAAACCCCTCGCGCACGCTGGCTAGTTTAACCACATCTAGGCGCCAAGGTCGCACAAACACCAGCGGGCCTTTTGTGGTTATGAAATGTTCGACCCCGTGTTTAGTTACTGTAGCAGAAAATGTCGGAACCGTGAGTGCTGGGAACTGTGAAAGTAAATGCTGGTACTTATCCCCTGGAGCTATAACGCTAGCCTGTGTTGTTGGCCCAACTCCCTGAGCTGTGCAGGGCAGGGAGGTAAAAGAGACAGCATCCACTAAACGTCTGTTGGCAACATTGACTAACAACCCTTAAGCACATAAAAAATCTGGGCCTAAAATGGGGACAGAACATGCTGCCACCACAAAGTCCCATCGGTAATTTCGTCTGTGTAAGCACACCATCAACGTCCGTTCACCAAATGTCCTGATGTCAGATCCATTGGCAGCCATGAGCTCGGGACCGCTGCCTCCTGCTGATCTGTCTGTGCTGACCGGCAGAATGAGGCTGTTCTGGGAGCTGGAGTTCACTAAGAAATGTCTCCCCGAACGTGTGTCTGTGATGAACAGCAGCTTGTTCCTGTCACCAGCAGTCGCAGCTGCTACTGACTGCTGAATGTGCCGTTTCCCTGGCTTCTTGAATTAGCACGGTGGCAGACAGCGTTGGGCATTCCAGCTGTTCCTGCATCTCTTGGCGTCCGTCCCAGCCACCACCAATGGCACCTCAACCTCGCTGGAGTCCTTCCCGGATGCCGGTGTCATTGTGTGCTAGGTGAGAGTTCTGGTTGCTAGGATGATGCGGTCCGCTTCCTGCGCCAGAGTGGGATAGTTCTCGGTTACCAGCAGCGGCGAGTTGGCCAGGATCGCCCTCACTGTAGCAGGTAGGTTCCTGAGGAAGAGGTGGGCAAACAGGAAGGATTCGTCGTTCTTCCCTATCAATACTAACATGCTCTCCATCAGCTCCACAGCTGATCTGTCACCTAACAATGAGCGCGTTAGGAATCTCTCTGCTCTCTCACTGTCCGACAGGGTGTACCGCTGATTTAGCATCTGCTTGAGCGCATTGTATTTGCCCTGGGCCGGCGGTTCCTGGAGCAGGCTTGTCACTTGCTGTGTGGTGCGCACATCCAGCACAGCGACCACATGATAATATTTGGTGTCGTCCATTGTGATCCTGCAGAGTGCGAATTGGGCTTCCACATGTAGGAACCAAGCAGTCGGATTGTGAAGCCAAAAGTTTGGGAGCTTGACTGTGACAGCGCATGCCGTGGTGGTGTTTTCTCTCTGGGTTATCTTTGGGGCGGTGCTCTGCTCATTCTCCATTGCACGTCTTAGGGTCACCAATGTGGAAGATGAAAGCAGATGAGGCAGCGAGCTGGACGACACACAAACTTTATTCCTCTTCCAACATAAAACACAGAAACTCTGGCCTGAGTGCCTGAGCGAACTTCTTTATATGCTTTTATTCCCGCCTCTGGCACACAGGTAAACACATTGACATACAGACGTGAAAGACATGCACACACATTAACATGACATTGACGCACACGTCACCGAGCAGGTCTTGCTACAATACATTCGCACCCCTGTATCCTCAGGTGTCAACCTGGCGCAGCGGGGGGCGAAAGGCACATATTTGTTTGTTTGACTCCCCTCACCTTTCTCCATTAGCATCCCTGTCTTTTCCCCCACCAACCCCTTTGTCCTGGGTGGAGTGCCTTATGTACTGTGTCCACCACAATACTGTAATTCCCTAAATCTATCACATATAGAGGCATGGGAGTGTGGTGATCCCATGTCACTTATTATTTTCCTTTTTTTCTGCCGATTTAGTCTTGTTTGGTAGGGGATTTACTTGGTGCTTTTATTTTGACAGCGCCGCGGCAGCAGTTCCTCCTGTCAGGCTGTTCGCGGGCTGTCACAGCTGCGGCACTTAATCCTTTATTATTTGTCTCACCTGTTTGTGGTTTATTGGTTGCACTATTTAAGATCGCAGTGGAGATTCATTCCTCACTGCGATCTCACACCCATTCAGGCTGGAGTCCCCACGTCCGGCTCCAGTCTCTTTCCAGCGTCAGATTTCGCCCTCGTTGTTTAAAGTGTAAGTGACTCTTTGACTCTTTGTAATTGTTTAGTTATTCTGACCCATCGTGGTCGAGTGTTATAAGTTATGTGTTTTGCCCCTCAAGGCACATTAGTTTGTACTTTATAATAAAATAACAAAACTCACTGCTGGCTTGTGGCGTCTCATCTTTGCCCTGCAAAGGGCAGATCATAACAGGGAGGGCAACAGCACAACCTTATCCCACACATCATTCTTGATCTCACATTTAAGTTGTGTACTCAAGTATTTTCTTAACTATGCAAGTTTGTCAGATTTCAAATTATAAATCTCCAAGTAAAAGTTTGAAACAAAATGCTTGTGTTCTCTGCATTCCAAAAAGAACTTCTCTAGTTTATTAAAGTCAACTACACAATCCAATGGCTTAACTTTTTTATATATAAAATGTTTAACTTGTAAATATTTAAAGAAATCCTTATTTGATACATGATATTTTGTTTTCAAGGAATCAAATGTTGTAAACCTTCTATTCTCAAAAAGATTATTGATTCTATCTGTGCCCGTTTTTCCCAACGCATGAATTATGGTCCAGTACTCAGTGATGAAAGTTCTGGATTGTCTGTCAATGTCAGAAGAGCATTAAACGGATGGTTACGTACAAAAATTTTTCTTAATTTATTCCACGCCCAGCACCTGGTATTTTCTTGAAATTTAAATAGTGAATGATATTAAATAACCACCTTGTATTAAAATAAGATTATCGACCTTTAATAAAGTCCGTCTGATCTGCATCCACTGTGGAAGTCAACAGTTATTCCAATCTAAATGCAAGTATTTTAGACAGTATTTTATTATCCACCCCAAGCAGACTAATGGGCCTATATGAGGAACATAATTCTTGGTAGGTTATTTTTATTTTTTTAAATTCATTATATATTTGCTCTATACATTGATTCTGGAAGCATATCACGTTCAAATAACTTTTCAAAAAGCCTCAGCATCAAATTACTAATTTTACCTTTCATTACTTCAAAAAATTCTGGTGGGAAACCATCTACTCCTGGGCATTTACCTGACTGAAGTGCTGAAATAGCTCTGTCTACTTCTAATTGTGAAATAGGAGATTCCAGAGCATTTTTTTGATCCTCTGACAATCGTAGGAAGCTATATTATCCAAGAAGAAACCTGTTTTGAGCCTATCCAGATCAGCCTCCGAAGTTTATGTTAGCATAAAATTTTCTAAAATTCTCATTAATCTGAAAATCGTGTATCTTTGATTGTTTTCATCCACTATAGCTGAAATAAAGGATTTAACTGGAGTGTTCCTTGCCAGTTGTGCTAGCAGACAATTTGGCTTATTACCCAACTCGAAAAATTTTTGCTTAGCAAATAACATATCCTTTTCTGCTTTTTTAGTAATTACATTATACAATATTATTCTAGCACTTTTAAGTTCAATTAAAATTTCCTTACATTTCGTTTCATAGTAAATTTCCTTAAGCCTTATAATTTTCTTCTCAATTTCTAATTGCAATTTTAACTGTTGTCTTTTCCTATGATTTGGGTATAAAATAATCATACCTCTACGCCTTATAAGCATCCCATACAGTTCTTAAATCCATTTCACCTTTATTATTTAATTCCAAAAATAAATCTGTTTTTCCCCCCCAAAATTTTAATTTCTCATCTAGAAATAACGATGGGTTTAATCTCCAAGAAAATGAACGTATAACAGTTTTCAGGGGTTGAATACATAAAACTACAGGGGCATGACCTGAAAGGGGCTATGTAACCTATAGAGGGGATGTACGTGATGTCAGTGGTCACGTGCCACATTGTTTTTCCTGCCATATTGGACGTCAAGTAGCCTGGACCCTGTGTTGAGAATAATAATAATTCCACTGGCACATACTCTGTCCGACTCGCCACGGTGTTGTTCGTTTTCTATTACGACTGAATACCACCTTAAGTGAGTGGGATCTTTACAGCAAGGCGGCCCGGTACTCCCATGACATCATTTGTATGTGACAAGCAAAAACACAAGATGGCTATCGAGGCGAGCCTGCTGCTCGCTGGCTTTTTGTCAGAGTAAAGGCAAAAAAGGAGAGCCAGAGAAGGCTACAGGCAGCGAGACGAAACACTGGAAAAGTACTGGACAGTTTAGGAAGCCATGGGGCAGTATAAAGCGGAAGACGTGAGGATACAAACTAGATCACATATGAAGGTAAGCTAATGATTGCTAATGCTAGTTAGCACTAATAAGTCCCCCGTACTACATTGTAATCACGGCACGTTATCACTATTAGGTACTGAAATATGTATGCTGTGTGCATGTGTTTCAGATGGCTCTTTTGGGCAAAATTATCCCTTCAAACCATCAGTCTGGGTGTTCAACCAATCTCCAGTGGTGGGATATCACCCCAGCTTCACGAACCGCAGCGATTGCAGAGCTTCAGAATGTCTGTAGAAATGTTTAGCTTCCCGTGATACAAATTGCTCTGATCTGTTTGAAAATCATGGAGAGGCTTTTGAGACATCATGGGATGTACCTGCTCCAGCTGGTGGTGTCGTGGCAAGAAGTGATCAGCTGCCAAAAATTGATCGTCAGGTGCCATATTGTAGTTATGGGGTTATATTTGTCATAAAATATATATTTCAACAGGTGAACAGTACTGAGTTAGGTATAATAAAATATATTTAATGACATGATTTAGTAACAGACCCAGAAGAAGACTACAGATTTGGTTATAATAGCAATAATCTTTATTAGGAGTGAGTGTGTGTGAATGCAGAGCGGGAGGAGTCTGGCAACCCTGCAGAGGAGAGAGAGAAGGAGTAGTGAGTTATTTATGGCACACAGTAGAATATTGTGGAGTTAATTATAATCTTACGGAGCAGGGAGCGGTTGGAATGAAACAGCCTGTGGCCTCGTTCTGTCCTGGTTGCCGTGGTCCCGCGAAGGTGAAGAGGTGCTGGTGCAGGTACATGCAGTGCTCGGTGCTAGGGAAATTCCTCAGTTGAGGGAAAAGGGAAAAAGTTCAGTCTGATGATTGAGGCACTTACAGGATGCCGACGGGGGTGAGGAGACACCAGCTCCGGGAAGGGGCCCAAGTCCGCCGCCAGGAGTAGTGCCGGTCCACCAAGGAGAAGGTCCACCTGTGCACAGGTTATCCCAGACAAGCAGAGGGGAGATGCAGGGAGGTGAGTTCAGATTGAGAGGTAGCTTACGGTATGCCGGGTCTGAGGGGAGGTTCACAGCTAGAGATGAGAAGGGTTGTACAAGCGTAGAGGAGCTTTCTAACTGCATGTGAGCATCGACGTCTCTGTGCAGGGGTGGAGGACCTCACTCCATATAAAGGCTGCTTCATTAAGGATCGCAGGTGTGGATGAAACCGCAGCTGTGAAACATAATCAATGAGACACACAGCTCGGATCACCACATTTAACATTTATGATGGATTTTTAACCCCAAACAAGCTTCATCTAGGAATAAAAGCAATTAAAATAATGCAGTCACAAGGTTACATGGAAAATGCATGGATTTACTGGATGTATACATGTACTGTATAAATTTATATTCTACTATGTGTGAATAATGTACTATGTACTCCTTTTGTATTGAACTAGGAATTTTTACAGTAAACTTTTGTGCCTTTTGCAGATATGTCTCTGCGTTAGTTTGTTTTATTTGTAAAGGTTACCAAGATTTAGTGGCATAAATTAAATGCTAAAAGTTTGGAAAAGCTATCTAAATAATCCAGCAGTTTGAGAAATCACTTTTGGTTTGGTGTACGTCTGTCAACAGAATTATGAACCATAAAGTACTTTGTGTTAAAACATGTTAAATCCCATTAAACCCTAAGTCATTATTAGGAAATCCAGATGCTAATATGGCCCAGAATCCCTCCATATACTGGTACTATCACTAAAGTGTGCAGTGTTTTCTGCACTGGCACATCCAACAATACAGTCTTCGGTAAATAAAATAATTGTTTTTGGTTACTTTTTCTTAAAAATGAGCCATTATTTTCAGCGTCATTGATAAATGTTTGGTTTGTACTTTTGACTCTTCCCACCAGTGTCTTAACAGAAAAATAGAGCATCATGATGCAAACACATAAGTCACTGAATTGTTTATTACAGTCACCAGCAAAATCCAGATTATTTAGAATGTGCGAAATTCAAACTTTAAACTGTAAAAAAAAACTCAGAATGGGTCACACACGCCGGCCACACACACTGGCTCCTCGCCTTCGCAAAGTGGCCCAGCACACCAAGGAACGCTTGATTGAAGGCAGCATTCTGAGCCATCTCCTCCCTTCACAAGGTAGTTCCATGGGATCCAGGTCACGTGGACCCCTGACCAAGTGAGCACCCCAAGTGGACCCCAGGATCCAATCTGTACATGTACAAGTACATTCTCAATCCAGTGATTTGTACAAGAATTTGTGTAAAACTGTTGGAAAGACTTTTCCCAGTCACCAAGAAGTGTAAAAATATATACAGTGGGGAAAAAAAGTATTTAGTCAGCCACCAATTATGCAAGTTCTCCTACTTAAAAGATGAGCGAGGTCTCCAATTTTCATCATAGGTATACCTCAACTATGAGAGACAAAATGAGAAAAAAAAATCCAGAAAATCACATTGAATGATTTTTAATGAATTAATTGGTAAATTCCTCGGTAAAATAAGTATTTGGTCAATAACAAAAGTTCATCTCAATACTTTGTTATATACCCTTTGTTGGCAATGACAGAGGTCAAACGTTTTCTGTTAGTCTTCACAAGGTTTTCACACACTGTTGCTGGTATTTTGGCCCATTCCTCCATGCAGATCTCCTCTAGAGCAGTGATGTTTTGGGGCTGTCACTGGGCAACACGGACTTTCAACTCCCTCTAAAGATTTTCTATGGGGTTGAGATCTGGAGACTGGCTAGGCCACTGCAGGACCTTGAAATGCTTCTTACGAAGCCACTCCTTCGTTGCCCGGCAGTGTGTTTGGGATCATTGTCATGCTGAAAGACCCAGCCACGTTTCATCTTCAATGCCCTTGCTGATGGAAGGAGGTTTTCACTCAAAATCTCCCGATACATGGCCCCATTCATTCTTTCCTTTACACGGATCAGTCGTCCTGGTCCCTTTGCAGAAAAACAGCCCCAAAATATGATGTTTCCACACCCATGCTTCACAGTAGATATGGTGTTCTTTCTCCTCCAAACACGACAAGTTGAGTTTTTACCAAAAAGTTCTATTTTGGTTTCATCTGACCATATGACATTCTCCCAATCCTCTTCTGGATCATCCAAATGCTCTCTAGCAAACTTCAGACAGGCCTGGACATGTACTGGCTTAAGCAGGGGGACACATCTGGCACTGCAGGATTTGAGTCCCTGGCAGCGTAGTGTGTTACTGATGTAGCCTTTGTTACTTTGGTCCCAGCTCTCTGCAGGTCATTCACTAGGTCCCCCCGTGTGGTTCTGGGATTTTTGCTCACCGTTCTCATGATCATTTTGACCTCATGGGGTGAGATCTTGCGTGGAGCCCCAGATCGAGGGAGATTATCAGTGGTCTTGTATGTCTTCCATTTTCTAATAATTGCTCCCACAGTTGATTTCTTCACACAAGCTGCTTACCTATTGCAGATTCAATCTTCCCAGCCTGGTGCAGGTCTACAATTTTGTTTCTGGTGTCCTTTGACAGCTCTTTGGTCTTGGTCATAGTGGAGTTTGGAGTCTGACTGTTTGAGGTTGTGGACAGGTGTCTTTTATACTGATAATGAGTTCAAACAGGTGCCATTAATACAGGTAACGAGTGGAGGACAGAGGAGCCTCTTAAAGAAGAAGTTACAGGTCTGTGAGAGCCAGAAATCTTGCTTGTTTGTAGGTGACCAAATACTTATTTTACCTAGGAATTTACCAATTAATTCATTAAAAATCCTTCAATGTGATTTTCTGGATTTTTTTTTTTCTCATTTTGTCTCTCATAGTTGAGGTATACCTATGATGAAAATTGGAGACCTCTCTCATCTTTTAAGTGGGAGAACTTGCATAATTGGTGACTGACTAAATACTTTTTTGCCCCACTGTACATGTAAGACGACAACTAAGCTGACCCGGAGAAGATTTTGGCTCCGTTTCTGCTTTCAAAAGACTTTTCTTCTCCACCGCTGCTGCTTGTCCCGGTGGCTGCCCCAGATGAAAATCCACAGAATAGGTATGTAGGACTATAATGTTCTGAATGAGGCTTTGAAAAGCTCTGAATCAGTTTGTAAATCACTGGATTGAAAATGTACTTGTACATGTACAGATTGGACCCGGGGGTCCACTTGGTGTGCTCACATGGGGTGCTGACTTGGTCAGGGGTCCACTTGACTTGATTCCATTTCATGCTCTCTTGCCTCACTGAGAGGCAACTGGATATGCTGTTGGTCCAGGTTCAGCAGATCTTAAGCCTGCGGTGGGACTCTAGAATGAAAATACACACACAACTTAAGTACATGCACAGCACAAAAGTGCAACATGTAAAAAACTACTTTTTAACCAGGATTAACACTAGCTTATTTAGTCAGATGTTGTTGATACAAGCGCAAAATACAAGTAGAGCAGGGAGAGTTAGCATTGATGGCTAACTAGCTAGCTCATTGTCTGCATGCAGGAGACAACGGTGTTGTTTGTTCAAAGTGAGCTTTTCACCACTGGGATAAATAACAGCAAGGATGCATAATATTACATCACTCACCATCCTCCATCACTGTTTTCAACAATGATGATGCCTTGGTCGGGTTGATGCCACTCTGCCTTCCATCTTCCAGGCCAAAAACATGTAGGTTAGGTTGATTGGAGACTCTAAAGTGGCCCTAGGTGTGAATGTGTGTGTGAATGGTAAAGGGATAGCGCCGTACCGTGGCTGCTTCATCCATCCAGGTGGATGCCCTCAGTTTCCCCTCTGGGGATCAATAAAGTATACAAAAAAAAAAAAAATCTGCCTTCGTCGTGGTCGTGAATTCATTTTGGGTCGCTCTGTCCAGCTCTCTCTGGATTTCTTTAATCAGCTACAAAGCACAGAAAAGTCTGCACCTCGTCAGTGGACCACGGTGTTGATTTGTGTGTAGCCATTTATCTCGTTGATTACACTCACTCACGCTTGCTGTTGGTGATTTGACTGTTCATTGCCATCCAAAATGGCGCAGTAAACAAAAGACACATGACCCGTGTGACGTCGGTGCAACCCCTCTATATCCACATTTTCAACCAGATCAGCAAGATGTCTAGAAACAAAAAATATAATCAATTCGAGAGGCTGACTGATGATGTTTAGAGTGAAAGGTATACTTCTTTAAGACAGGGTTGTAGTGTCTCCATATACAGTATATACAAGATTAAACTCTCTATTCATATTTAATACTGCCTTTGCATTCTTGGAAATAATTGTCTGTGAGGGAAACCTAATTTTTTTTTTTTCCACAATATCTTTATTGAACCTTTTTTTTTTTTTAAACAAACATGATACAAACAATCAAACACTAACACTAAAGTACTACAAAAAAAAAATGCACTAAAAAACACCAACAACCACCAACAAAATCAAATCTTCAACAATGCTCCTCTGTTTAGTCTAGACAATCCAACACATAAGTATACATATTATGTTCACCAGTTTGGAATTTACAAGGTCCACACATATCATTCACCTTCTTCTTCAAGAGTTATGTTTAAATTTTTTACATAATCAATAAAAGGTCTCCATATATTCTCAAACACAATTTCCTTTGATTTCAGTATATATGTTATTCTTTCTAATGGAAGGTTTGTTAACATCTGTCTTAACCACTGAGTCACATCTGGTCTATGAGTCTTTTTCCATAATAGTGCAATACATTTTTTGGCATTAAGCAAACTGAGGTCTATGAATGTTCTTTCACTTTTATTAAAATTATGCTTTTCTGGGTACAGACCCAACAAAAACAGTTTAGGATTCAATATGATTTGTTTTGAGATTATTTTTTCAATTGTTACCCTCACCTCTTCCCAAAACATTCTTATTAATCTACATTCCCATACACAATGAAATAGAGTTCCTTTACTTTCCATGCACTTTGTGCATGTATCTGGTATATTTTTGTTATATCTATTTAACTCCTCCGGTGTAACATACATCCGCATTAACCATTTGAAATGTATCAATTTAAGGCGTACATTTATTGATTTGGTTTGAGCTTCTGTACAAGCCAATTCCCATTGTTCCTCTGAAATTTCAGTTTGCAGATCTTCTTTCCAGTAGTTTAATCTTTTCAGTGAATTTTCACTTGAAAATAGTGTCAATGAGTTATAAAACTCTGAAATAATACCCTTTCTTTTACTATCTTTCATCAACATTTTTTCCAAGGATGAATAGATAGGTCGAGTGAGAGCTTTATTTTGATTTGATCGAATAAAGTTTTTAAGTTGAAGATATTTAAAAAAATGTGTTCTATTGAGATTAAATTTGATCCTCAACTCTTCAAAAGACATTATGTTTTCTGCACATGGCAAATATAAATCCTGAATCTTTTGTATCCCTTTTAAATTCCATACTTTAAATACAGCGTCCGCTCTCCCTGGTTTAAAATATTGATTACCCCATATTGGACTAAATTGTGACACTAACTGTGGTTCTTTTAAATAGTTTTTAGCTTCACACCATATTTTGATCATATGCTTTACAAATGGATTTTTAACTTGTTTTTGTAATTTTTTTGCCGAATCTGAGTATATGAATATGGGAAGAGGTAAAGGTAAATTGTATGATTCCATTTCAGTCCAGTGAGGGAGATCATTTGATGAAAAATAATATGTCATAGACCTCAGTTGTGCCGACCAATAATACAACATAAAATTTGGACATTTCAGACCTCCACGATCAAATGGTAAATATAATAAAGACAGACGTAATCTAGCCCTCCTGTTGTTCCATATAAATTCCACTAACTTTTTTTTTATTCTTGAGAATAGATCTAAAGGTGGTGATAAGGGAATGTATTGAAATAAATAAAGTATTTTAGGTAAAATATTACTTTTAAGTATATTGATTCTCCCGATCATCGACATTGGTAGTGACATCCATCTCTGAAGTAACTCATCAATATCTGTCATTAAGGCTTCATAATTGACACTGGCGATTGATTCTAGCTTAGGCACAATTTGGATTCCTAAATATTTAAACTGATTTACAACATTGAATTGATTTACCTCAGGGGCTGGGTAATTTCTCTGGGTCTCATTTAGCATTAATATTGAAGATTTAGTTTTATTTATTTTATATCCTGATATTTCCCCGAAATTCTTTATTAAATTCAACAAGGTCGGAATTGATTTTTTAAGATTCGACATAAACAAAATTATGTCATCGGCATACAGGGAGATTTTATGTTCTGTTGGTCCAACTTTAATTCCATATATTTGTGACTGTAGACGTATCGCCATCGCTAAAGGTTCAATTGCCATAGTAAACAGTAAAGGTGAAAGTGGACAGCCTTGTCGACATCCTCTATTGATTTTTATTGATTTTGAAATATTGTTATTTGTTAGAATTTCTGCAGTAGCATTATTATATATTATCTGAACCCATTTTATGAAATTATTTCCAAGTCCAAACCTTTGTAAGACTTCAAAAAGAAAGGGCCATTCAACTCTATCAAAGGCTTTTTCGGCATCCAGTAATAAGAGAGCTGTATCTGGTGCTTCTTTATTAGAATAAATAATATTAAATAATCTTCTTACATTATGGAAGCCTTGTCTTCCCTTTATAAAGCCATTCTGATCTCGATTAATAATATTTGGTAAAATTTCTTGTATTCGTCTTGCTAAAATTTTACAGATTATCTTAAGGTCGGCATTTAATAGGCTTATTGGTCTCATATTTTCACATTTATTAGAGGGCTTACCTGGTTTTGGCAACAGTATAATTAAGGCATTATTCATATATGATGGTAAATTACTATTTTGAAATGCTTCTAAAACCATTTCCAAAAAAGGTTTTGTTAATTTATTCTTAAATTTTTTATAAAGGTCAACTGGAAGACCATCTGGTCCTGCACTTTTTCCTGATTTCATATTATCAATGGCTAGTCCAACTTCTTCTTGACTAATTTTAGACTCCAATATCTCCCTGTTTTCATTTGGAATACACGGTATAAATAGTTCATTCAAAAACCCATGTAGTTTTGTTAAGTCAGATTCATTTTTGGTATCATATAATTTTTCATAGTAATCTCTAAAGGCTCTATTAATTTCTAAAGGATCTATAACTACCTGTCCGTTACTTATAATACTGGTAATTGGTGTTTTAGATTCTAATTGTTTAATCTGCCATGCCAATAACTTTCCTGATTTTTCACCTTGTTCATAAAAAGATTGTTTCAATCTTAGAAGACTCGAGGCAGCTCTATTCGCTGATTTTTTGTCATATTCAGCTCTCAAAATCAGTAATTCGTTCTCCAACCTTGGATCTCTTCCTGCATATACTCTTTCTTGAAGAATTTTTATTTTATGTTCCAATTGGACTCTCTCCTCTTGAGTCTTCTTAGATTTTGAACCTGTATAACTAATAATATGTCCCCTAATAAAAGCTTTGAAAGCCTCCCACTTTACACATGCTGATGTTTGTGTAGTATTGATATCAAAGAACTCATCTATCTGTTTTTCTATATACTTAACAAATTCCTCATCCTGAAGCCATTTATGCTGAAATTGCCATCTACCTAGTTCCTTTGTCAATTTCTTATCTACATACATTAGACAGCAGGGTGCATGATCAGAGATCACGATGTTATCATAAAAACAGTTTTGAATCTTGGACCTTAATTCTGTGGAGATCAAAAAATAATCTATACGTGAGAATGTCTTGTAGGTATTGGAATAACAAGAGTATGCTTTAACTTGTGGTTTCATTTCTCTCCATATATCTATCAATTTCAATTCTTTCATAAAATGATTAATGGTCATCCTACATCCATTGTGCGTACAGTCCAGTCCTGTTGATCTATCTATACCGGGATTCAATGTACAATTAAAATCCCCTGCTATTATATGTTGCCCTGTAAGTGATGATAAGATAAGAAATAAATTAGCAAAGAACTTTTGATCATCTATATTGGGACCATATAAGTTCACCAAATTTATGTTTTCTAATAGCAAAGATCATTGAATGATTACATATCTTCCAAATTTGTCTCCAATTACATTTTTCACTTGAAATGGGACTGATTTATGTATGAGAGTCATAACTCCCCTGGCTCGGGATGAAAATGATGAGGTGAAAACACTTCCTTGCCATCTACTCCTAATTCTTTTTACATCTTCCTCTATTAGATGAGTTTCTTGTAAAAACACAATTTTATTTTATTCATAACTTGTTTAAGTTTTTTTAAATTTTGTAGACCTCTGCAATTCCATGAAGTTAAATTAAGATTAACGCTTTGATTTATAATCAATAGGGAGTTTGGGATTACCTTGCAGTGTAAACATGCTCAAACAGAAAAGCAAAAAAATGAGTGGTTGAACATTCACCCTACAAACTACACACAAACAAATTCCCCCTTCCCACATTTGTGGCAAACCCCCCCAAAACAAAAGAAAAATTCCGTCTCCCGATATAGCCATCGACCGTTCCACACCCACGAGGAACAGCCAAAGCCACTCCTTCTTCATCCTCCCAATCACCCTAACTCTACTGCTTTTAATAACGTAACATTAACTCTCTTCTGTAATTTTCCAATTTAACTCCAAAATTTTTTAGCAATTTTGTACTTTTTTTTTTTTTAATATGTAATACATTCTATATTTTGTAATCTTGTTATATGCTTCTAATCAGTTAAATGCTCAAATATTCTACCCTATATTCTGTTCATGCTTAGCTCCCACCAGTCTCTTCCTGGATCTTCTTGATGAGCTCCTGCGCCTCCTCGGGGGTCTTGAAGATGCGTGTTCTGCCCTCATATGTGACCAGAAGTCTTGCAGGGTGAATCACTCCATGACGAATCTCAAGGTTGCGCAGTTCTTTGCGGATGGGGTCAAACTGCTTCCTTAATTGTTGGATTCCTGAGGCCAAATCTGGGTAGAACCGCACCTGCTGATCTTGGTATTTAATTTCTCCTTTGGCCCGCACCGCGTTGGAGATCGTCATCCTGTCTCTGTAGCTGAGAAACTTCATAATTAACGTCCTCGGTGCTGCCTTGTTACCTCTCGGTGGGCCAATTCGGTGGGAGCTTTCCAAGACGACTGATGATTTTAGCTCCGCGTTGTTCAGCGCCTCCGGGATCCACCCCTCCAAAAAGGAGCATGAATCACGACCTTCGGCTCCCTCCGGTAAACCCACCAGCCTCAGGTTGTTCCGTCTGGACCGAGATTCCAAGTCCAGAACGCTATTTTCCAGATCTTTATTTTTTTTTTCCAAAGTGCACACCTTTATTTGAAGTCCGCTGATTTCATCCTCCGCACTTGAAACACGAAGCTCCGCCTGCGTCACTCGCTCCACGCAGTCACCCAACTCCTTTCTCATTGCATCCAACGCTGCCATAATCCCATCAAGTTTAGCGGAAAAGTCTGCTCTCATTGAGCTAATGGCAGCCAGCACTGCACCTGTGCCGCCATCGTCAGCAGCAGCAGTTACCGCACCACCGCTAGTTTCATCCGCCATATCCGCAGCTTTTTCTACTGCGCCACAAACTTTAAAGTCCGTTAATTTGGACTGCTTCGGCGATTCAATTTTTCCCCCTCCTGATTTCCCAGCCTTAGTCTTCACCGGCATATCCTCACCCAAACGCTGGGAAAAGTTCTGTTCCAAATGAGAGAGTTATTTGCCGAATTTTTATTTCCAGGAGCAGAGCAGAGTGATACGTGTCCTTCTAGGCGGCCGCCATAACCGGAAGTCCGAAACCTAATTTTTATTTACGAAGATTCAACAAAATTTGCTGTTGTTCACCAATCATTGTTTATAAACATACTTTTACAGAGTCTGTCAGTGCAGTTGCTTTGGTCAAGTAGACTGCTAGCTAGTTAGCATTTATTATGCATCATAGCTGCACTGTGGCTTTGTGGATCTAGGGAAAGCGTAAGGTATTGTATGTGGTAGAAGTCAGGAGTGAAATATGCAACTTTTCTCTTAGAAATTTGTAACTTTTTTCTCATGAATTTGCACATTTTTCTTAAAAATTTGCAACTTCTTCCTCATGAATTTTTATGAATTTGCAACTTTTCTTACGAATTTGCAACTTTCTTCTCAGAAAACTGCAACTTTTTCTCTTAGAAATCTGCAACTTTTTTCTCATGCATTTACAACTTTTTCTCTTAAAATTGCAACTTTTTTCTTAGAAATTTGCAATTTTTTCTCATAAAATTGCAACTTTTTCTTAGAAATTTGCAACTTTTTTCTTAAGAATTTGCAACTTTTTCTCATAAAATTGTAACTTTTTCTTATAAAATTGCAACTTTTTTCTTAGAAATTGGCAACTTTTTCTCTTAGAAATCTGCAACTTTTTTCTTATGAATTTGCAACTTTTTCTCATAAAATTGCAACTTTTTCATAAAATTACAACTTTTTCTCTCAGAAATTTGCAACCCTTTTGGTGGTGAGGTGTGCTGTAGGAGTGACAGATGAATCCAAGGTGGGGTGGAACTGTGTCACGGATCAGCCTCGAGCCCCTTCTTGTTGCCATGGTGATAGACAGGTTGACAGAAGAGGTCAGGCAGGATTCTCCGTGGACCATGATGTCTGCAAACGACATTGTAATCCATAGTGAGAGTAGGGAGCAGGTGGAAGAGAACCTGGAGAAGGAGATCCACTCCGTCAGTACTATGTATAGTTCATTTCTCCCATTTTAAGAAGCCACTGTCATTTAAATGGTTCTCTGTCTTCCTCCCCTTCAGGTACTGGGACCCCGGTCCTCGCGCCGACCCCTTCGAGGACATGCGGTACATCTGGGGTGGCTTTTCCTACCTCCAGGACGTCATTGAGCAGGGCATTATCAGGGCACTGACGGGCACCAAGGAGAAGACGGGCGTGTACATCCAGCAGATGCCATATCCGTGCTACGTGGACGACATGTGAGAAAAACTCAGACCACCCACACGTTTGATTCCTCTACTCCTCCTGGCTCTTTCTCTCTCTCTCTCTCTCTCGTCTTCTGTGGGGGAAAGCCGGTCTTAAAGTGTTGGGGGTATTTTGGGGTTCTGAGGACTTTGAACACAAGAACTGGGAGGGAATTAAGGAGAAAGTGTGTGCTCGCTTTTCTAAATGGAAATGGTTGCTGCCACAGCTGTCATATAGGGGAAGAGTTCTGGTCGCTAATAATCTGGTCGCTACGGCTCTTTGGCATAGGCTTATTGCTTTGACACCGCCCAGGAGCCTGGTTGAGGAGGTTCAGAAGATCGTGGATTTCTTTTGGTCTGGTCGACATTGGGTTCGTGCGGCTGTTCTCTACCTGCCTGTTGCCGAGGGAGGACAGGGCCTGGTGGACATACAGTCCAAGATCACCTGTTTTAGGCTTCAGACTGCGCAACGGCTCCTTTATGGATGTGGCCCCTGCTGGATGGACACTGCAAAACTGCTCCTGAGGAGAGTTGGCCGCTTGGGCTATGATAAGCAGCTTTTCCTCGTGAAGTCTGGGGAGGTGGACTTTACTGGACTTTCTGCTTTTTATACATCTGTCTTGCATGCATGGCAAGTCTTCACCGTAGCCCGCATTCCTGAGGAGACTCCAGGCATGTGGCTGTTCAAGGAACCACTGTTTTTCAATCAATTCATGGACACTCAAGTGCTGCAGTCTGTTAATCTGTGAACTTGTTTAAGAGAGGCAGGCTGTACCAAGCTTGGTCATCTTATGAAGATGTCAACCACGTCCATAGAAACGCTGAGGCGGAGTGCCAACATTGCATCTGTCAGACTGGTGCATAGCGTGGTGAAGGAAGTGTGTGCTGCCCTGCCACGACCACTTAGAGCCTTTGCGGAAAACCGTACTCTTTCCAATCAATGGGATGAGGACACTGTGTCCAAATTTCCTGCCCTTTCCATAAGTCCAGCAGTGGGAGAGTGGCAGGAGGGAGAAGATCGCCTGCTGTCCTTCAGGACTCCTCGTCTGGGCGAGTTCCAGTTTGTAGGGAAGAACACGGTGTATCACATCTGTGTGAAGGTTCTGAATCTGCGCTCTCTGACGGAGGTAAAAGAGTCGAAGTGGGCGGGGTTTTTGGGGCCGGTATTCTCCCCGAAAGGCAGCTGGTGGTCCATGTACAAGCTCCCTATTGAGAAACGGACGGCAGATCTCCAGTGGAGGATTGTTCATGGGGCAATAGCTACGAATAAATACAGCGCACACCTGGATCCGACTGTGGGGGAGGAATGTTTGTTTTGTTCCCAAGTTGAGACCCTGGAGCATTTGTTTGTTCAATGTTTTCGTTTATCTGGGATTTTTGATCTTTTGAAAGTGTGGTTTCATAATTTTGGTGAATGTTTCTCTTTTGGTTTGTTTATTTACGGTCCAAAGTATAAAGTGGCAAAGAAGTCTGTGCACACTTTGATCAACTTCCTGTCTGGTGCTGCTAAACTTGCCATCTGGCTGACGAGAAAAAATCGGACTACTAACACTGGCAATGTGGATCCTGTGTTTGTTTTCAAGGCCTTGTTAAAAGTCAGACTCCAGGTGGAGTACTCTTACTATAAAATGGTGGACAATTTGGAGGTATTCACCAATAGATGGACTGTAGGGAATATTTTGTGTTCTGTGGGAGAGGGGGATGAGTTATGTTTGCACCTTTGAAATGTGAGACACTTGGTGGAATGATGGTATCATGGTGATTTTACATTTTTGAATTGTACAATAAAGGGATTTTTTTAAACCTCAAACCTCTCTCTCTCTCTCTCTCTGAGTGGGTGTGGTGAGTGAGAGTTTGCATCAGAGTGAGTGGACCTCTGAGTGAGTGATATTTTTCTGACTTTTCTATCCTTTTATGTTTTCTTAGGGTGTTTTTGCAAAGTTATTGTGTTGTGTGTGTGTGTAGATCGGTGCAGGTTTTTTTGTTTGGTTTCTCTTGCCGGCCAGCATTTGCTGGTCGGCTCGGTGTGTGCAGCGCTCACAGGGTGGGAAGTAACGTTTGTTTGCTATGGATTTCACCAAGTTAACCAGAAAACATGGCATTAAGATTGCCGGTGCAGCGCGGTTCTCTGTGAATGAGTGCGCTCTGGCTGTTGCTGAAGTGGTCGGACCGCAGAGTATAAAATCCGCGGCCCGGATGAATTGGGCAGTAGTCTTGTTTCTAGACTCTGTGGAAAAAGTGAACTCGGTTGTGGAAAACGGCGTTGTCTTCAGTGATACTTTTGCTAGTGTGTCTCCTCTCTCTTCCATCTTAAAGGATCACGTTATCAAATGTCTCACCATTTATTAGTGATGAGGTTCTGCAGAAGAAATTGCTGAGCTGTGGCAAGATAGTATCTCCTATTAAAAAGTTGCCTTCTGGCTGCACGTCTCCTGAACTCAGTCATATTATGTCTCACAGAAGACAGCTGTTTATGATCCTGAATAACAGAAATGACGAGCTTAATTTGGTTTTTAAACTAAGGGTGGAGGACTTTGACTACATTATTTTTGTTACATCAGAGAACATGAAATGTTTTGCATGTGGGGGAGAAGGACACCTGATCAGGGCCTGTCCACACAGTGCCTTAACTTCAGCTGCAGGGAGACGGGGACAAAGTGGGGGACTGGTGACCAGTCTGACAAGCAGGGTGAGGGTGACAGACGAGAAGGTGAGCAGGCAGGTGCAGATGCACGGGGTGGGGGGGGGGGGTGGAGTTAATGGGCAGTCAGGTATGCAGGGGGAGGAAGTGAGTGGATAATTGGGCACAAAGGAGAAAAATGTAGGTGAAAGGAAAAGTGGTAGTACTAATGATCTGACAAGCATTCAAAAAGCAGGACAAACAGACAGGGGGGCGTACAGGAGGGTGGGGCTGATGGCCAGACAGATGCAGGACATAGTGGAGCTGGCGGTCAGACAGGTGAGCAGGGGGAAGTGGAGACGCTGGTGTGTGGTGATGTGGACTGTGAATCAGTTGTTATCGGTGCTGGAGCTGCAGAGGAGAATATGGAGGAAGGAGAGACCCCTCTGAATACTTCTCAGCTTAAGAGAAAAACTAAAAATGGTAGGCAGGTTTTACAGGAGAAGGCAAGATTACCTAAAAGGGTAAAATGCAAAGTGTCAGATGAACATGAGGGAGCAGCCTTAGCTTCAGAGGTTAGTGAAGGTGAAGACTCACCCCCTCTGATGGCTGACAGTGAGCTGTCTGACTGTAGGTCCTCCCAACATCACCAAGTCCAGAAGGAGTACAGTGTAGCAAAAATAAAAATGTTCTTACAGAAAACCAAGAACATGACAGGAGTAAAAATTGAAAATTACTTCCCAGATAAAAAGGGCTTCCTTGATTCAGTGAGGGTCTTAATGAAAGGGGGGAGCTTCACTGACCAAGAATATTAGCGTCTGAAAAAAGTAGTTTTTAGACTTAAGCAAGAATTGTTTAATAATGATGCTGAGAATGATGATGACGATGATGGCGGCGCTTCGTAAATTCTCTGCCTTAGTGTTCCTTTTAACTGTTCTGTTAACTTTTTTGCCTCTCCCTCCATGAGCAATTTTAAAGTAAGGACTTTGAACCTGAATGGAGCGAGAGAGGCAAGGAAAAGAGCTATGCTGGTTGATTTCATGATCCTGAATAATGTTGATATGCTCGTACAAGAAACACACAGTGATAAATCTAATGAGACAGACTGGCAGAGGGAGTGGGGAGGGCAGGTTATACTGAGCCACAGTAGCAGTAGTAGTGGGGGAGTGGCCGTCCTTTTCTCCCCAAGATGTTCCCCAGTTTCATATTCTGTCACTGAAGTTGTACAAGGGAGACTACTGGTGATTCAGGCTGTTTTTGGTCGGTGTACACTTACTCTCATCAGTGTTTATGCTCCAACTTTGGGGCGCACAGGTTGGGTTTTCTTAGTGAGATAAACACCTTTTTAAACAACTGCAACCAAGATGACTTTGTGTTCTTAGCTGGTGATTTTAACTGCGCTGCAGATGATTCAATAGACAGGAACCAAATAGAACCTCACCCAGCCTCTAACCACCTTTTAATGGAAGTTATTAAAACTCATGATCTGGTAGATGTTTGGAGGTCTCTCCATAATATGGACAGACAGTACACATGGTCCCACATTTGAGATGGTCTCATTTCTCTTGCAAGATTGGATCGTTTTTATTGTTTTAAACATCAAAGGAATATTTTTACAAACTGTTCTATTGTACCTACTGGTTTTACTGATCATTCTTTGCTATTATGCCAAGTTTTTATTAGTAATTTTAAGTATCGAAGTGCCTTTTGGCATTTTAACAGTTCCCTGCTTCTGGACAACAATTTTAAAAAAAGTTTTAGGTTCTTATGGAGGAATTTTAGAGAGCAGCGTCTTGTGTTTGGCTCTTTACAGCAATGGTGGGACTGTGGGAAGGTGGAAATAAGAAATTTTTGTCAACAATACACTCTCAGTGTCACTCGGGACATAACCAGATTAATAAAAGACAGAGAGAATGATATTGTAGAGCTTCAGTCGTTGTTAGACTCTACAGGAAATCGAGGGCACTTTGAAGTCCTCAAAGCAAAAAAGAAAGTTCTTACAGACTTGGCACCAGGGCTCAGGGAGCCCTCGTCAGATCCAGGTTCCAGAGTGTAAACCAGATGGATGCCCCCTCAAAGTTTGTTTTTGGACTGGAGAAGAAAAATGGGCAGAGCAGGTACATTCACGCTCTACGGTCAGCATCCAGACAGGAGCTGAGGAAGCCTGGTGACATCAGGAAACGTGCTGTGGAGTTTTATTCAGACGTGTACAAGTCTGAGTATGTTGAAAATGAACAATTGTTAGCTTCCTTTTGTGATGGACTTCCCCAGGTTTCTGAAGACTTCATTCTTCTACTGGGGGAGCCCCTACACCTTGAAGAGTTGTCCACCGCTTTGCAGAGTATGGAAAATGGGAAAGCTCCTGGGACTGACGGACTTCCTATTGATTTCTTCAAGGCCTTCTGGCATGATATGGGTGGAGACCTTCTGGAAGTTTTGAATGGAAGTCTGACTAGAGGATTCCTACCTATCAGTTGCAGGAGGGCTGTAATCACTTTACTCCCCCAAAAAAGTTGATCTAATGGAGATTAAGAACTGGCGCCCTGTTTCCCTGCTCTGCACAGACTATAAAATTTTCTCCAAAACCCTGGCCAACAGGCTGAGAGACATTATAGACCAGATCATTCACCAGGACCAGACCTACTGTGTGCCCGGTAGGTCCATTCTTGACAACGTGTCTTTAATTCGGGATATTTTGGCCATCTCTAGCTCACTGGACATGGACCTTGGTTTGATTTCACTGGACCAAGAAAAATCATTTGACCGGGTTGAGCTCCCTTACCTCTGGAAAATTTTGGAGTGGTTTGGCCTCAACCCTGGTCTTATTGCTATGATCAAGGTTTTGTACCAGGACATTGAAAGTGTGTTGAAAATTAATGGAGGACTGAGTGCCCCTTTTAAAGTAACGAGGGGAATAAGGCAAGGCTGTGCTCTGTCAGGCATGTTGTATGCCATTTCCATTGAACCTATGCTGTGTAAGATGCAGTCCACCATGGAGGGGCTGATTTCATTCAACTCTGTTAAAAAACTGGTACTTTCAGTATATGTTGATGATATCATTGTGATGGTAAAGAACCAGACAGAAGTAAACTGTTCACAAAAAGTAGTCGAAAATTTTGGTACAGCATCTTCAGCGAAAGTGAATTGGTCCAAGAGTGAAGCCCTTGTAGTCCATTTTAAATCAGAGCAGTTGCCAACACTGCCAGGAGGCCTATACTGGAAAAAAAGGTGGTCTTAAATATCTTGGGGTGTTTTTAGGGGACGAGGCTGCTGTAAATAAAAACTGGGAGGGATTGATAGAAAAAGTTAAAGGGAAGTTGGAAAAATGGAAATGGCTGTTGCCACAGATGTCTTATAGGGGAAGGGTGTTAATAATTCACAACTTAGTTTCCAGTGGACTGTGGCATAAATTTGCCTGTGTGGACCCCCCCCCCCCCCCCAACAACCTACTGAAGCAGATACAGAACTGCATGATTGACTTTTTCTGGGACAGGCTGCACTGGGTTCCACAGTGTGTTTTGTTTCTGCCAAAAAGAGGAGGGGGGGCAAGGACTGGCTCACCCCGTCAGCCGAGTGGCATCCTACAGACTTCGGTTTATTCAGAAGCTTCTCACTGGCTCTCAAGATGTGGTTTGGAGACCTGTGGCCAGCAGTGTTTTAAAACAGGTCAATGGACTAGGTCTTGATTCGTCAGTTTTTTTAATGGATCCTGGCTGTTTTAACCTGTCCACCCTGCCTACCTTCTATCAGAACATTTTTAAAATATGGAGTTTGTTTGCATGGAAGAGACTGGAACCTGCTCTCTCACTGCACTGGCTGTTGGAGGAACCCCTGATCTTCAGAGCTAGATTGGAACTCCAGTTCAGGTCCCTACCTGCCCTGACACACATCTTGGTTTCCTCTGGCAGCATTACATGACCCATGTTGCGTAATAAATGCACAAGTCTTTACTCAGCAAAGACTAAACTGTTTTATTACTATTGTGTGAAGGCTTTTAATAGAAGGCAGTTAAATGACAGAGTGGACATGGTGTGGAGGAAGAGACTGAAGGTCACAGTCAGGCCCGTGTGGAGGGTCCTGTACAAATCCCCTCTACATAAAAGAGCAGGTGATCTCCAGTGGAGGATTCTGCATGGAGCTGTGGCCGTCAACTCTTTTATTTCCCACATCAATCCTAGAACATGTAAAGACTGCTCTTTCTGTGGGTCAACTGAAACTATTTTTCATTGTGTTGTTGAGTGCCCTAGACTGAAGCCACTGTTCATGCTTTTGAGCAACATTTTTATGAGTTTTGATGTAATGTGGTCCGGCATGATTTTTATATTTGGTGCTGGATGCTGACATAACGCACGGCTCAGGAGACGCACACACACAGGCTCAGAGAGGTTCAAATAGTTTATTAGCAACAGGGGTGAATGGATGTGTGTCTGCGGGATGTAAATGTATTGGTGGCGGCGTCTGCTTCGGGCACAGAGGCAGGAGACCGTACAGCCGGCAACCCTATGGGAAAGAGCACAAAGACACAGGGTGACAGGCACACACCAACACAGGAGGAGAATAAGCGAGAGAGGAGCTTACTTGCAAGGGACAGATGACTGGCACTACAAGGACGGGACCTGGGAGACAGCCACCTGCAGGACTCGGTGCAGCAGCGAGGAATGGCGAGGGAGAGGTGTTGTCCGCCGCCGAGGAATCCACCTGTGCACAGGGGAGCAGACTGGAAACAAAGGAGGTAAGGGCTTCTTACCGAAGGCGTTGTGCTGAAGGAAAAGTTGACTCACGATGATGAGTAGAGAAGTCTGACGGCTTCAGGCCGAAGCTCAGGGCGAGGCGGCTTATATTCCTCGCCACTGATGATGTGCAGGTGTATGTGCAGGTGGCGCCGCTGATGAGCGGCGCGGCGTGACAGTACTCCCCCCTCTAGCAGCGCCTCCTGGCGATGGCTTCTCTGGGTGCGCTCGGTGGAAATCAGCGATGAGCGAGGGGTCTAACACAAACGACCGGGGCACCCACTGTCGATGTTCAGGCCCGTAGCCCTCCCAGTCCACCAAGTACTGCAACCCACGACCCCGGCGCCGGGAGTCCAGGATGGAAGAGACGGCCCAGGCCGGATGGCCACCAACCATCCGGGGCGCGGGTTGCGCAGCAGGAGGAGGGCAAAGGGGGTCGGAGACTGCCAGCTTCACCTTAGACACGTGGAAGGTGGGATGGATGCGGCGGGAGGGGGGAATAGCCACACGCACAGCTACCGGGTTGATGATCCGGGTGATGGGGTAGGGTCCCACAAAGCGCTGTGCCAGCTTCCTCCTCTCGCCTTTCAATGTTATGTCCTGGGTCGACACGTAGACTCGTTGCCCAACTCTGTACGCCGGGGCAGGTCTTCTGTGCCGGTCCGCCACAGTTCTGTTGCGCTCCGCTGTGCGTAAAAGCGCATTACGCGCAGATGCCCAGATGGAGCGGAACTGCCTGAGATGCGCCCTAACTGACGGGACAGTTACCTCACTCTCCTGCGCCGGGAACAGCGGGGGGTCGTAACCCAGGGACGCCTTGAAGGGGGACATCCCTGTAGCAGAAGAGCGAGCGGTGTTGTGGGCGTATTCAACCCAGGCAAGATGGTTACTCCAGGACGTAGGTTTGGATGCAGTCACACAGCGGAGCGCAGCCTCCAGCTCCTGGTTGGTCCGCTCACACTGCCCGTTGGATTGGGGGTGATGGCCGGAGGAGAGGCTCACCTTGGCTCCGATGGCGTTACAAAACGACTTCCAAACCTCAGAGGAAAATTGGGGCCCCCGGTCCGAGACCACGTCCACCGGAATCCCGTGCAGCCTGACCACGTGTTGGATGAGGAGGTCCGCCGTCTCCAGGGCAGTAGGGAGACCTCGCAGGGGAACGAAGTGCACCGCCTTGGAGAAGCGATCCACGATGGTCAGGATGGTGTCGTAGGAGTTGGAAACTGGGAGTCCGGTGACGAAGTCCAGGGCGATGTGCGACCAGGGCCTGCCAGGGACGGGCAGGGGCTGGAGCAGACCCGCTGGAGGGGCGTTTCCTGACTTATTGGTGGCACAAATTGGACAAGCCCGGGCGTAGCGGGCCGCATCCCTCCGCAGGCCCGGCCACCAAAAGGACCGCTGGAGGAGATCTATCATCCGGGAGGAGCCAGGGTGACAGGTGAGCCTGGAGGTGTGTAGCCAGTGGATGACCTCTCCTCGAACCGCAGATGGCACGAATAGTCTTCCCTCTGGTCCACCGCCAGGGTCAGGTTCCACCTCCTGCGCCTTCCGGATCTTGCTCTCTACGTCCCAGGAGATGGCTCCTACGACGCACGACCTGGGCAGGATGGAGTGGAGCGCGTCCTCCGACTCCTCGGGGGCAAATTGCCTAGAGAGGGCGTCGGGCAGGCCGTTCTTAGATCCAGGCCTGAAGGTGATGGAGAACTGGAACCTGGCGAAGAACAAGGACCAGCGCGCCTGGCGGGCGTTCAGGCGCTTGGCAGATCGAAGATATTCCAAGTTCTTGTGGTCCGTAAGGACCACGAACGGCAGGTCCGCCCCCTCTAGCCAGTGACGCCACTCTTGCAGCGCGAGCTTGATGGCGAGGAGCTCTCTGTCCCCCACGTCGTAATTTCTCTCCGCCGGGGACAAGCGCCGGGAGAAGAAGGCGCAGGGCCTTTTGGCGCCGTCGTCAGGCGACCGCTGGGATAGCACCGCCCCCACTCCTGTGTCCGAAACATCCACCTCCACTATGCACTGCAGCGCGGGGTCGACCTGGCGAAGGACCCGGGAGGAGGAGAACTCCGCCTTCAGCGCCTGAAAAGCAGCTGCGGCCTCCGGTCCACCGGAACGGGACCTTAGGGGACGTGAGGCGGGTCAGCGGTCCGACGATGGTGCTGAAGTTTGGAACAAAGCGGCGGTAGAAGTTCGCGAATCCCACGAACTGTTGCACCTGTTTCCTCGACGCAGGTGTAGGCCACTCTACCACCGCCTTCACCTTCTCTGGGTCTGGACACACCTGGTCGTGAGCGATGACGAATCCCAGGAAGGAGGTTGTTCTAGCAAAAAATTCGCACTTCTCAGCCTTCACGTATAGCCGGTTCTCCAGCAGCCTTTGGAAGACCCGCCTCACATGGACCTGGTGCTCGTCCCTGGACTTGGAGAAGATGAGTATATCATCCAGGTAGACGAACACAAAGAGGCCGATGAAGTCCCGGAGGACGTCGTTGATGAGGCGCTGAAAGACGGCAGGAGCGTTGGTCAACCCGAACGGCATTACCAGGTATTCAAAGTGGCCGTTCGGGGTACGGAAGGCTGTCTTCCACTCATCTCCCTCCCGGATCCGGACGAGGTGGTATGCGCTGCGTAGATCCAGCTTGGTGAACCAGGTCGCCCCCTGGAGGGAGTGGAAAGCGGTGTCCATGAGGGGCAGGGTGTAACGATCCCTCTCCGTGATGTCATTTAGGGCCCGATAGTCAATGCAAGGACGGAGGGATCCGTCCTTTTTCCCAACGAAGAAGAACCCTGCCCCCACGGGTGATGATGATGGGTGGATTATCCCAGCACTCAGTGACTCTTTTAAGTAGGCGTTCATCATCTCCTTCTCCGGCGCCGACAGACTGTAGAGTCGACCAGAAGGTAAGGGTGCCCCCTGGCGGAGGTTGATGGCGCAGTCATAGGGCCGATGAGGAGGGAGAGACATGGCCTTGGTCTTACTGAATACCATGCCCAGGTCGTGAAATTCCAGAGGCACCAGGGACAGGTCCGGGGGTGCAGCGTCCGTAGCGGGGGGAGAAGCGGACGGAGAGCAGGCAGCGGACTGAAGGCAGGTGCCCATGCAGAACGTGCTCCATGCCGATACCCCAGCTGACTTCCAATCCAGGACAGGGTTGTGGAGGCGTAGCCAGGGATACCCCAGGATGACGGGCGACACAGAGTTGGGCAGGATGAGAAAGGTTATCTCCTCCCGGTGGTTACCAGAGATGATCACCGGGACCGGGACGGTCTGGTGCGTGACTCTCCCAAGGGAAGCACGGGAGAGGTTGACCAGGGAGATGGGGTCTTTGAGCGCCTGGCAGCGGATGCCCAATTGGGTTGCCAGGCTTTGTGAAATGAAGCTGCCTTCTGCGCCCGAATCCACCAGTGCGTGGGTGAGGTGCCCAATGGGGTTGTGGCAGAAACGGATGGGCAGCTTTAATTGAGTGTGTGAGTTTAACCGATCGAGATCCGCAAGGCCCCCTACAGTGACTCGCGGACCCCGCCGACTGGCTTTCCGTGGGCAAAGCTTCACCGTGTGTTGGTCATCTCCGCAATACATGCAGAGATCCAACTCACGGCGGCGTTGTCTCTCCGCAGGTGAAAGCTTTGTCCAGCCCGTCACCATCGGCTCCGACTCCTCGGGGCACGATGGTGGCGGCGCCGCCAGGGGGCAAGCTTGGAACAGGCGCGGCGAGGCTCCACGAGGGCGAGAAGAAGACGACTTCCGCCCTGAGGAGCGCTCGCGCAGCCTGTTATCCAAACTAATCGCTAAGGATGTCAGCTCCGCTAGCGTCTCAGGAATATCCCGCCCAGCCAGTTCATCCCTCAGATCATCATTGAGGCTGCGGAGAAAAAGGCCGCAGAGGGAGCATTCCTCCCAGCCTACTTCCTCCGCCGCTACCCGGAAGTCGACTGCGTAGTCCGCTGCCAACCGGCTTCCTTGCTGGAGGGCGAGAAGCCGATCGACCTGGACCGTCTCGGTTGGAGTATGGTCAAAGACCTCCAGGAAGCGCCTCACGAATTGGTCATATGTGAGGGCGGCATAACTGGGCCTCGCCATTACGGCGTAGGTCCACGTTAAAGCCCGCCCCTCCAGGAGATTCCCGATATAACCAATTCGGCTATGATCTGAGGGAAAGTCTCAGGGCACATGGTGGAAAACGGACTCACACTGCATAATAAACCCCCGCGCTCCGCCGAGCTTACCGCTAAAGCGGGCGGGGGTTGGAATGGGTGTGAGCCGAATCGGTGCACTCGGAGCCTGCTGGACGGCCACTGGAGCAGCAGGAGCCGCGCCACCCTGACGAGTCGGGGGGAACGACTGTTGGGGGTCCAAGCGGCCCAACCGGTTAGTCAAATTTAACAATTGATTGAATATCACCTGTTGCTGATAGGCTAATTGATCCACTCGAGCCTCGAGAGTGGAAAACCGGTGTGCGAGCCCGCCGTCTGCCGAGCCGCTCTGCTGAAGCCGTACTGACATAACGCACGGCTCAGGAGACGCACACACACAGGCTCAGAGAGGTTCAAATAGTTTATTAGCAACAGGGGTGAATGGATGTGTGTCTGCGGGATGTAAATGTATTGGTGGCGGCGTCTGCTTCGGGCACAGAGGCAGGAGACCGTACAGCCGGCAACCCTATGGGAAAGAGCACAAAGACACAGGGTGACGGGCACACACCAACACAGGAGGAGAATAAGCGAGAGAGGAGCTTACTTGCAAGGGACAGATGACTGGCACTACAAGGACGGGACCCGGGAGACAGCCACCTGCAGGACTCGGTGCAGCAGCGAGGAATGGCGAGGGAGAGGCGTTGTCCGCCGCCGAGGAATCCACCTGTGCACAGGGGAGCAGACTGGAAACAAAGGAGGTAAGGGCTTCTTACCGAAGGCGTCGTGCTGAAGGAAAAGTTGACTCACGATGATGAGTAGAGAAGTCTGACGGCTTCAGGCCGAAGCTCAGGGCGAGGCGGCTTATATTCCTCGCCGCTGATGATGTGCAGGTGTGTGTGCAGGTGGCGCCGCTGATGAGCGGCGCGGCGTGACAGATGCAAATGAGTCAATGCAATGAAGGGGCAGCTCTTAAAGTTTTTATCTGGTCAAGCAAAGTTTGCGAGCAGGATCAAGAGGTTACAATGTTGTTCACTTCTATGGTTAGAGCCCGAATTCAGATGGAGTTTAAATTTTACAAAGCTATGGACAGTTTAGAGGATTTCAACTCCAAGTGGTGTTATAGGAATATAATCTGTTCTGTGTCAGAAAATGAGATCATCTTTAGTCCTTTTTTGCGGTAAGCCTCTGGCTTAAAAGTTTTTTGCTTTTGTTTTTGGTTACTTGTTCACACCAGCCTGTCTGTGATTATGAATGATTGTAAATGAAGTTGTTTTTTTAAACATGGAAAAAAATCTCTCTCTCTCTAATGTGTCTCCCCTTCCTCCTCAGCTTCCTGCGGGTGATGAGCCGCTCCATGCCACTCTTCATGACGCTGGCGTGGATGTACTCAGTGGCTATAATCCTGAAGAGCATTGTGTACGAAAAGGAGGCACGGCTGAAGGAGACCATGAGGATCATGGGGCTGGATAACGGCATCCTGTGGTTCAGCTGGTTCATCAGCAGCCTCATCCCGCTGCTGATCAGCGCCGGGCTGCTGGTGCTGCTGCTGAAGGTGATGGCTGCATGCATGGGCGGATATTTCATGTCACTGTTTTTTTTTGGGGGGGGGGGGCACAATAAACAGAACATTTTCTCCAGAGTCAAGATTGAGGAGGACACTATAGGTAGTGGCGACCCGATGCAAGATTGTGTTTAGGGGCCCCTATTTTTGTGATAGGGAAGAGTTCAAACTCTTTAAAACAAAAACTTTATAAAAAAAAAACAACAAACTTGAGTCATTGTCTAGATGAAGAGAGAAAATTTAAGGCATTACATAGAATAAAAACTTAACCAGCATTCATATGAATGCTGCAAATTTAAAGAGGAAAAAGTCACAAATTTACAACTAAAAAGTTGCAGATTTATGAGAAAAAGTAGCAAATTCATGTGAAAAAGTAGCACCTTTGCAAGGAAAAAGTAACAGATTTATGATGAGTAAAAACTGCAAATTTTAAAAAAAAATTGTAAATTTATGAAGAAAAAGTAGCAAATTTATGTGGAAAACGTTGCAGATTTAAAAGAAACAAGTTGCAGATTTATGAGAAAAAAGTTGTTATGAGAAAAGGTTGAAAATTTATGAGGAAAACGTAAATTTACAAGAAATCTTCCAAATTTGCAAGCTTTTTTAAAATTCTCATAAATTTATTACATTTTTCTTTGTAAATGTATTACCTTGCACTAGTAAAACTGCAGCATTTTGTTCAATAAATTTGTCACATTTTTCTCATAAAACTTCAACTTTTTGCAGTTAATTTGTGGTTTGTTTTTTCCAGGAAATTTTGTGACTTGTTTCTTGTAATTCGTGGGTATGCTTTCCTCAGAAAATTGCAAAATTTTCTCTTAAATTTACACGATTATATTAGTATTATTATTTGCTTTATTTGCTTGATATTTTTTTCTCATGGATGTACAACTATTTTTCTTTAAAATTTGCTGCTTTTTTTGTTATAAATGTGCAAGCTTTTTTTTCTCAAGGCCTCGGGGAGCCGCTGGCTATGGGCAAAAGAGCCACAGGTTGCAGAAGTACTGTAGATGAACAGAAAAAAAAACCCATTACATAGAATAAAAAATAAACCAGCAGCCACATGAAGTTTGCAAATGTACAAGAAAAAAGTTGCAAATGTAAAGGAAAAAATAAAAAGTTTATGAGAAAAAAGTAGTGCAAGAAAAATAACTGCAAATTTACAAGAATAATTTTTAGATAATTTTACTTCATATAAACAAAATTTTCTGCCAATAGAACAATTAAATTTGGTTTATCAACTGCTTGAAACAAGTAAAAATGACCTTGATGCAGGTGAAATGGTCTTATGTAAAAACGGCATGGGAAGAACTATTTTGTCACATAAAAAAACAAGCATCGACTTAAGATATTTCATCATACTTATGCATCTCATCTTTCACAGTGTAATCACAAATGTTTGCAGAATCCCACGTGATAAAGGACCTAGTTTAATACTCGATTGTGTTTGGATGACTCTGCAGATATTTTGGCGGAAAAAAGTCTGTGTATGGTATCAAAGGTCGCTGAGTCCTGGTTTAGGAAAAATTGGGTCTCATTCATGACACGTGAGCTGAGTGGATTTGTGTGTAAACTGTCCATAGAGTGAAATTAACTTGTGTTTTGCTATTCATTAAAATTGCTGTAAGAATGCATAATTACCACGTAGTGTAACAAGCTTTATCACCTTATCACCTCAGCTTATCATCTGAGTTTGCTGTTGACTCAGTGGAGGCACATCGCTGTCTCCGTCTGCAGCAAAAGGAGCTCTCCAATTAGGGCTGGCTGATATAGCCAAAAAAAAAAAAAAGTATCACAGTGTAATTCCTCTATTATTGCCATACATGATATATATCGTGGTCAAAGCATGTGCAGACCAGCTGGCAGAGATCCTTACCAAGCTGTTCAACCTCTCTCTGACGCCCACCACCGTCCTCTCCTGCCTCAAGGCCTCCACCATCATTCCCATCCCCAAAAGGTTTGCAGTTGACGGCCTGAATGACTACAGACCCATGGCACTCACGTCTGTAGTCATGAAGTGTTTTGAGCGACTGGTGTCCCAGCACATCAGGGACTGTCTTCCCCCCTCCTTTGACCCCCCCCCAGTTTGCCTACAGGGAGAACCGGTCTATGGAAGACGCCATCATCACCACACTCCACAAAGCGCTGAGCCACCTGGGGAACCCAAGGAACTACATGAGGATGCTCTTTGTGGACTACAGCTCAGCTTTCAACACCATCATCCCGAGCATCCTGTTCAATAAACTGCACCTCCAGATCCCCCCACCCCACCTGCTCCTGGATAAAAAACTTTCTCACCAACTGCCCACAAACAGTCAAACTTGGCCCCCACCACTCCTCCACACTGTCTTTCAGCACTGGCTCCACCCAGGGCTGCGTACTAAGCCCACTACTGTACTCCCTGTACACCTTTGACTGTATCCCAAACCACCCAACCAATATCATCGTGTTAGTTTGACATGTGTTTAATCATGTATTCTGTAACTGTGTTTTATCTAATCTTTCTCTCTTACTTTATTGTGCAGTAGCCTAGTGGAGCACCCACAGTTTCATTGTACTGTACAACTGTACAATGACAATAAAGCCTATTCTATTCTATTCTATTACGATATGTATTTCATACACTGGAATGGAGTGGTGGCCTGGAGGTAGAGCATCTGCCCCACAGCCGGGAGGTCATGGGTTCAAGCCCTGGCCGGGTCATACCAGAGACCATATAAAAATGGTACTTCCCACCTTCTAACTTGGTGCTCAGCATAATAGAATGGGGGAAGGAAAAGTTGTTTGTGGTGGCGCCTTGCATGGGAGTGGCCCCTCTGATTCTAGATGTGATTATCATTGTAGATCGGCGAAATGTAATTTTGTTTTAATGTACATGATTGGCTGTATGGATTGAATGACAATACCATCAACCTGGTTGATGGTATTGTCCAGCTTGTTTGGTATTGTACCGGCTTCTTCACTGAATGTTCTTTAACCTCTTAAAATGCAGATGTTCCGCTGGTGGGATGTTTAAAATTTTGTACTGCACTCAGTGAAGAAAGAATTTGATTTTCTTTGCATATGCTAAATTTACAGAAATTGGCTGGAATGTTAAAGGGTTAAAAAAAAGTTTCAGATCTACAAGAAAAAAGTTGCTAATCTTTGAGAAAATGGTGCAAATTTATAGGAAAAAGTTGGAAATATTTGAGAAAAAACTAAAAAAAAAATACAAGAAAAAGTTACATTTTTTAGAAAAAGTTGGAAATTTACAAGAAAAAAATGGAAATTGAGGAGAAAAAAGTTGCAGATATACAGGAAAAAGTTGATACTTTTTGAGGATGCCTTTTCTGGGTATTTATTCTTGATCAAGAGTAAGATTTCATGCAGCAGTTCAGCAGAAATGTTCACAGTCAAAATGGTGTGGGCAGATTTTACACCTTCAAACAAACAAAGATAATATGTTATGAGAATGTTCTGTGGGAGTACAGAGCCTAGCTGTCTCCCGGAACTGACCTTGATAAGGCTAGAGTCTCAGTGTCTAAAGAAGAAACATGATATACCATGTCTAGAAGCAAAATAACAGGAACACAGTGTAATATTAATTGATTAAAAATGGAAGTCTTCCACAGCAGCATTCATGAATCCAGATTTTGGTTTGTAGTACCGAGGTGTT
The DNA here is from genome assembly GCA_020510985.1 of Pholidichthys leucotaenia. Classification (NCBI taxonomy): domain Eukaryota; kingdom Metazoa; phylum Chordata; class Actinopteri; order Cichliformes; family Pholidichthyidae; genus Pholidichthys; species Pholidichthys leucotaenia. Next base: position 299,064,713 of record CM035840.1, read on the forward strand.
TTATGTGTAAATCTACTCAGATTTACTAACGTTCCGTGAATGAGAGCCATTAACTGTCAGTTCACTATTCCAGAAAGGGAACCTGCTGCCCTACAGTGACCCCGGCGTCATCTTCCTCTTTCTGGGATCCTTCGCCGTGGTGACCATCATGCAGTGCTTCCTCCTCAGCACGGCGTTCGCCCGAGCCAACCTGGCTGCCGCCTGCGGGGGGATCATCTACTTCACCCTCTACCTGCCCTACGTGCTGTGTGTGGCCTGGGAGGACTACATCGGCTTCAACACCAAAGTCTTTGCCGTAAGCTCGCTGATGTGACGTTGTCACTGTGCCGTCATCTGTGTCGTCGCCGTGAGTCACTTGTCCTCCTCCCTTTCTTCGCAGAGTCTCCTGTCGCCCGTGGCGTTTGGGTTCGGCTGTGAGTACTTCGCCCTGTTTGAGGAGCAGGGGGTGGGGATCCAGTGGAAAAACCTGCTGTCGAGTCCTCTGGAGGAGGATGACTTCAGCCTCCGCACCGCCATCATCATCATGTACTTTGACTCCTTCCTGTATGGTGTCCTCACCTGGTACCTGGAGGCTGTGTTCCCAGGTGAGTTAAGAGGAATTATTGATGTTTTCGATTTTATTTGAGCAGAAAACTGCATCCGACAGAAATCAAGGGTCGTTGTGGGGCGTGATTCTCTGTTCCTCTACCAGGAATTGTGCTGGTTTTTTAAAAAAAAAAAAAAAAAAATCTGTTTTAAGAATCTTATTTTGTCTCGACTTCATGTCTCCTCAGGTCAGTACGGGATCCCTCGGCCCTGGTTCTTCCCCTTCACCAGGTCCTACTGGTTTGGAGAGAAGGACGGGAAGTCCAACAAACTCCCTCTGAATCGGAGAGGAAACCGTCAAGGTGAGCCTGCAGGACTAGAGGTGGAGCTGCAGAAATACTAGAAAGTAATGTAGTTTTATCAGTTCACTAGCAATGATGCCCGTTGAAAATTGCAGTGTTTAATGATGGTGGTACTACAATAGCAACAGCAAGCAGGTTTCATCCACATACTTACAGATATACACTACCGTTCAAAAGTTTGGGGTCACCTCAGACAATTTTGTGTTTTCCATGAAAAGTCACACTTTTATTTACCACCATGAGTTGTAAAATGAATAGAAAATATAGTCAAAACATTGACAAGGTTAGAAATAATGATTTGAATTTGAAATAATAATTTTTTCCTTCAAACTTTGCTTTCGTCAAAGAATCCTCCATTTACAGCAATTACAGCATTGCAGACCTAACATGATTGCACAAGGGTTTTCTAATCATCCATTAGCCTTCTGACGCAATGAGCAAACACATTATACCATTAGAACACTGGAGTGATAGTTGCTGGAAATGGGCCTCTATACACCTATGTAGATATTGCACCAAAAACCAGACATTTGCAGCTAGAATAGTCATTTACCACATTAGCAATGTATAGAGTGTATTTCTGATTAGTTTAAAGTTATCTTCATTGAAAAAAAGTGCTTTTCTTTCAAAAATAAGGAAATTTCTAAGTGACCCCAAACTTTTGAACGGTAGTGTATACCAGTGACACACTGGTAGCATTCTGATACAGAAAGAGCAATAGCAAGGTTATCATATAGAAACTTGCTGCACAATGAACATTTTAGACATCTGCTGAGATGTTAAGTGGCTAATTTGTGCTCACTCACTTCAGTCATTCCCATCTTAATCAGTTACCCCGCAGAACGGTCCAAGGAATCCTATGAAATCCTTTTTCTATGGTTGGATCAGTAATTTTATAATATTGCATTCTGAGTTTTGGACACCAACGTTATGGAAAGGTCAAATTTAAAAAAAAAAAACTAGAATTAAAGCTGGGAAATGTGGCATTTGTAAATTATAGCACAACCCATCATAATAACAGTAGGTCAAAATTACCTAAAACAGCAATAAAAATTGACAGTTTTTTAGTACATATGCATGATATTCCCTTCCACAGTAGTGTTGGAAAAGCAGTTTGAACAGCCTCTCTATGTGTGCTCCTGTGAACACACGAAACATAAACTCCGCAGAGAGGCATCAATCAGGCTTTACCTGCAGTCCGTCCAGTCGCTATCTAGTCGGGGTGCGTGCGATTCCTCCAGTACCATACACCACCGATCAGCCGACGACACTCCACCACCGGTGGAGAGCGAGCCATGGGTAGAGAGCAGCAGGGTGAACGAGACTGGATCCAGGGTGTGCTTGATTCCTCCCGCGGCGTACGCCTCTAGGGGGTTATATGAGCGGATTAAAGTAAAGAAATGTGAATATAAGTAAATGTAAATATAGTTTTGGTGTCCCAACACCCAGCGGTGTCCTGTATCATCATCTTCCGGTCAGTTCACAACACCTGCATTCTGGAGAGCGACCCTCTGCTGACTGTGTCGGGTGCGCTTGATTCCTCCCCCGGTGTACACCTCCACTGGTAAAGGTCCGTTAAAAAGGGTCACCTTTGACCTCTTATTGTCAAGTGGCCTCTGAAACCATGTCGGGTGCACTCTTCGGGCATTGTGGCATCACCATGCAAGAGATGAGAGAGCACAGTCAAGTGGCCTCTGAGTTAGCAGCGGGGCAAAGTTTCTGCCACATACACACATACATACTCACACTGCAGAATCCCTTTTAGATTAGCAGAGGTGTGTAGAGTAAACAGAAAATCCATTCAGAAATTGTTTAACCTTATGATGTTAATTACTCAAGTACAAGTAGGAGTAGTTAAGGAAATAGTTACTGTGTGATTACAGCCATCTGCATGGAGGAGGAGCCGGCCCACCTGGACCCTGGAGTCTACATCGAGAACCTGGTGAAGATCTATCGCCATGGCAACAAGCTGGCGGTGGATGGGCTGACGCTGGGCTTCTACGAGGGACAGATCACGTCTTTCCTGGGACACAACGGTGCCGGAAAAACTACAACCATGTGAGTGCAGTCCGCTGGAACTGGTCCCAATTACTGTGTCTTAAGTTTGACTTCCTGGTTAAAGTCAAATGTCCTCCTTCCCTGCAGGTCCATCCTCACCGGCCTCTTCCCTCCCACCTCCGGAACCGCCTACATCCTGGGCAGAGACATCCGCAAGGACCTGAGCACTATCCGCCAGAGCCTGGGCGTCTGCCCTCAGCACAACGTCCTCTTCAGCATGTGAGGAAAAAACACAGATTCACCCTCAAAAAGTTACAGATTGACAAATGTGCAAGATATGTCAAAAATATGTGAGAAAAATCATCAAAAAGTTATTTGAAAAAATGACATTTGGAAAAAATTTAAACTTCCCCTTTTTTAATGAAAAAAAATCCACAAATTTGGAAAATGTCCAAAATTCATGAACAAAAATTAATTTTAACCTGAAAAAAAGAAAAAAAAACCCTGCAAATTTTGAAAAAAAAAAGCTGCAAAATTTACTGAAAAAAGTTTGTAAATTTACAGTAAAAAAAGGTCAAAGCCTTACAAGAAAAGCATCTCAAATTTATGAGGGACAAAAAAAGTAAATTTGCTTGAAGATAGCTGAAAATTTACAGGAAAAGATTGAAATTCACAAGAATAAAAGTACCACGTTTATACACAGTTTGTGTTTTAGCGCCCCCGCAGGCTGACAGTGGAGGAGCACATCTGGTTCTATGCTAGCTCAAGGGTCTGCCTGGAGAGGGTCAAGCTGCAAATCTACAAGAAAGCTGCAAATTTAAGACAGAAAATTGCACATTTCTGAGGAAAGAAGTTGCATATTTTAAGAGAGAAAAAGTTGTAAATTCAGGAGAAAAAAGTTGCAAATTTCTGAGGAAAAAGTTGCACATTTCTGAGAAAGAAGTTGCAATTTTATGAAGAAAAAAAAGTTCAGGATAAAAAAGTTGGAAATTTCTGAGAGAAAAAAGGTACAATGTCATGAGAAAAAAGTTGCAAATTTACAATTAATATGCACATTTCTGAGAAAAAAGTTGCAATTTTATGAGAAAAAAATGCAAATTTCTGAGAAAAAAGTTGCAAATTTACAAGAAAAAAGTTGCGAATTTACAATTAAAAAAATGCAAATTTCTGGAAAAAAATGCAAAATTCTGAGAAAAAAGTTGGAATTTTACGAGAAAAAAATTGCAAATTTCTGAGGAAAAGGCTGCAAATTTACAAGAAAAAAGTAGCAATTTCTGAGAAAAAAGTTGCAAATTTACAATTAAAAACTTGCAAATTTACAATTAAAAAAATGCAAATTTCTGAGCAAAAAGTTGCAAAATTCTGAGAAAAAAGTTGGTAGTTTATGAGAAAAAAATTGCAAATTCTGAGAAAATTTGCAAATTTACAAGAAAAAAGTTGCAAATTTCTGAGAAAAAAAGTACAAATTTCAGAGAAAAAAATTGCAAATTTACAAGAAAAAAGTAGAAAATTTATTAGAAAAAAGTTGTTAAATTGCACATTGAAGAATTGCAATTTAACCAGAAAAAGGTTTACAAAACTTCACAAGACGAACATCTCAAACTTATGAGGAAAAAAGCAGTTGAATTTCTTGAAGAGAGCTGCAAATTTACAGAAAAAGTCTGAAATTCACCAGAACAAAAGTGCCAGATTTATAAGCAACTCGTGTGTGTGTGTGTGTGTGTGTGTGTGTGTGTGTGTGTGTGTGTGTTTTGGCACCTCCCGCAGGCTGACGGTGGAGGAGCACATCTGGTTCTACGCCCGGCTCAAAGGTCTGCCGGAGGAGGGGGTGAAGGGCGAGATGGAGCAGATCCTGCAGGACACGGGGCTGCCCCACAAACGGTCGTCCAGGTCCAGCACGCTGTCCGGCGGCATGCAAAGAAAGCTCTCCGTGGCCCTGGCCTTCGTTGGAGGATCGAAGGTGGTCATCCTGGACGAACCCACGGCCGGTGTTGACCCCTACGCCCGCCGAGGAATCTGGGACCTGCTGCTGAAGTACCGACAGGGTGAGACTCTCCTGATGTGGAGGTTTGAGGAAAAACTCATTTATGGGCGATTTCAAGTCCATTTTACTATTTTAGCAGCAAGAAAAAAATGAATTTGCATTGGCAAAAAGCACACAAAGGTCATCCAAACTCTTAATTATTCAGAGGTGTGTTTTTTGAGCGTAACATGTAAAAACCCAATCAGAATGGCTCCTCTCCTGACCTTTAACTCAGTGATCTGAGGTGGATTGTGATTATAATGGCATGTCCACCTTGGGAGGTAAATTGGTTTTGCGCTAAGAAAAGGACATGCTTATGTGTGAAGTGCAAATGCACATGAACATTATTGGTCTGTGCTACAATAAAGGAGTCATTTTCATCAACAAACCTTTATCATCAATATCATCATAAACCTTTCTATAGCATGTTACAGACCTGAATAAAATGACTGAACCACCAGTTTTAAGTAGAAATGCAAAAAAATTCTTATGAACTTTCAACTTTTTCTTGTACATTTGCAAATTTTTTTCTTGTAAATTTGCTTGTATTTTCCTTTTTTTAATTTTTTCTCATAGAGTCACAACTCTTTTCTCATAAATTTGTGACTTTTTTTCTTCATAAATGTACACCTTTTCTTGTAGATTTGTGACTTTATTAAATTTGCAACTTTTTCTCAAAAATTTCCAATTTTTTTTCTCTCAAATTTTCAACTTTTTTGCTTGTAAATTTGTAACGCTTATCTGGGTTATTTTTAAATTGGCATCTGTTATCATATCTTTGCACTTTTATTCTGGCAAATTTGTACCTAATTTACTTTCATGCATTTGTACCTCATGCTAAATTGATGAATTACAGACGTGGACAAAATTGTTGGTACCCCTCTGTTAATGAAAGAAAAACGCACAATGGCCACAGAAATAACTTGAATCTGACAAACGTGGTAATAAATAAAAATTCTATAAAAATTACCAATGAAAATCAGACAATGCTTTTGAATTGTGGTTCAACAGAATTATTTTAAAAAACAAACTCATGAAACAGGCTTGGACAAAAATGATGGTACTCCTAGAAAAGATTGAAAATAATGTGACCATAGGCACATGTTCAACCAAGATGTGTCCTCTAATTAACATCACAGGTGTCTACAAACTTGTAATCAGTCAGTCGGCCTATTTAAAGGGTGACAAGTAGTCACTGTGCTGTTTGATTTTGATTTTTTTTTTTTTGATTTTGTATACTTTATTGATCCCCAGAGGGGAAATTGAGGGCATCCACCTGGATGGATGAAGCAGCCACAGTACGGCGCTATCCCTTTACCATTCACACACACATTCACACCTAGGGCCAATTTAGAGTCTCCAATTAACCTAACCTGCATGTTTTTGGCCTGTGGGAGGAAACCGGAGAAATCCCGGAGTAAACCCATGCAGACACAGGGAGAACATGCAAACTCCACACAGATCACTGTTGGTCAGGGGCTGGGATCGAACCAGGGATCCCATGGTCAAGGGTGAGTCACTGTGCTGTTTGGTGACATGGTGTGTATCACACTAAACATGGACCAGAGGATGCAAAGAAGAGAGTTGTCTCAGGAGATTAGAAAGAAAATTATAGACAAGAATGTTAAAGGTAAAGGCTAAAAGACCATCTCCAAGCAGCTTGATGTTCCTGTGACTACAGTTGCACATATTATTCAGAAATTTAAGATCCATGGGACTGTAGCCAACTTCCCTGGATGTGGCCGCAGGAGGAGACGGATAATACGAATGGTAACAAAAGAGCCCAGAACAACCTCTAAACACATTCATGGTGAACTCCAAGGTCAAGGTACATCAGTGTCAGATCGCACCATCCGTCGTTGTTTGAGCAAAAGTGGACTTCAGGGGAGACAACCAAGGAGGACACCACTGTTGAAAACAAATCATAAAAAAGCCAGACTGGAATTTGGCAAACTGCATGTTGACAAGCCATAAAGCTTCTGGGAGAATGTCCTATAGACAGACGAGACAAAACTGGAACTTCTTGGCAAGGCATATCAGCTCTATGTTCACAGACGCAAAAATGGAGCGTACCAAGAAAAGAACACTGTCCCTACTGTGAAACATGGAGGAGGTTCTATTATGTTCTGGGGCTGCTTTGCTGCATCTGGCACAGGGTGTCTTGAATCTGTACAGGGTACAATGAAATCTCAAGACTATCAAGGTATTCTAGAGAGAAATGTGCTGCCCAGTGTCAGACAGCTTGGTCTAAGTCACAGGTCATGGGTCTTGCAACAGGATAATGACCCAAAACACACAGCTAAAAACACCCAAGAATGGCTAAGAGCAAAACATTGGACTATTCTAAAGTGGCTTTCTATGAGCCCTGATCTAAATCCTATTGAACATCTGTGGAAGGAGCTGAAACATGCCGTGTGGAGAAGGCACCCTTCAAACCTGAGACAACTGGAGCAGTTTGCTCATGAGGAGTGGGCCAAAATACCTGCTGAGAGGTGCAGAAGTCTGATTGACAGTTACAGAAATCGTTTTATTGCAGTGATTGCCTCAAAAGGTTGTGCAACAAAATATTAAGTTAAGGGTACCATCATTTTTGTCCAGGCCTGTTTCATGAGTTTGTTTTTTAAAATAATTCTGTTGAACCACAATTCAAAAGCATTGTCTGATTTTCATTGGTTAATTTTCATAGACTTTTTATTTATTACCACTTTTGTCAGATTCAAGTTATTTCTGTGACCATTGTGGGTTTTTCTTTCATTAACAGAGGGGTACCAACAATTTTGTCTACGTGTGTGTATAGACTTCAGAAAAAAGCAATTTTGCTCTGCCATGGGGTGGGGGGGTGCATGGAGACCAGCATTGGCCAGCGGCCTATACCCCCCATCCCCCTTGTTAAAAACTAACATACAGCCTGTTGTGTAACCTACAGCAGGAATCGGGTTTGACTGTTTACTGAGCGCCATGTAGCCTACACAAATGTTGAAATGAGAAGTGCCGTGACTGGATGAAGAGCATAATGAAGATCTAATGCCTATCAAAATAAAATCTAATGCTGCTGTGATTGTGGAGGGTCTGGACGATAATTCGGCTCTTGTAGTCATGAAGTTCAATCGTCGGGAGGACACACGAGCAAAGTGGAGCAGTTCGTGTGTCCTCCCGATGCTTGTGATCTATGACCTTTCTTCTTTTTCCTCTGTGCAATGAGCAGCAGCAGGTGCAGTTATGAGATCCTTTTCTGATTGGTTCTGATGTTGGTTCTGATTGGTCTGTGCAGCACAGCTCAAATTTTTAAGACAAGCTGCTTAAATCACGGCTGATAATTCACCACTTACTTTAGGTGTGTTTTTTGTTGATCAAAAGAGGAATGCCAGAAAATAGCAATGCACCAACTTCGCACCCAGCTGCACCCCTTTTAAAAGATTTGTCTCATATCAACATAAACTGCTCTGTTGATCATTATTGGACTGTGAGAGCGCAAAGTGTAAAAGTGGACAATTCCCCACCAGAAACTACTACAACTACTGGCATAATAAGTCACAAAATGTTGTGATTTTGCAAATTTCAGAGGAAAAACTTCACAATTTTACCAGACAAATGGGTGTCTGGACTCTAAACAGTTGTTGCTCTACTCTCAGGTCGGACCATCATCCTCTCCACCCACCACATGGACGAGGCAGATATCCTGGGCGACCGCATTGCCATCATCTCCCATGGGAAGCTGTGCTGCGTGGGCTCGTCTCTGTACCTGAAGAACCAGCTGGGCACCGGCTACTACCTGACGCTAGTGAAGAAGGAGCCAGAGCCATCGCTCAGCTCTTGCAGGAACTCCTCCAGCACAGTCTCCTTCACCAAGAAGGTCTGTCTGCAGGATTCTTCACAAGTCTCTACACCTGTTTTAAAGCCTCTGGGAACTGTGTAGATGTAGAAACATGGTGGAATATGTCTTCCTTTTCTTCCTTTCTCTCCTCACCCCCCAACCAGTCGTGGCAGAAAACTGCCCCTCCCTGAGCCTGGTTCTGACGGAGGTTTCTTCCTATAAGGGAGTTTATCCTTCCCACTGTCACCTAGTACTTGCTCCTAGGGGACCATCTGATCGTTGGGGCTTTTCTCTGAATTATTTGATTTGGGCTTATGTATTTAACACCTTGAGATAACTTTTGTTGTGACTATGCGCTATACAAATAAAATTGAATTGAATTGCCCCCTTTATAGGTGTAATTGAAGTGGGGGATGGGAGGGGTCACATGTCCCCCCCAACCTGGTAAAAAAATCAGAGAATTGCCACCCCTCCATATCCTTTTCTTCTTCTTCTTTCGGCTGCTTCCTTTAGGGGTCTCCACAGTGGATCATCTGCCTCCATCTCACCCGATCCCTTGCATCTTCCTCTGTAACACCAACCCTCTCCATGTCCTCCTTCACTATATCCATGAATCTTCTCTGTAGTCTTCCTCTTTTCCTCCTGCCTGGCAGCTCCATCTTCAACATCCTTTGTCCAATATATCCACTATCCATCCTCTGCACATGTCCAAACCATCTCAGCCTTTTGCAATTTTTTTCTTTTTAAATCTTTTTTCTATTGTTTCTCTCCTGCTCCTCCACATTGAAAGGAGCCAGTTGAGGTGGTATGGGCATCTGATCAGGATGCCTCCTGGACGCCTCCCACTTGAGGTGTTTCAGTCACGTCTCACTGGGAGGAGACCCCAGGGCAGACCCAGGACTCGGTGGAGAGACTATGTCTCCCAGCTGGTCTGGGAACGCCTTGGTATCCTCTCTGAAGAGCTGGAGCAGGTGGCTGGGGAGAGGGAGGTCTGGCTTCTCTGCTTGAACTGCTGCCTCCATGACCCGGACCTCTGGAAAAGTGGTAGAAGATGGATGGATGGATTCTCATTTATTTCTGACAATTTTGCAAATTTTTTTCTTTTAAATCTCCAACTTTTTTCTCATAAATTTTCAACTTTTTTTCTCGTAAATTTGCAATTTTTTTCATGAATTTGCATTTTTTTTCCTTTTAAGTCTGCAACTTTTTTCTTGTAAATTTGCAACTTTTTCTAATAAATTTGAAACTTTTTTCGTGTAAATTTGCAACTTTTCTCTTTTAAATCATCTTAAATCAGTCCTGTGTTTTCGTGTTTCAGGAGGAGGAGTGCGCATCAGTCAGCAGCAGTGACGCGGGACTCGGCAGCGAACATGAAAGCGAGGCCGCCACCATCGGTGAGATCTCTGTTACCATAGCCGCTTTAATTCTTTCTCCTCTCTTCATTCACCTCTCTGTCTTAAAGTCTGGTTTCTGTCCTCAGACAACGGCCCCGCCGCGTCCATCTGCACTGTCCCCTTCGTCCCCCCGGACGTCTCCCTCGTATCTGGCCTGATCCTTCGCCACGTCCCTGCCGCCCGGCTGGTGGAGGACCTGGGACACGAGCTGACCTATGTGCTGCCCTACAATGCCGCCAAGGACGGTGCATTTGTGGAGCTCTTCAAGGACCTGGATGTGAAGCTGCCCGACCTCGGCATCTCGAGCTACGGCGTGTCCGACACCACGCTGGAGGAGGTGGGGATGCCGTTTAGTTTTCATTTAGGAGGTTATCAGATTGTCATAAATGTTCAAATATTTTCTCATAAATGTGTTACTTTTTCCACATAAATTTGTGACTTTTTCATTTAAATTTGTGACTTCCTTCCTGTTGTGAGTTTTGGTTGTGGTCAGTTGGCGACTTGTTATGTTTTAACAAGGGGGATGGGGGGTATTCACCAGTTTATCATTTGGTACAAATTTGCAGAAATAGAGTTGAAAAAATATGATAAAAGATGCCAATTTAAAATTAAAAAAGCTTGCAAATTATAATTTAATTACATAGAATAAATATTTCACCAGAATTCAAATGAGTGTGCAAGTTTACAAGAAAAAGTTGCAAATTTACAAGAAAAAGTTGCAAGTTTAAGAGAGAAAATAGCGAATTTCTAAGAAAAAAGTTGCAATTTTATAAGAAAAACATTTCAAATTTATGAGAGAAAAGTTGCATATTTACAAGAAAAAGTTGCAGTTTATAAGAAAAAAGTTGCAAATTTATGAGAAAAAACTTGCTAACTTGCTAGAAAGAAGTTGCAAATTTACAGAGCAAAGTTGCAAATTTAGAAGAAAAAAGTTGCTAGCTTGCAAGAAAGAAGTTGCGAATTTAGGAGAAAAAAGTTACAAATTTATGAGGAAAAAATTTGCAAATTTACATGAGTAAAGTTGCAAATTTATGAGAAAAAGTTCCAAAATTATGAGGAAAGTAGTTGCAATTTTATGAGACAAAAGTTGCAAATTTACAAGAAAAAATTAGCAAATTTACAAGATAAAAAAGTTGCAAATTTGTGAGAAAAAAGTTGCAATTTTACAAGAAAAAAGTTGCAAATTTACAAGAAAAAAATGTGCAACTTTATGAGAAAAAGTTCCAAAATTACAAGGGGCATTGCCCCTCCCATCCCCCTCAAATAACTGACTGGTCATGGTAAGAGTGAGATTTCTTCTGCAGGATTTTTTAATCTTTCCTGGCTTTGTTAGATTTTCCTGAAAGTGGCCGAAGACAACGGCGTGGACACCGAAGTGCCCTCAGGTGAGGAGACAGGAAGTCTGTGCCCTTTCACAATAAGAGTCTGTAGTCTCATCTTTGCCCTCTGTGATTGTTCAGATGGAACGCTTCCTGTGCAGAGGAGGAGGAGGACCCACGCCTTTGGAGGAGGAGACCCTCAGAGCTGCCTGAGACCGTTAACGGAGGACGACAACGACGACTCCGATGTAGACCAGGGTAGGCGGGGAAATGACGACAGTTGCTATCAGTGAGGGGCACCAAAATCTGGAATAACATACCACCTGCTATCGGAGAACGTACCACACTAAACACTTTTAAGACTCATTGCAAAAATTGGCTTTTAAACAACCAAAACTGTACGCATAAGTAGTGGCTGCTCTGCTGCATACACATATGTGTGTGTGTGTGTGTGTGTGTGTGTGTGTGTGTGTGTGTGTGTGTGTGTATACAGTGGGGTAAAAAAGTATTTAGTCAGCCACCAATTGTGCAAGTTCTCCCACTTAAAAGATGAGAGAGGTTTCCAATTTTCATCATAGGTATACCTCAACTATGAGAGACAAAATGAGGAAAAAAAAATCCAGAAAATCACATTGTCTGATTTTTAAAGAATTTATTTGCAAATTATGGTGGAAAATAAGTATTTGGTCACCTACAAACAAGCAAGATTTCTGGCTCTCACAGACCTGCAACTTCTTCTTTAAGAGGCTCCTCTGTCCTCCACTCGTTACCTGTATTAATGGCACCTGTTTGAACTCGTTATCAGTATAAAAGACACCTGTCCACAACCTCAAACAGTCAGACTCCAAGCTCCACTATGGCCAAGACCGAAAAGCTGTCAAAGGACACCAGAAACAAAATTGTAGACCTGCACCTGGGTGGGAAGACTGAATCTGCAATAGGTAAGCAGCTTGGTGTGAAGAAATCAACTGTGGGAGCAATTATTAGAAAATGGAAGACATACAAGACCACTGATAATCTCCCTCGATCTGGGGCTTCATGCAAGATCTCACCCCGTGAGGTCAAAATGATCACGAGAACGGTGAGCAAAAATCCCAGAACCACACGGGGGGACCTAGTGAATGACCTGCAGAGAGCTGGGACCAAAGTAACAAAGGCTACCATCAGTAACACACTACGCCGCCAGGGACTCAAATCCTGCAGTGCCAGACGTGTCCCCCTGCTTAAGCCAGTACATGTCCAGGCCCGTGTGAAGTTTGCTAGAGAGCATTTGGATGATCCAGAAGAGGATTGGGAGAATGTCATATGGTCAGGTGAAACCAAACTAGAACTTTTTGGTAATAACTCAACTTGTCGTGTTTGGAGGAGAAAGAATGCTGAGTTGCATCCAAACAACACCATACCTACTGTGAAGCATGGGGGTGGAAACATCATGCTTTGTGGCTGTTTTTCTGCAAAGGGACCAGGACGACTGATCCGTGTAAAGGAAAGAATGAATGGGGCCATGTATCGTGAGATTTTGAGTGAAAACCTCCTTCCATCAGCAAGGGCATTGAAGATGAAACATGGCTGGGTCTTTCAGCATGACAATGATCCCAAACACACCACCCGGGCAATGAAGGAGTGGCTTCATAAGAAGCATTTCAAGGTCCTGGAATGGCCTAGCCAGTCTCTAGATCTCAACTCCATAGAAAATCTTTGGAGGGAGTTGAAAGTCCATGTTGCCCAGCGACAGCCCCAAAACATCACTGCTCTAGAGGAGATCTGCATGGAGGAATGGGCCAAAATACCAGCAACAGTGTGTGAAAACCTTGTGAAGACTTACAGAAAACGTTTGACCTCTGTCATTGCCAACAAAGGGTATATAACAAAGTACTGAGATGAACTTTTGTTATTGACCAAATACTTATTTTCCACCATAATTTGCAAATAAATTCTTTAAAAATCAGACAATGTGATTTTCTGGATTTTTTTTTTTCTCATTTTGTCTCTCATAGTTGAGGTATACCTATGATGAAAATTGGAGACCTCTCTCATCTTTTAAGTGGGAGAACTTGCACAGTTGGTGGCTGACTAAATACTTTTTTACCCCACTGTATGTTTATCATATATATATGTTTATTTTTAAAATTTTCTAACTTTACTTGTAAATTCAGTGGATTTTCATCCATTCAATTTTTTTCTAATAAATTAAGATTTTTTTGTAAATTTTTTTTGGTTAAATTTGCAACTTTTTCTCATAAATTTATTATTTATATGTCATAAACTTGAGACATTTTTTTCTTTCAAATTTTCCACTTATTTTGCATTTTTCTTGAATATTTTACTATTTTTTTCACAAATGTGTGACTGATTTTTCTTGTAAATTTGGAACATTTTTCTGCTACATTTTGGGACTTCTTGTTAATTAGCTACTTCCATCCATCCATCCATCTTCTACCACTTAATTCTTTTCGGGTCGCGGGGGGACTGGAGTCTATCCCAGCATCTTTGGGCGAGAGGCAGGGTCCACCATGGACAGATCGCCAGTCCATCACAGGGCCAACACAGAGAGACAGACAACCATTCACTCTCACATTCATACCTAAGGACAATTTAAAATCCCCAGTTGATGCCAGTTAACCTAACCTGCATGTCTTTGGCCTGTGGGAGGAAACCAGAGTACCCGGAGTAAACCCACACAGACACGGGGAGAACATGCAAACTCCACACAGAAGGGTCACCGATGGTCAGGGGTGGAATCGATCCCGTGACCTTCTTGCTGTGCTGCCACAGTGCTAACCACTGTGCCACCATGCTGCTATTAGCTACTTATTTTACAAATATTTCTTGTATATTTTACAACTTTTTCACCTGAATTTTCAACTTTTTATTCTATATTTCATCAGCTTTTAAAAAAAATAAAATAAAATAAAACTGTCTTTATTTCTACTTCTCATACACTTGTAAATTTACAGTATTTTTTCTAGTATATTTTACAGCTTTTTCAGGTATACATTGCCATTTTTTTTCTCATTAACTTAAATTTTTTAATTACATTTTTTTACTTTTTACTCACAAATTTGGGATTTTTCTTGTATTTTTTTTTCACTTTTTCTTTTAAATTTGACAGTTTGCATTTTAGATTGATTGTTTTAAAACTTTTATAAACTGATATCTTTTCCTAAAGTTTAAACAGTTTGACAGGATAAATAATAAAGTAAATCAATTAATAAATTAATAGTGAATGTGTTTGTGGTCAGACTGTAGGGAGACGGAGTTCCTGACCTCTGCCAATGGTAAAGGCTCCTACACGGTGACTGGCTGGACTCTGAGGAGACAGCAGTTCGTGGCTCTGATGTGGAAACGATTTCTCTACGCCCGCCGCTCCAGGAAGGGATTCTTCGCTCAGGTACCGCACCGTCCGATTACAGCATTTCTCTTTCATTTCAGGCTCATTTCTTGTTTTTTTTTTCTGCATTTTTCCCAGCCCTGTGTGTTTTTTTTTTTAAATCTCTTTTAGATTGTCCTTCCTGCCATTTTCATCTGCATTGCTCTGGTCTTCAGCCTCATTGTTCCTCCGTTTGGAGTCTATCCCAGTCTGGAGCTTCAGCCATGGATGTACGAGGAGCAGGTCACCTTCATCAGGTACAAACACGTCTGAGCACAAAAATGAGGATCAGAATTATTGAAGTAAAATAACCTGTCAGCATTACCAATAAGAGATGTTTTTCTGTGAATTTTTTTTTTATTTAAAGTCCCCTTTTTTGCACTTTATTCACACTTTAACACAGGTCCCAGAGGTGTTAATAAAATGTCTGTGATGTTTTTGGTTAAAACAACTTAGAGTTTAATTATTGCAGTACCACAGGGAACAAAACTCTGTGTGTTGTTTCACTGCATTTTGCTTTAAATACTAATGAGGCCCTGCTCTTAATGTAGCTGGTGCGTTATTGAGGCTAATGGCTAACTAGCTTTGGTAGCGAACACAGCCTGAACTAATGAATGTAAAATTGGATGAATGTTGAGTTTAAAAGCCTAAATAAAGCATTATCGAGACGGGCAGTAGGCGATTTATTATTTTTTAACAAGGAGGATGCAGGGTATTCACAAATTTAGCATGAGGTACGTTTAAATATAAATTATGTTAAATTTTGCAAGAATAAAGGTAAGTGCCAGTTTACAAGAAAAAAGTTGCAATTTTATGAGAAAAAGTTGCAAATTTACAAGAAAAAAGTGGCAATTTAAAAAAAAAAAAAAAGTTGCAAATTCATGAGACAAAAGCTGCAAATGTACAAGAAAAAAGCTGCAAATTTATAATGGAAAAAAGCTGCAAATTTATGAGAGAAAAGTTACAAAATTATGAGAAAAAAGTTGCAAATTAATGAGAAAAAAGTTGCAATTTTACTAAAAAAAAAAGTTGCAAATTTACAAGGAAAAAAGCTGCAATTTTACAAGAAAAAATTTGCAAATTCATGAGGAAAAAAAAGCTGCAAATTCATGAGAAAAAAGCTGCAGTTTTCTGAGGAAAAAAGTTGCAATATTATGAGAAAAAAGTTGCAAATTCATGAGAAAAAAGTTGCAATTTTACTAAAAAAAAAGTTGCAAATTTACAAGGAAAAAAGCTGCAATTTTACAAGAAAAAATTTGCAAATTCATGAGGAAAAAAAAGCTGCAAATTCATGAGAAAAAAGCTGCAAATTTACTAGAAAAAAGTTGAAAATTTATGAAGAAAACCCAGCAAATTTATGAGAAAAGCTGCAAATCTACAAGAAAAAAAGTTGCTAATTCACAAGAAAACAGTTGCAATTTTATAAGAAAAAAGTTGCACATTCATGAGAAGAAAACTGCAAATTTACAAGAAAAAAGTTGCAAATTTATCAGCAAAAAAACAGCAAATTTATGAGAGAAAAGTTGCAAATTTACAAGAAAAAAGTTGCAGGTTCATGAGAAAAAAGTTGCAAATTCATGAGGAAAAAAGTTGCAAATTCATGAGGAAATAGTTGCAGATTTACAAGAAAAGGTTGCCAATTTATGAGAAAAAAGTTGCAAATTTATGAGAAAAAGTTGCAAATTAATGAGAAAAAGGCTGTAGTTTTCTGAGAAAAAAGTTGCAATATTACAAGAAAAAAGTTGCAAATTTATGGGAAAAAAGTTGCAAATTTACAAGAACAAAATTACAAATTTAGGAGAGAAAAGCTGCAAATTTACTAGAAAAAAATTCAAAAATTTATGAGGAAAAAAGCTGCAAATTTACAAGAAAAAAGTTACTAATTCACAAGAAAATAGTTGCAATTTTACAAGACAAAAGTTGCAAATTTGCAAGAACAAAGTTGCAAATTCATGGGAAAAAAGCTGCAAATTTACAAGAAAAAAGTTACAAATTTATGAGAAAAAATTTGCCAACTTACAAGAAAAAAGTTGCAAATTTATGAGGGAAAAAAGTGCAATTTTATGATAAAATGTTGGAAAAGGTTGGAAAATTTTAGCTCATAATTTTCCATCTTCTCCCCTCTCAGCAATGACGCCCCCGGAGATACCAACATGGAGAAGCTATTAGACTCTTTGATCGACGCTCCAAGCTTCGGAACACGCTGCATGGACGGATACACAATCCCGTAAGAAACTTTGGAAACTTTTCGTTCCTTCATCAAGCACATTTACACACACAGGTGGACAGTAACATCAGACACCAAGTTTCTGCTTCAGCTCTGAAATGCTTAGTTAGTTGAAGCAGATTAACGAGGAAAAAAACTATGAAATTTACGTCAGAAAAGTCTCAAACTTACAAAAAAAGTGAACATTTATCAGAAAATAAATTCACAAAATTGCAAGAGAAAAGTTCCAAGTGTGTATGAAAAAGTCTTAATTTGCTAGCCAAAAATCACAAATTTATGAGGAAAAAAGTCACAAAATTACACGGAAAAGTCACAAAATAAGAAAAAAGTTGCAAGTTTATACGAAAAACATCTCAAGTTTACAAGTAAAAAGTCACAAATTTACAGGGAAAAAAAATATAAATTAACAAGAAAAAGTTGGAAATGCATGTGAAAAAAGCCTCAAAATTATGTAAAAAAAAAAGTTACAAATTTACAGGAACGAAGTTGGAAGTTTATGTGAAAAAGCCTCAAAATTACTTTTAAAAAGTCACAAATGTATGGGAAAAAGTAACAAAATTACAAGAAAAAAATTGCAAGTTTGTGAGGAAAAAAAACTCAGTTATGTGAAAAAGTTTTGAATTTATGAACAAAAAAAGTCTCAAAATTTAAAAAAAAAATTCCAAGTTTCTGTAAAAAAGCCTAAAAAATTACCTGGAAAAAAGTAGCATCTTTAAAGGGAAAAACTCAAAATTTCAAGAAAAAAATGCAAGTTTATGTGGGGAAAAAGTCCCAAATTTACAATAAAAAGTTGTCTATTATGAAAAAGTAAAAAAAAAAAAAATCAAAGAGAAAATAAATAGCATTTTTATGAGGAAAAAGAGTCACAAAATTAAGAGAAAAAACTGAGTATACTGTAGTTTCTGGCCTCCCTGAAAACCTTTTTTTTTCCTCTAATGGGGTTTTTCTCTCTCAGCAATGCTCTGTGTACAATGGGCGATGAGGACTGGCACATTCCTGAAGTTCCTGAGAGCGTCCAGGAGATTTTCAGCTCAGGGAACTGGACCATGGAGGACCCATCGCCGGCGTGCATCTGCAGTTGTGACGGGCAGAAGAAGATGTTGCCGGACTGCCCTGCTGGAGCTGGAGGTTTACCCCCACCAGAGGTCAGAGGAAGCACAGAACTTTGATGTTGAAGGAGGATTTTTGTGCATGGCCTTGTAGTGATTTTCTGTCAATAAGTGTGTAGTGTCAGTACAGTTATTTCACAGCTCCTGAATGAGTCGTAAATGTGAAACATATTTATGATTTATGCCGCCGACGGATACCTGTACAGACAATGAGAGCGAGGTGACCCAGAAGCATTGCCAACCTGCTGATAACCCAACTCCAGCTAGTATTACAAAGTGTTAGAGCATAAAAGGTTTCTGTGGTGGGAACTCATGCATAGACACAACTAAATAATCAGTGCGACTCTTTGTTCAGATGATGATGAGCGCCACCGACACTCTGCAGAACCTGACGGGAAGGAACATCTCTGACTACCTGGTGAAGACGTACGCTCAGATCATTGGCAAGAGGTAATAAACAGAAAACAAATGTAAAACCCTTTAAAAATACACTTGAACATATCCAAGAGGCTAACTTTTTTTTTTCTCTTTTCACAGCCTGAAGAACAAAGTCTGGGTGAATGAATTCAGGTCAGCATCTGTGTACCTACATATCTACTTCCTGACCTACTGATCTATGACCTACCTACCTGCAAATCTGCCAACCTACCTACGTACAGACCAACCTAACAACTGCTCTACCTACTTACCTACCTACCATTTTACCTATCTATCTACCGATCTGAAAATCTGCCTTTTACCTACCTACCTACTCATCTGCCTTACTTCTTATCTGCCGCCCTACCAACCTACCTACCTACTGTCCAACCAACCATCCTACTGTCTTACCTACCGATGTCCTACCTACCGATTTGTCTACCTACCTACCATAGGTAGGTAGACAAAGGTAAATAGGTAGGTATATCTGCTGATATACTTACCTACCATGCTACCAACCTACCTATCTACTGATCTGCTTACCTACATTCTCGCGACCTACCTACCAGGCTGCCTGTCTACCTATCTACTTACCTACAGTACCTATGTACTGACAATACCTACCTACCTACCAATCTCCCTACCTACCTATCTACCAACCTATTTATCTACCTAACTTACTGATCTACCAATCTACCAACCTACCTACCTACCTAACTTCCAATCAATTTGCCTTCCTATCGATCTACTGACCTACCTACCCTTCTACTGTCCTATCTACTGATCTGTGTATCTATCTGCCAACCTACTTACCTACCTACCTACCTACGTACCAGTGTGCCTACCTACCCTGGATAGCAGGATCTGTAAAGCGCTTTGGTCATCTAGAGATGAGAAAAAGCGCTATATAAGTGAACGCCATTTACCATTTACGCTATCCAAGTTTTCTGAAAGTTATTGCATAAATCTTGATTAATAAATTTGTTTGAAGAATAGGCTATGTTGTGGATCCAAAAGAAAATCTGGTTCTGGAACATAAGTCTTGATGGAGGAATGCTCTCTGTCTGAGAACTTTTCAATTTTATTTTGAAATTCTCCATTCTCTCTGTTCCTTCTCAGGTACGGAGGATTCTCATTGGGTGCCCGGAGCACACAGGTCCTCCCTCCAGCCAAAGAGATAGACGATGCCATTATGAGAGTCCGAAAGATCTTTGAGATACAAAAGGTCAGTGAGGGGGTCTGCAACTTGTGGCTCTTTAGCTCACAACCACTAGTTCACAAATTTGCAGATTTTAAAAGGCATTAATTTACAAAATAGCTGCAGAAATTTAAGAAAATATGAAAAAAATACAAGTTTTTGTAAAAAGAAATTTTATGTGAAAAAATATAAATTTAGATGGGAAAGGAAGAAGATGGATGGAGGTTGCATATTTACAAAGTTTTTGATTTTTTTTTTAAATTATTTGGAATCTTTATTTCAAACATGTAAAAAGATTATAAAAATAAGATTTAAATAAACAAATGAAAACAAAAGAAGAAACAAAGAAATAATTGAATAAATTATTCATATTATTCATTCATATTATAAATTATCTTATCTACAGTATCTTAAATGTATCAAAGACAGACACTTGTATCCATCATCATTTTAGCATGCTTGAAAAGGAGTAGGCAGAAGTAAAAACGTAAATGTTCACTGCTATTTGGTGCAGGGAGCTGCTGCTGACCGGTTCCTCAACACTCTGTCCCAGTTCATCAATGGACTGGACACCAAGAACAACGTCAAGGTAAGAAAAACCTCTGATCCCCTGCAGGAAACCAAACTCATGCACGGGGGGCTGTGGTGTCCCGGTCTGATGTGTCGGGTTCTCCTCAGATCTGGTTCAATAACAAAGGCTGGCATAGCATCGGAGCCTTTAT
Organism: Pholidichthys leucotaenia; assembly: GCA_020510985.1. Taxonomy (NCBI): domain Eukaryota; kingdom Metazoa; phylum Chordata; class Actinopteri; order Cichliformes; family Pholidichthyidae; genus Pholidichthys; species Pholidichthys leucotaenia. The sequence continues at coordinate 299,085,191 of CM035840.1, forward strand.
CAACGTGATGAGTAACGGCATCCTGAGGGCCAACCTGGATCCGGGAAAGGACCCCAGGAAGTATGGAATCAGCTCCTTCAACCACCCACTGAACCTGACCAAGGAGCAGCTGTCACAGGTGGCTCTGTGAGTACACAAGCAGAATACACAACATAGAGTATAAAACAGAGACACAACAGATGCACAGCAGAGACAAAAAGGATACACAACAAAGTATAAAACAAATACAAAACAGAGACGCAACAGGTACACAATCACCACAAACTTCTAAAAAAAAAAAAATGTCAACTTTATATGAAAGCTCTTTGAAATTTACAAGGGAAATGTAGCAAATTTACAAGAAAAAGTAATAAATTTAGGAGGATAAACCTCTCAAATTCACAAGAATAAATCCATTACTAAAATAACTTTAAGGTGGATATCTTCTTACTGAAGTAATTTTTTTTTTTTTTGGGGGGGGGGGGTGACTGCTTTTGTATCCTGATCTGGACATGGTCAATGACCATGTCCATGCTTTTTGTTACCTTTTACTGTTACTGCCATTATTATTATTATTATTATTATTATCATCCCTGTTCTCAGTAACCTTGGCAAGGTGATGTATTATTTATTTTTCACCTTATCATTTCTGAGTTTGTCTTTTATTTTGGTAGTGCTCTTTGTTTACTTCCATTTTAGCGCAGTCCGTTCCTGTTCAGTTCTTTCTCTTATTAATCACAGCTATTCCTCATTTGTTTTTTTTGTTTTTTTCCACAATATCTTTATTGAACCTTTTTTGTTTTTAAACAAACAATCAAACACTAACACTAAAGTACTAAAAAAAAAAAAAATGCACTAAAAAAAAAACACCAACAACCACCAACAAAATCAAATCTTCAACAATGCTCCTCTGTTTAGTCTAGACAATCCAGCACATAGGTATACATATTATTTTCACCAGTTTGGAATTTACAAGGTCCGCACATATCATTCATCTTCTTCTTCAAGAGTTATGTTTAAATTTTTTACATAATCAATAAAAGGTCTCCATATATTCTCAAACACAATTTCCTTTGATTTCAGTATATATGTTATTCTTTCTAATGGAAGGTTTGTTAACATCTGTCTTAACCACTGAGTCACATCTGGTCTATAAGTCTTTTTCCATAATAGTGCAATACATTTTTTGGCATTAAGCAAACTGAGGTCTATGAATGTTCTTTCGCTTTTATTAAAATTATGCTTTTCTGGGTACAGACCCAACAAAAACAGTTTAGGATTCAATATGATTTGTTTTGAGATTATTTTTTCAATTGTTACCCTCACCTCTTCCCAAAACATTATTAATCTACATTCCCATACACAATGAAATAGAGTTCCTTTACTTTCCATACATTTTGTGCACGTATCTGGTATATTTTTGTTATATCTATTTAACTCCTCCGGTGTAACATACATCCGCATTAACCATTTGAAATGTATCAATTTAAGACGTACATTTATTGATTTGGTTTGAGCTTCTGTACAAGCCAGTTCCCATTGTTCCTCTGGAATTTCAGTTTGCAGATCTTCTTTCCAGTAGTTTAATCTTTTCAGTGAATTTTCACTTGAAAATAGTGTCAATGAGTTATAAAACTCTGAAATAATACCCTTTCTTTTACTATCTTTCATCAACATTTTTTCCAAGGATGAATAGATAGGTCGAGTGAGAGCTTTATTTTGATTTGATCGAATAAAGTTTCTAAGTTGAAGATATTTAAAAAAATGTGTTCTATTGAGATTAAATTTGATCCTCAACTCTTCAAAAGACATTATGTTTTCTGCACATGGCAAATATAAATCCTGAATCTTTTGTATCCCTTTTAAATTCCATACTTTAAATACAGCGTCCGCTCTCCCTGGTTTAAAATATTGATTACCCCATATTGGACTAAATTGTGACAATAGCTGTGGTTCTTTTAAATAGTTTTTAGCTTCACACCATATTTTGATCATATGCTTTACAAATGGATTTTTAACTTGTTTTTGTAATTTTTTTGCCGAATCTGAGTATATGAATATGGGAAGAGGTAAAGGTAAATTGTATGATTCCATTTCAGTCCAGTGAGGGAGATCATTTGATGAAAAATAATATGTCATAGACCTCAGTTGTGCCGACCAATAATACAACATAAAATTTGGACATTTCAGACCTCCACGATCAAATGGTAAATATAATAAAGACAGACGTAATCTAGCCCTCCTGTTGTTCCATATAAATTCCACTAACTTTTTTTTAATTCTTGAGAATAGATCTAAAGGTGGTGATAAGGGAATGTATTGAAATAAATAAAGTATTTTAGGTAAAATATTACTTTTAAGTATATTGATTCTCCCGATCATCGACATTGGTAGTGACATCCATCTCTGAGTTAACTCATTGATATCTGACATTAAGGCTTCATAATTGACACTGGCGACTGATTCTAGCTTAGGCACAATTTGGATTCCTAAATATTTGAACTGATTTACAACATTGAATTGATTTACCTCAGGGGTTGGGTAATTTCTCTGGGTCTCATTTAGCATATATTGAAGATTTAGTTTTATTTATTTTATATCCTGATATTTCCCCGAAATTCTTTATTAAATTCAACAAGGTCGGAATTGATTTTTTAAGATTCGACATAAACAAAATTATGTCATCGGCATACAGGGAGATTTTATGTTCTGTTGGTCCAACTTTAATTCCATATATTTGTGACTGTAGACGTATCGCCATCGCTAAAGGTTCAATTGCCATAGTAAACAGTAAAGGTGAAAGTGGACAGCCTTGTCGACATCCTCTATTGATTTTTATTGATTTGGAAATATTGTTATTTGTTAGAATTTCTGCAGTAGCATTATTATATATTATCTGAACCCATTTTATAAAATTATTTCCAAGTCCAAACCTTTGTAAGACTTCAAAAAGAAAGGGCCATTCAACTCTATCAAAGGCTTTTTCGGCATCCAGTGATAAGAGAGCTGTATCCGGTGCTTCTTTATTAGAATAAATAATATTAAATAGTCTTCTTACATTATGGAAGCCTTGTCTTCCCTTTATAAAGCCATTCTGATCTCGATTAATAATATTTGGTAAAATTTCTTGTATTCGTCTTGCTAAAAATTTTACAAATTATCTTAAGGTCGGCATTTAATAGGCTTATTGGTCTCATATTTTCACATTTATTAGAGGGCTTACCTGGTTTTGGCAACAGTATAATTAAGGCATTATTCATATATGATGGTAAATTACTATTTTGAAATGCTTCTAAAACCATTTCCAAAAAAGGTTTTGTTAATTTATTCTTAAATTTTTTATAAAGGTCAACTGGAAGACCATCTGGTCCTGCACTTTTTCCTGATTTCATATTATCAATGGCTAGCCCAACTTCTTCTTGACTAATTTTAGACTCCAGTATCTCCCTATTTTCATTTGGAATACACGGTATAGATAGTTCATTCAAAAACCCATGTAGTTTTGTTAAGTCAGATTCATTTTTGGTATCATATAATTTTTCATAGTAATCTCTAAAGGCTCTATTAATTTCTGAAGGATCTATAACTACCTGTCCTTTACTTATAATACGAGTAATTGGTGTTTTAATTTCTAATTGTTTAATCTGCCATGCCAGTAATTTTCCTGATTTTTCACCTTGTTCATAAAAAGATTGTTTCAATCTTAGAAGACTCGAGGCAGCTCTATTCGCTGATTTTTTGTCATATTCAGCTCTCAAAATCAGTAATTCGTTCTCCAACCTTGGATCTCTTCCTGCATATACTCTTTCTTGAAGAATTTTTATTTTATGTTCCAATTGAACTCTCTCCTCTCGAGTCTTCTTAGATTTTGAGCCTGTATAACTAATAATATGTCCCCTAATAAAAGCTTTGAAAGCCTCCCACTTTACACATGCTGATGTTTGTGTAGTATTGATATCAAAGAACTCATCTATCTGTTTTTCTATATACTTAACAAATTCCTCATCCTGAAGCCATTTATGCTGAAATTGCCATCTACCTGGTTCCTTTGTCAATTTCTTATCTACATACATTAGACAGCAGGGTGCATGATCAGAGATCATGATGTTATCATAAAAACAGTTTTGAATCTTGGACCTTAATTCTGTGGAGATCAAAAAATAATCTATACGTGAGAATGTCTTGTAGGTATTGGAATAACAAGAGTATGCTTTAACTTGTGGCTTCATTTCTCTCCATATATCTATCAATTTCAATTCTTTCATAAAATGATTAATGGTCATCCTACATCCATTGTGCGTACAGTCCAGTCCTGTTGATCTATCTATACTGGGATTCAATGTACAATTAAAATCCCCTGCTATTATATGTTGCCCTGTAAGTGATGATAAGATAAGAAATAAATTGGCAAAGAACTTTTGATCATCTATATTGGGACCATATAAGTTCACCAAATTTATGTTTTCTAATAGCAAAGATCCTTGAATGATTACATATCTTCCAAATTTGTCTCCAATTACATTTTTCACTTGAAATGGGACTGATTTATGTATGAGAGTCATAACTCCCCTGGCTCGGGATGAAAATGATGAGGTGAAAACACTTCCTTGCCATCTACTCCTAATTCTTTTAACATCCTCCTCTATTAGATGAGTTTCTTGTAAAAACACAATTTTTGAACCCATGTCTTTTATTTTATTCATAACTTGTTTAAGTTTTTTTAAATTTTGTAGACCTCTGCAATTCCATGAAGTTAAATTAAGATTAACGCTTTGATTTATAATCAATAGGGAGTTTGGGATTACCTTGCAGTGTAAACATGCTCAAACAGAAAAGCAAAAAAAAGAGTGGTTGAACATTCACCCTACAAACTACACACAAACAAATTCCCCCTTCCCACATTTGTGGCAATCCCCCCAAAAGCAAAAGAGAAATTCCGTCTCCCGATATAGCCATCGACCGTTCCACACCCACGAGGATCAGCCAAAGCCACTCCTTCTTCATCCTCCCAATCACCCTAACTCTACTGCTTTTAATAACGTAACATTAACTCTCTTCTGTAATTTTCCAATTTAACTCCAAATTTTTTTAGCAATTTTGTACTTTTTTTTTTTTTTTTAATATGCAATACATTCTATATTTTGTAATCTTGTTATATGCTTCTAATCAGTTAAATGCTCAAATATTCTACCCTATATTCTGTTCATGCTTAGCTCCCACCAGTCTCTTCCTGGATCTTCTTGATGAGCTCCTGCGCCTCCTCGGGGGTCTTGAAGATGTGTGTTCTGCCCTCATATGTGACCAGAAGTCTTGCAGGGTGAATCACTCCATGACGAATCTCAAGGTTGCGCAGTTCTTTGCGGATGGGGTCAAACTGCTTCCTTAATTGTTGGATTCCTGAGGCCAGATCTGGGTAGAACCGCACCTGCTGATCTTGGTATTTAATTTCTCCTTTGGCCCGCACCGCGTTGGAGATCGTCATCCTGTCTCTGTAGCTGAGAAACTTCATAATTAGCGTCCTCGGTGCTGCCTTGTTACCTCTCGGTGGGCCAATTCGGTGGGAGCTTTCCAAGACGACTGATGATTTTAGCTCCGCGTTTTCAGCGCCTCCGGGATCCACCCCTCCAAAAAGGAGCATGAATCACGACCTTCGGCTCCCTCCGGTAAACCCACCAGCCTCAGGTTGTTCCTTCTGGACCGAGATTCCAAGTCCAGAACGCTATTTTCCAGATCTTTATTTTTTTTTTCCAAAGTGCGCACCTTTATTTGAAGTTCGCTAATTTCATCCTCCGCACTTGAGACACGAAGCTCCGCCTGCGTCACTCGCTCCACGCAGTCACCCAACTCCTTTCTCATTGCATCCAACGCTGCCATAATCCCATCAAGTTTAGCGGAAAAGTCTGCTCTCATTGAGCTAATGGCAGCCAGCACTGCACCTGTGCCGCCATCGTCAGCAGCAGCAGTTACCGCACCACCGCTAGTTTCATCCGCCATATCCGCAGCTTTTTCTACTGCGCCATAAACTTTAAAGTCCGTTAATTTGGACTGCTTCGGCGATTCAATTTTTCCCCCTCCTGATTTCCCAGCCTTAGTCTTCACCGGCATATCCTCACCCAAACGCTGGGAAAAGTTCTGTTCCAAATGAGAGAGTTATTTGCCGAATTTTTATTTCCAAGGGCAGAGCAGAGTGATACGTGTCCTTCTAGGCGGCCGCCATAACCGGAAGACAATTCCTCATTTGTTAATTATTTAGAACCTTATTTATTCTCGCTGCCTTCTGCTCTCATTGCGGTGATCTAGTTGTGTACATGCTCCTCTTTGCACCATGAGCTGTGAGTAATTTGCCGTACGGCTTATTTTTGTGTTTTCAGTCAGGAGCTGTATTATTTTGATAATAAATTATGAGAAACAATCGCTCTGCATTTGAGTCTGTCTTTATGCCCTGGAGGGATAAACACAACATCTTGTGCTTGCATACATAATTTTATAAGGTAAAGCTACTTGGCTTTGGAAACTCTGCCTGTTCACTAAGGGTGGGGGAAATAATCATTTTTCCTATGCATCTTGATGCGAACGTGAACGATTCTGAATCGATGCACAAATGTTAAGATTCCAATTATTACTTACTTACTTAATCCTCTTCATCCCTTTTGGGACATAAGGCCACTTTGGATTATTAAATATTATTAATAATGTAATTAATTTGGCCGGAACAAAAGATGGCGCCTGTACCTGTCCAGACTCTTTATGGCGTGACACAAAAGAAACAAAATGGCAGAGCAGAGTATATGATAGGGATGGGCGATACCAGCATTTTTCCTTTCGATATGCCATTAATTTATGGGACTTTTTCTTTGATACGATACCTTTTGCCCTTTAAAGGAAAATCACGTGATTGCAGTTTCATTAACAGCTTTATTGCAAGGGCAATATGAAATATGAATAAAACTCATGAACATAAGTACTTGAAAGAAATGCTTATAAAATGATAATAAAATGGAACAATGAGCAAAGTAATTAAAAAAAATGATTTTTTTCAATTATAATAAAATAATTAAGACTTAAAATGAATGCAAAATTAATTGAATTTCTTAATTTGGTGAAGATTCTCAGTCATCCAGGTGGGTAAGTATGCTGTATGAAAGCTCAGTCAAGTCAACTGGATTCAAATATTTTTTTTTTCCACAATATCTTTATTGAACCTTTTTTTTTTTTAACAAACATGATACAAACAATCAAACACTAACACTAAAGTACTACAAAAAAAATGCACTAAAATCACCAACAACCACCAACAAAATCAAATCTTCAACAATGCTCCTCTGTTTAGTCTAGACAATCCAATACATAAGTATACATATTATGTTCACCAGTTTGGAATTTACAAGGTCCACACACATCATTCACCTTCTTCTTCAAGAGTTATGTTTAAATTTTTTACATAATCAATAAAAGGTCTCCATATATTCTCAAACACAATTTCCTTTGATTTCAGTATATATGTTATTCTTTCTAATGGAAGGTTTGTTAACATCTGTCTTAACCACTGAGTCACATCTGGTCTATGAATCTTTTTCCATAATAGTGCAATACATTTTTTGGCATTAAGCAAACTGAGGTCTATGAATGTTCTTTCACTTTTATTAAAATTATGTTTTTCTGGGTACAGACCCAACAAAAACAGTTTAGGATTCAATATGATTTGTTTTGAGATTATTTTTTCAATTGTTACCCTCACCTCTTCCCAAAACATTCTTATTAATCTACATTCCCATAAACAATGAAATAGGGTTCCTTTACTTTCCATGCATTTTGTGCACGTATCTGGTATATTTTTGTTATATCTATTTAACTCCTCCGGTGGATTCAAATATTTTTTACTTCTGAAATGTTTCTCCAGTCATCCAACTTCTATGGTAAACGCAAGCAGCATATATGTGTAATTTTTTTTTCACGATGCAATGTTTTTAAAATTTTATTTATTTATTTATTTTTACATTATTATATTACAAACTTAAACAGTGCTTATTTTGTTCATTTTTCAAAATTATGCTGCTTGGTATCACCATAGAATTTGGATGAATGGTGTAACATTTCAGAAGTAATACTTCTGCCGTGCGCTGCTGAGCTCACTCTGTGTAGTGCGCAGCGAGTCTTTGGCTATGACATCTGATAGGTTGCCATAATCATGTGACACGGCAGACCATCTCAAAAATATGCCTGGACTGGTTTTCACACATAAATTTAATGCCTAAAACTCTTAGAAGTGAAAACAAATTGCATGTTTTGTATTAACACGGTGGTATCACGATATTTTAAAAAGTATCAACTCCAATTCTTCCATCTTCTTCCGCTTAATCCTTTTCGGGTCACAGGGAGGCTCCAGCCCCCAGCCAAGGGTGAGTTGCTGTGCTGCCACAGTGCTAACTAACCACTCCGCCACCGCACTAGTTATAATAAAATTAATTATAATAAAAATAATTAAGACTTAAAATGAATGCAAAATTTATTCAATTTCTTCATTTGGTGAAGATTCTCAACTGGATTCAAGTATTTTTTACTTCTGACATGTTTCACCATTCATCCAAATTCTATGGTAATACCATATATGTGTAATTTTTTCACATTGCAACTTTTTAAATTTTATTATTTATTTATTTATTTTTACACTATTATTTACAAACATAAATAGTGTTTATTTTGTTTATTTTTCAAATTTTATGCTGCTTGGTATCACCATAGAATTTGGATGAATGGTGTAACATTTCAGAAGTAATACTTCTGTCGTGCTGGGGAGCTGCTGTCTGGGGGTGAAAACCTTTTGTCTGTCCCTGCGGGTGTTCTGGGGCAATTCTACTCTGGGAAGTTCCCCATGGGGGTCTTCCCCGCCGAGGGGCCCTCGCCAACAGCACTTGCTCGTCCGCCACCACAAAAGCGGGTTTAAGTCTGTTTATGCCAACCTTTTCCCTCCTACCCCCCAAATTTAGCAAAAAATGCTTCTCCCCTGTTTCCAGCACTCTGAACGGTCCATCGTAAGGTGGTCGAAATGGGGGGGTGATGCGCGTCATGTCTGACAAAAACAAACTCTGCGTTTTTCAAAGTTTTAGGCACAAAAACGCGTGGAAAGCTGTGGTGAACGGGGCCCGGCAACGTGCCTGTGTCACTGCTATGCTGCAACAGCTGAGACGGGGAGCTGCCCGGCGCAGGATTATCCGGGAGAAACTCCCCGGGCAGCCGAAGTGGCTGCGCAAAAACAAGTTCAGCTGGGGAAGCTTCTAAGTCTTCTTTCGGCGCAGAACGCAACCCTAATAAAACCCACGGTAGCTTATCTACCCAATTTGCATCCGTCAGTGACGTCCTGAGAGCCGCTTTCAATGACCTATGAAAACGTTCGCATAACCCATTAGCCTGAGGATTGTACGCGGTTGTGCGGTGAATTGTGACACCCAGGCTGCGGGCCATTGCTGACCAAAGTTCGGAAACAAATTGAGGGCCTCTGTCTGACGTAATGTCCGACGGGACTCCAAAACGCGCTACCCATGCTGTCAAAAACGCGCGCGCTACCTCCTCGGCTGTGGTTGACGCCAGTGGAACTACCTCCGGCCATCGCGTGGTGCGGTCCAGCATTGTCAGAAGGTGCGTGCACCCCTGTGATGGCGGGAGGGGGCCCACGAGGTCCACGTGAACATGGTCAAACCTCTTAGCCGGGATGTGAAACGGCTCCAAGGGAGCCCTCGTGTGTCTGTGTACTTTGGCTCGTTGGCACGCCATGCAGGCTGCTGCCCACTCTTTCACCTGTTTGCGAAGACTCAGCCACACAAATTTCTCTCCTACCATCTTGATTGACACGCGCACTCCCGGGTGCGCTAAAGAATGAACCGAGTCAAAAACGCGGCGGCGCCACGCAGCCGGTACAACGGGATGCGGTCGCCCAGTGGAGACATCGCAGATTAGGGGGGGCATACCATTTTGCAGCACCCTGCTCTCCAGCCTTAACCCTGTTGGTCCAGACTGGAGCGCGCGCACATCCGCGTCACTAACCTGCTCCGCGGCCATGGCTGCGTAATCTATCCCCATGCGGACCGGGGCCGCCACGGCGTGTGAGAGGCAGTCTCCCACTACATTCAGCTTACCCGAGACATGCTGAATATCAGTAGTAAACTCTGAGATCGCGGCCAGCTGTCTCTGCTGCCAGCCCGACCAAGGTTCTGAAACCTTGGCCATCGCGAATGTTAGCGGCTTGTGGTCAACGAACGCGGTGAAACAGCGCCCTTCCAGCCAGAAATGGAAGTGGCAAATAGCCAAGTGGAGAGCCAGTAACTCTCTGTCAAACGCGCTGTATTTACGTTCACTATCGTGCAAAGTCCTGCTGAAAAAGGTGAGTGGCTGCCAAGCCCCGGCTACACGCTGCTCCACGACCGCCCCTATGGCCACATCTGACGCGTCAGTAGTGAGCGCTATGCGGGCCGTTGGGTCTGGATGTGCCAACAACGCAGCGTTTGCCAAGGCTGCCTTGACTTCCGAGAACGCCCACTCTCGCTCCGGAGACCATTAGATCTTATTCGCGGGCTTCTGTTTTTTGAGCGCGGCGTACAGTGGTTGCATGAGCTGTGCGGGGGAGGAAACGGTTATAAAAATTCACCATTCCCAAAAACTCCTGTAACGCCCTGACCGTTTGTGGTCGGGGAAAATCTGCTACCACGCGCACTTTGTCAGCAAGCGGAACTGCTCCTTCGGGAGAGACGCGGTGCCCCAAAAAATCAATCTGCGTCACCCCGAACTGACACTTCGCTGGATTGATTATTAAACCGTGCTCTCCCAACCTCCGGAAAACTGCCGAGAGGTGGGTTTCGTGTTCGTCTTCGGACACGCTGGCTACCAAAATATCGTCCAGGTAGACAAATACGAAAGGGAGATCACGCAGCACCGTATCCATCATGCGTTGGAATGTCTGTGCCGCCCCTTTAAGCCCGAATGGCATGCGCAAAAACTCGAATAGGCCAAACGGAGTTATCACTGCTGTTTTGGGTATGTCCTCAGCGCGCACTGGGACTTGGTGGTAACCGCAGACCAAGTCTATTTTAGAAAAAACGCCTGCCAAATGAACGGAAAAATCTTGGATGTGAGGAATTGGGTAGCGGTCGTGCGCTGTGGCATTGTTCAACCTGCGGAAATCCCCGCAAGGTCGCCACGAACCGTTGGCTTTAGGGACCATGTGTAGCGGGGAAGCCCATGGGCTGTTTGAACGCCTGATGATGCCCAACCTCTCCAGGTTGGCGAACTCCTCGCATGCTATGGCCAGTTTAGCTACGTCCAAGCGCTGAGGTTTTGCAAAAACGGGCGGCCCGGTGGTGGTAATAAAATGTTCCACCCCGTGTTTAGCGATGGCTGCCGAAAATGTCGGGACCGTGAGTGCTGGGAACTGAGTGAGCAGTGTGTGGAACTTACCACTTGCAGCTGTGACGTTGGCTTGTGCTGTTAGCCGGGACGCTCGAGCTGTACAGGGAATAGAATCAAAGGACAGTGCATTAACCAGGCACCTGTTAGCGACATCAACCAACAAACCATGTGAGCACAAAACATCAGCCCCCAATATATTGAAATTCAATGCTGCTATGACAAAAGTCCACTCAAATGTACAGCCGTGTAGAGACAGAAGCAGAGTCCTTTCACCAAAGGTCTTAATCTCCGAGCCGTTCGCTGCTGCCATCCCGCGACCGCTGGAACCTGCCAGCCGGTCAGTGGAGGAAGGCGTGATGAAACTCAACTGGGCGCCTGTGTCCACGAGGAAATGCCTCCCCGAGCGTGCGTCTGTCAAGTAGAGCAGCTTGTTCTCCTCCCCAAGGGCCGCAGCTGCTACCGACCCCCGGTCTTGGCGTTTTCCCGAGCGCTTGAACTGGCACGGTGGTATACATTTGCGTGCCCTCTCTGCAAAGCGGCGGTGGTAGAAACAAAGGGTGCCTCCTCCGCGTTCCTTGGTCCCCGCCGCCGCCGTTGTCGGTGTTTCTGTTACCGCTGTCCCTGGCTCCCTGCCATCTTCGGCCGTCGCGCCGAGCTCCGTCGCTGCCGCCGAGGCCGCGCGCTGTCTACTGGCGTTGACAATCCGATGCGCCTCCCGGGCCAGCGCGCGGAAGTCCCGCTGGGCCAACAACGGCGAACTGGCCAGGGTCACTCTCGTCGCTGGCGGTAGGGTCCTGAGGAAAAGGTGGGTAAAGATGAAGTGGTCATCGTCCAAGCCTTTCAACCTCAGCATCTTCTCCATCAGGTCAATGGGCGTGCCATCTCCCAACTCGGTCAGCGCCAGGAGTCTCTCTGCTCTCTCCTCGACCGAGAGAGTGTAGTGCTGGATGAGTGCAGCCTTCAACGTGCCGTATTTGTCGCTGGCTGGTGGCTGCTTCAGAAGGCTCTCCACATGCTGAGCCGTGTGGGTGTCCAGCTTTGCGACCACATGGTAGAATTTCGTGTCATCCACCGATATCCCCCGGAGGACGAACTGCGCCTCAACCAGGTGGAACCAGGAGCGAAGGATTGTGCTGCCAAAAATCCGGTAGCTGGATTGCAACGGCATACGCTTGGCTGGGGGCTCCCAGTGAGGCTGGCTCCGGGGAATTCTCTGCGTGTTGCATGCTTCATCTTGGGTCACCACTGTAGAATGTGTAAATGATGAGGCGAGTTGGTCTCAGACAGTTTATTACACATTCTCTCAAATGAGCATGGCAGAAAAGAGAGCATCTCAAACAGAACTCTTCACTTATATACCCAGGTCCTTTTACATATCACAAGGTCACATTGCATTCACATAAAAGATCACATTGCATGCACTTCCTTAATCCCTCAACATCCCCCACACAGTCTCTGGCACACAAAGGCTCCTCCAAGCCGTCTCTTGCAATACAAAAGATCACATTTCTCAGCTTCCTGTTAACTCCAAGGAAACTCTGCCCTTTGTTCTTATCAAAGATGCTGCTCATTATGTTTTGGCCATGTGCGGCCACAAAGGAAAAAAGACTTGGATAAGACCCACACCGTATATAAGCTCTGTCAGAATAAACTAAAGTATTTTGGAAACTCTACAGACATATGAAACCATATTGCACGTTTTCATTGGCCGGAGAGAAAAAAAAAAAAAAGGTTTGGCTGCCGCCGCCAATCACAAACCCTTTGAACAAGCAATGTCAAAACTTCCACACAACTCAGAAAGGGCAAAGCAAATTACAAAATCTATTGCCGCTTTTATTGCCAAGGATTTATGCTTGTATTTCGTTGTCGAGAACCAGGGCTTTTGCGCTATGATATATACTGTAGAGCCAGTGTACAATGTCGTAATATTTTGTGTAAAACTGTTGGAAAGACTTTTCCTGGTCACCAACAACTATTATATATATATATATATATATATATATATACATATATATATACACACACACACACTACCATTCAAAAGTTTGGGGTCACCCAGACAATTATTTTGTGTTTTCCAAGAAAAGTCACACTTATTTACCACCATGAGTTGTAAAATGAATAGAAAATATAGTCAAGACATTGACAAGGTTAGAAATAATGATTTGTATTTGAAATAATAATTTTTTCTTTCAAACTTTGCTTTCGTCAAAGAATCCTCCATTTGCAGCAATTACAGCATTGCAGACCTAACATGATTGCACAAGGGTTTTCTAATCATCCATTAGCCTTCTGACGCAATGAGCAAACGCATTGTACCATTAGAACACTGGAGTGATAGTTGGTGGAAATGGGCCTCTATACACCTATGTAGATATTGCACCAAAAACCAGACATTTGCAGCTAGAATAGTCATTTACCACATTAGCAATGTATAGAGTGTATTTCTGATTAGTTTAAAGTTATCTTCATTGAAAAAAAGTGCTTTTCTTTCAAAAATAAGGAAATTTCTAAGTGACCCCAAACTTTTGAACGGTAGTGTATATATATATATATATATATATATGATGACAACTAAGCTGACATGGAGAAGGTTTTGGCTTTGTTTCTGCTTTCAGAAGACTTCTTCTCCACTGCACCGCTGGCTGCCCCCAGATGAAAGCACCAAGGTGCTGATGCCTCGGTATCTGTGGCGGCGGAGGGGGGGGGGGGGGTAAAAAAGTCGCCTCTACTGGCCCGGCATAGTTATTATGCCTCAGTGAAACGGAGATGCATACGGTAATCACTTAATGTGTCTGTGTCTGCGTGTGTGTGCGTGCACGCGCGCATGTCTGTTCATCTGTCCGCCTCTCTATTTCAGTTTGCCTGGTCAAAATTAAGTGGAACTAAAGGCTTATATCATTGTATCAGAATTCCAAGATAAGGCTTTGTTTTCAAAATGAACGCAAATTTAACTCACCTTTAATGTCAATGAAGCCGGGGGAAAAGGTATTGTAATAACTATGCCGGGCCACTAGAGGTGGCAGTGCGACTTTTTTACAGCACAACACAGCACATTTTTTTTTACAGCACATGGAGCTATTATAAAATAGTGGTTATTGAAAAAAAAAATGAAAGCACCAAGGTGCTGATGTCTTGGTGCCAGAGCCTTGGCAGAGGTATGCATTCCTGGATCATCACCAAAATGTTATGGGTTCCTCTCTGGTAAAAATTTCATCCAAATCCATCCAGTAGTTTTGGAGTATAGGCATGCACAGTGAAAATAATCTGCACTTCACATGCCCGTACTATCGGCAGCAGCCAGGAGCAACCAAACTGATTTGAACAGCTGCAATCTAAACACAGAAGAAGAGCATGGTGACAGACGTTTTAAATGGCGGAAGCGATGGAGGTACTTGAATAAAATGACAGTCAAGATGAACAGGAGCTTTTGCTGTTTAGTGGCAGAGGAAGAAAACAGACGGGCAAAAAGAGGGACATTTGTTCAAACAGTATTGGTGGATTGCTGAGTACTAGTGGTGTGCGATACTGCAAGATTTGGTATTGATCCGATACCAAGTAAATACAGAGCCAGTATCACCAATACAATACCAATACTTTTTAATTATTAAGGTGGATGGCATCATCAGATTACTAGATCTGAATGAATTTTCATGACCTTTAAGTGTTTGAGTTTTCCTTTGGATTATTAATTAGTTAAAACCCAGGACAGAATTTGGACAAAGTTTAGAGGTAAATACATACAGTATCACTTTCACAGTTAACACAAAAGGGTCACCAAGGGTAGGTCATCCATAAAAGCTTGAATTGGAGGCAGTTCTTGTCGTGGAGCTAACTCTACTCCTGGGCCTACCTTCTTGGCAGCATGCACCATAGCTAGAATGAACGACACTGGTGATGTTGTACACCCTATTGGGATTCCTACCTCCAGCTCCTGCCAGCTTGCGGTGTACGACTTGGTGGTGAACCTCATCTTGAAGTGCTCATAGTAGGCAAATACTACTCTCTGGACCTTCTCTGGGTTGTAGACGTACTCCATAGCATACTTAATGAGTCTATGCGGAACAGATCCATAGGCATTGGCCAGGTCCAACCAGACTACCGCCAGGTCCTTCTGTTGCTTTGCTTCTTGGATTAAATGGCATATCATACTTGCATGTTCTATACAACCTGGAAAGCGTGGAAGCCCTGCCTTCTGCACAGACGTATCAACAAAGACGTTCTCCAAAAGAAACCTCACAAGTTGCCCAGTTAGCACACCAAAGAAGATCTTCCCTTCCACTTTCAGCAGGGATATTGGATGAAACTGATTCAGGAATTTTGACAGGTCTTCCTTAGGGATGTACACTCTATCAGCTTGAGCCCAGAAAACGGGGATGACTTCCAGTTTCCAGACGACCTTCAGAAGCTTCCACAACACCCTCAGCAACCCAAGACAAGCCTTGTACACCTTGTACAGTATTCCACTGGGGCCAGGTGCTGCTCCATTTCTTGCTTTTCTCACAAATTCTTCCACTTCCTTCAACCATGGCTCTGCCAGATCAAAGGGAGAGCCGGGTGCCGACGGATGCTCCAGGCCAGCGATAGGTTCCATTATCTCACCCTTCTTCTGGTCCGTGTAGGCCTTCTTTAAATGACTCTCCAGCTCCTCCCTCGGAATGTCTAGCACCCCACTCCTGTTCTCTTCAAACTTCTTTGTGAACCTATGCAGATTCTCATAGAATGCTGTTCTTTTCCTTCTCTTATTCTGTGTTGTACAACCGAGGCTTGAATGTTGGAATATTGGCCCAGTTGGGGGACACCCAGACATCCTGTGTTTGGACTTTTTAGTGGCATTATCCTTCTTTCCTTCCTCTGCTCTCACCTCTCCTGGACCCTCTGCCTGAACACTTTCCTCTCCTTGGCTCCTCTCTTCTGTCTCACCTTGCCCTCTCTGAGCTCTGTCTAATTCAGGTTCTCTCTCTGTCTATGGTGGTATACAAACAGGTTAGAAAATATCAAGTGTCATGTTTTGTCCTGCAGGATTGTTGGGGTTTTTTTTTGTCATGGTTTACATAAATGACAAAAATGTTTATTTTTTTGTATTTTTATTCTAGTGTTTCTTTTTTTTTTCCATTGAGAGAGTAGGGAAGGGAAAAAGCATTCATAATAGTAATGTACTCATGTATACTTAAATTATATGATCAGAGGTGGGTATAATAGCCAGAAATTCTACTCATGTAAAAGCAGTGCTTTGAAATTAATAATTAAAAGTAGACAACCAAAAATTTCTAGTTGAGTTACGAGTACAAAGAGCACCCACTCTTGAAGTCATTACTTGAGCAATGACTTCAGTCTTGAAGGTTTGAGGTTTTTCTCCAAAATTTATAACAATTTTCTTATAGTTTTCTATTTTTCTCTGTAAATTTATCTAAATTTGAAACCATTTTCCTCACATTTGTAATTTTCTCTTGTAAAATTGACTTTTCTTGTACATTTGAGACTTTATTATAAATTTGTGGATTATTTTATGGCTAATTTTTGTCTATTTTAAAAAAATAAAATTAGTGTTTTATTTTTAACAAAGTTGAAACAGACTGTGGTAATATTTTTACTTTCTCCTTATAACAATTTTTGACCATAATTTTGCAGAGCCAGAACAGAATAATAATTTAATTATGATTTCAAAGAAAATTAATAAAATTGTATTTAATGAAATAAAATTAAATGACCCAAGATGCCGTTATTTCTGTTATAATATTTCTACATATTTATCGTTATTTTATTTTTTTTAGAAGTCTTACCACCCAGACAGCAGGAAAAACCTCCCTTATTTGAAATCCAGATGTTAATCAATTTAAATCCAAATCTAAATTTAAATCCAAATAATAATGAACACAAGTTAATATTAACTAAGGTAAAGGTAAAAACATCTTTTTATTCTTGTCTGAAATAAGAAAAACAAAAAACTAATAATTAAAAAGAAGACAAAATGAACCTGCTGGAGCTCCTAACCATATCTGTTAGCTAAGCAACTGTTCCATTATTGCTCCCATTACCAGCGAGTTAAAACCATGATAAATGCCTCCAGTGCTTACATACCTCTTTTGCTTTTTTTTTTCCTGCATTTAAAGTACTTTAATAAGCTCATGTTTCTCTCGGATAGTGACGCTAGTGAGACACTCTTGCTTGCGACTGGAGCGGTCACGCAAACGGGGGCGCATCTGAACTCCGCACGGATGACAGTCATGCACATTGTTTGTGTGTGCATTTGTGGACCGTCATTCCTTCATATTTTTTTCTTAAATTTATATTTCTGGTGGAAATATAAATTCAAGCATTGTACAAAGGCACTCAAGCATGGCGGGCCGCCACCCGGAAATGTTACCAGAGGGGACCCTGCTTTAATTTTGACCAAGCAAGCTGAAACAGAGAGGTGGACTGACAGACGGACGGACAGATGCACACAGACACACTAAGGCTACAGTCACACTGCAGGTCTTGATGCTCAATTCCGATTTTTTGCTGAGAGCCGATTTTTTTGTGTGGGCATTCACATTATAATTTAAATGCGACCCCTTATCAGACTGGAGTATGAACGGTCTAAGATCATGATCGGTCATGATCTAAGACCGTCCAGGGAGAAGGGAACAGCATAAACTGCTAGGTCATCACAGAGGTTTTCGTTTAAACCCTGGAGGAAGACGCTGTGTAACGCAACGTCATTCCAACCAGAGTCCGCCGCAACGACCCGAAACTCCACAGAGTAGTCGGCGGCAGACCGACTCCCCTGGCGGAGTGACCTCTTACATTTCCCCACCTCCCCTGCGTACGGGTCAGGTGAGGGAACGGAGGTGGTTCGGCGCATGGTAGAAGAAGACGAGGCAATAGGTGGAGGGGTAGAACCCAGACGAGACATGTGGGCCAAATGCTCGGCGACCGTGCCCAGCTACTGCTTAATTGTCTGCAGCTGTTGCGTAAGCACAGCCACATGCCTCTCTGTGGCATCGAGACGGTCTAAAGCGGAGTGTTCTGCTGATGCCGCTCCCGCTGAGCTTGCACTCTAGTTGGCTCGTTCTGTCATGATTGGCAAGAATACAGAACAGCTCACGTGCAGGGAACGGCACCAGAGAAAACACATGAATAACACAGAGAAGCTGAGTAACCACAATTTATTGATTCAAAGAGAAGATGCAAAGTTATTGAAAGATGCCACTCGCCAGAGGAGGGCCCAGCCTGTAAGGGGAGACGAGAGCAGATTAGAAAAGGACAGCACTCACATGGGATGAGCAGAGAGCCCGGCAGAGGAACCCAGCTGGATAGGCGAACCAGGAGAGGATGCTGGTATGCAGGAGAGGAGCTGGGTGAGGTGTCTGACCAGGTGGAATTGGGCAGCTGAAGTGGTGATGAGGATGATGGGGCAGGTGAGCGCACAATGATCCCCAGAGACGCACCATGAAGATGGCAGCAACCTGGAAGAGGAAGGGAAGAGAAGAGGAATTAATTGTGTTCCTCAGATAGTGAAAAATACACTTACTTGCTTGTTTAGGCAGTTTACCCAACGAGCCAGCGGTGGAGCATTCACAGGCTGGTCCTTTTCAGCGCTGGCAGGGAAGAGGTAGCAGGTGTGTATAATCACGGAGGTGTGGTGATTGCCTGCAGAGCCGGGGAAAGTCTTGCAGGAAGGGACGGGGAGTGCGCGCTCACCTGATCATGACATTTCCAGCCAATGTGAAACATTTTGTGGGTGGAAAACTAGAATTTTAACCCTTTAACTGCCCAGCTTAAATAGACAGGTCACGCACCCCCAGTGGCACAGCGCAGCAACTGCATGTGTCAACTTTATTGACGTCCCCCAGCTATACTGAGAATTTGTACTAATCTCTATTAATCTGACAGTTTAGAAGGTGGCAGACACACGCTGAAAAAATCATGGCTGACATGGAATATAGCAAAGATGGAAAAATCCTCATTTTTCTTCTTCCTTTTCCCACTTTGAGCACACACACCAATGTGTATGCCTTCATGATCGTCATCGCGGCAGCATCATCGCTGATGATGATGGAAACTCCATGAAACGGGAAAAACAGCGGCGTAATACAAGCGAAATTCATATGGGATTATCGTAAGAGTTTGTAGATGTGGTACACGGGTGTAAATTACTAAGCAAACGTGTTACATCGAGGTCGATACAACAAAAAACTGAGCTCCCCGTACCAAGATGGCGGCGCCCACGGGCGGCATGGATTCCCACAGGAAAAATGCACCAAACAGAAAAAGTAGCCACATAATACAAACGAAATTCACGTGGGGTAATCGTAAGAGTTTGTAGATGTGGTACACGGTGTAAATGGCTGAGCAAACACAGAAACATCGGCTACGATGGACGAAAATGGACCGGTCACGTGGGTGGCCGAGCCCCCCTCCCGGTAACAGGGAAATTTGTTTTTTTGACATTTTATTGATTTTCTGGTTCATATACTTTGAAGATTAGATAAAAACATACCCCTGTAGACAAATCAGCGTCAAAAAAACCCAACCATTCTTTATGTAAATGTGTCCAAAGTCCACTTTTGACTGAGTTATGTAATTTATATAGCTGCCTTAACATTATGCAAATTAGATGTGTAAATTTATTCCTGTCTGAAACTTTTTTTTTTTTTTGTTACTTATTTGTACCCGTAGGTAGATTTGGTTTGCAGTCTGGTGACAAGCCACCGGCTGCCGGTCGCTGCGTGCGCGAGCGCCCTAAACCTACATGTTTTTGGTATGCGGGAGGAAACCGGAGAAATCCCGGAGTAAACCCACGCAACACGGGGAGAACATGCAAACTCCACACAGCTCACTGTTGGTCGGGGGCTGGGATCGAACCCACGATCTCATGATCCCTGCGATCCCCCAGCCAAGGGTAAAACTGTGCTGCCACAGTGCTAAACCACTGCGCCACCGTGCAGCCCTTTTGTAGAATATGATCAACTTTTGATCATATTCTACATCTTTCTAATTGACAGTAAGTCATTATCTCTTGTAACTTTTAAGTTATAGCCTTGGAAAGCTGAACTTTTATTGACAAATTTTTTTTACCACTCTTGACCACTGGGGGCGGCCTTGAGTTGCCTTGCATTTCCCCAGGCACCACATGGCACCTAGGGCAGTTAAAAGGTTAAGAGGCTAAGAAAGAAGATCTTTCATTATTCACCATTACACATTATTGTCTGTCACACAGATAAGACAAAAACATTGTATGGCTAGATTAGAAAAATTGATCTAAATATTTTTTGTAACTAAAATGTAATGATTCACTGCATCAAAAGGGTTTTTTTTTTAGGTCCAGTAAAACGACTTCCACAACCTGACCTTGATCTATTGACTTTTTTTACTTTTTATTTGTTCAATCAAGTAGGAGTTAGCACTCACAGCTGAATAATTTGGTGAGAACCCATAGAGAGGATGTAAGTAATTATTTGACTACAAATACTCCAATAGTTGTGTAGTAACAGTTTTTTTCTAAAACTTTGGAGAAAATTGGTAACATACTAACAGACATATACCGGATTTACAGCTCTAGATTTAAATCCCTTACCATTTCAGCCAGTGTCCAGTCAATGTAAAACATCCCATGGCTGGGACATCTTGCACACTTAGCAATATAATATAATCAGTGGATTACATTACGGGCTTATTCATGTCAAGCTAAAAACGGACTGTTTCAGACAGAGCTTGTAGAACATGTTCAGTCTGCTTTATCCTGCCTTGAGAGCTCTTATTGTGTGAAAAATCTGAATAAAATCAACATGATATTGCCAGTAATGTCCTCATTTTGGAGTGAGAGTTGGCAACACTGCATAAAGCTGTCCATGTTTATCTTACCTTTATGATATGGATTTAATCCGATGTGCAGTGATCCAAAGAAAATGTCCATTATCCACAGTCCAAGTGTCTGCTGTGACAGAGACATGATCCAGTCCCTCAAATTCCTTTTGGAGATCAAAGTCCATTTTTGAATAATCTTTATCCAGGTAGCAAGTAAATGCATTTTAATTTCAGTGGATCACAGTCCAGCTATCTGATGGAAAGTGACTATTATCACGTCTTCAGTCTGGAATGACGTATCTGGCAATCAATCGGAAGTTAATCCCTTCCACACCTGTGGTGTATGGGGCAGTGCCTATCTCCATTTCACTGACCCTAGGCCACACAACTACTGTGAGTAGTGAAAGCTACAGTGGGGGGTCAGTCCTCTGGTAGCTCTGTGCGTTAACTTTACTTTCCCCATTACATTATGTTGAGCACCAAGCTAGAAGGCAGAAAGTACCATTTTTATATGGTCTTTTTGGTATGACCCGGCCGGGATTTGAACCCTGGCCTCCCGGTTGAGGGTCGGATGCTCTACCAACTAGTCCACCACTCTGGTAGTTTAGTTCTTGCTGGGTCACAAACTGTCCAGATGCATACCTGTGCTTGAAATCCAACCGTGGGTGTTGAGACAGTAGTATTTCCACTTTACATCCAGCCGTGGTTGTTGACAATACAGTAAATCCACTTCACGGTATTGTTAGCATAGCATAGCACTGGCTTTGTCAGAGATGAAGAGTACTGTAAGTCTCAACCACACTTTAGTTTGCAACCCACTAATGTGCTTTTGTCTTTAATCGCGACAAAGGAAAAATAATCTATTTCCACAAAAACAAAGTAGCTTCATCTTTTCCTCCACTCAGTTATTAAGACTCAGGCTCTCTGCAACAAATCACATCGACTGATGGCTGCATCAGCTACAGTAGGGTCAATTTGTATATTCATTTTTTTGCACTAAAAATGTCTATCCATATTAATAAAACGAGTAATGAGTAACGCATCTGACCAAATTTCAGTAACTGTAATACATTGTTGAATTTTTAAACAGTAATTCCGTTACACAGCACGTTACTGCAAAAGTAGTGGCGTTACTCCGAACACTGATGGCGAGTTAAATTTGTATTTATTTTGAAAACAAAGTCTTATCTCGAAATTTTGACAAATTTAAAGTTGAGAATATATGGCAATACAATGATACAAGCCTTTAGTTCTACTTAATTTTGACTGGGTGAGCTGAAAAGGCGGAAACAGACAGACAGACAGATCCACACACACAGACGTATTGAGTCATTACTGTATGCCTCCATTTGCACCGAGGTATAAAAATGTACTTGTACATATACAGATTGGAGCCTGGGGTCCACTTGGGGTGCTCACTTAGTCAGGAATCCACTTGACCCATTCCCGACACAGCCATCCCCACTCTCTACAATGAGACCAAAGCCGAAGTCATGCAATCACTGAAGACAACGGGTAGGATTGCTATCACGCGTGATGTGTGGACATCCATTACCACCGAATTATTTGTAACGGTAATTTCACATTTTTGTATAAAAGACAAATGTGATTCTGATACAATAAAATGTTCTGGGTTTTTGGACTGAAGGACTCAGTTACTTATTGCACACGACAGGAGAACATTCATTAGAAGTTTTAACATTTCTGTTAGAAATTGAGTATTTTTGACTGAAGGGTCAGTTACTTGTTGCACATAACAGAATGTTTGTTATGTCTTATTTGTTAAAATTCACAATACTCTGAAGTATGTGTTATAGCAGCAAATGTGCTGCTGCAGTTGCACTTTCATGTTGGTTTTTTGAAACATTAAAAGATATTGGAATTAAATTCATGGGCCATTGCAAATGCTTTAAAAGTAAGAAGCTGTCACACAGTGGGAGGAAAAAAATCCTGAATAGAAAAAAAGATGCATCAAGATGTATCGAGAATCGTAATTGTCTCCAATCGGAGCCCTCTGAATCATAATTGGCTCGAATCGTTGGGTGCCTAAAGATTCTCACCCCACTGTTCACACCAGTTTACTTGTCAGAATCTGACTGGTGACCTCCCCAATATGGCGACTACTACATCTACGTCTAGATATCAATGCAAGTGGCTATGTAATTATGGAATATGGAAACCATTTTACCCTAATAAAGTTAACCTGAACCTTAAAGTCTCACCACCCTGTCCTCTTCATCTTCAGGGTGACAACCTCTGTGGATGTCCTGGTGTCCATTTGCGTCATCTTCGCCATGTCCTTCGTCCCCGCCAGCTTTGTGGTCTTCCTCATCCAGGAGAGGGTCAGCAAAGCCAAACACATGCACTTCATCAGCGGAGTCCAGCCGCTGCTCTACTGGACGGCCAGCTTCATCTGGGACATGGTGAGGAGCTGAAAGTTACTACTGGACACTCACCATCTTAATCTGTGAATATTTGTTGCTCCTTTGCTTGTTGGTGCCGACATTTGTGTGTGTGTCTCCGCAGTGTAACTACATCGTCCCCGCAACGCTGGTCATCATCATCTTCGTGTGTTTCCAACAAAAAGCCTACGTGTCATCTGCCAACCTGCCGGTCCTTGCTCTGCTGCTGCTGCTCTACGGGTCAGACACCGCTCACTGCTATCACACTCGGGGGTGCCAGGTTTTATGACAAAAACAAGCAAATCTGCCTGTGAAAACAAGCCCATCATTGAAAAGAATAAACGTGCATATAAGTACATTTTAAATGCAAACTATAAATTGATTTCAAGCACTTCTATTCTGCTTTTTGGAGCTTTCCTTTTGTTTTAAGTGTGTTAGTGTGTTTGTGGCAATATGTGGTCTCTCTCCTCTCCCACAGAGAATTCTCCTCTCCCACAGAATCTAGAACTATGAAGCTGTCTGAAACACCTCATTTGGATTAGCCGTTCTCTTCTGTGGGGTCATCATGTCATTACTTACACTTACACGATACAGACCTGCCTCCAGGAAGTTTCCCACTGACCCTTAGAGCTCACATAGCTACAGTGCAGCTAGCTTATGTAGCCAGTTAGCTTGTGTCCTGATTGTGTTTTTTGAAGCTCTTTGTGTAGATTGTATATATAAGACGTGTTATTGTGTGATATGGGTGGTGGCTCCACCTTTCCGGTTCCACCGCCACCCTGGGTATAAAAGGCTGATGCAGAAGAGGCACGGTCTTTTTTGACTTCACCTCTGCCTAGACGGGAGTGCCTTGTATTACCATGAGTCATATAATAAAGTCTCGTTCTACTGCACCTCCAGCCTTGTTATCGGAGTACTGGTTATGGACACAACATTTGGCGACGGGGATAAAAGTATGGATAAGGGAGTTTCTAGTATTCGGCCGTTTTTGGAGCTCCCAGGCGAGCTGCCAGTTCCCTGGGCAAGGTGGTTTGCCACATCCCAAAATTATTTGGTGGCATTGAACCTCGGCGAATTGGAGAAACTGCGTGCACGGGCGATACTGGTCCATAATCTTGGCATGGAGGGACAAGGTATTCTTGGCACATTGGGTGAGAACGATAGTTTTGAGGATGTGGTTGAGCTAATGGCACGCTATTTTCACGCTCCTGAGAACGTCATCATCCGGAGGATCCAGTTCCAGCAGTGCCGCCAGCGGACTGGAGAGTGGTGCAGTGATATGTCACAGACCTGCGTCAGCTGGCTGGAGACTGCCAATTCGGGGCTTTGGAGGAAGAAATGGTCCACGATCAGTTGACGGAGCATGCGCTTTGTTCTGCGGCACGGTCAAGACTCCTCACACACTCTGGTGAACTGATGTTAGCCATGGCTGTTGAGATAGCTCAGCAGTATGAAGCAGCAGATAAACTATCAAGGGACCTCGGTGAGAGAACTACATTGAGGCAAACTGAATCACAGTCAGCGGTGCAAGCTGTGGACCCGGGTAGCGATGATAGCACTGAAGACACAGAAGAATACGCTACAGCTATTAGAATAAGGTCCGTCCCGGGTTCACCCAGATGTACGGGCTGCAGGTCCACCATGCACCGATACAAGGCAAGAGAGTGTCCGGCAAGAGGCAAATGCTGTGGCAAGTGTGGACTCCTACACCATTTCACCAGGGCCTGCAGAAAATCTGAGCAAGGGGAATGGCGACGTGAAGTGGATTCCCCCGCCAAGACTCCTATGGTTATTCTCACCATGTCCCCAAGCACAGATGGCCGTATATATTGTGTGGTGAAACTGGACAGCGTGGAAGTGCTGTTTGTGATTGACATGGGTGCAGCGAGGTCCGTGTTGAGTTGGCCTACTGTGAGAAGCTTCTTCCCACATTACCGTGTGAGGGGCCTGTCAACGCCATTTTGTGGATATGGAGGCAACAGGCTGGCCATCATGGGTTCGCTGGATCTGACGGTGAGGTACAAGTCAGTGGTGGTGTCCAACATACAGTTCATGGTGACCGTCAGTGGGTTGAATGTGATGGGCTGCGACCTTTTCTATGGACTGGACTTCACGATCACCAGCAGTATCGGAGAGGAGTGGTCGGGCCGTAGTTTGTGGGACCGGCCAGTTCCGAGAGTGTTGGACGATGCGGTATGGGATGACTCTTGGCCTAGTATTCTGGGAGATGAACAGGACCAAACCCACCCAGGGCCATCGCGGGAGGGTTCCGGTGCCAGGGCCCAAGTTACTCTGGATGAGGGAACTGGGCGGCATGGTGGAATGTCCGTGATGGAGGGTGGAGCTGAATGGATGGCTTCCTCTGCTTCCAGAGTTTGGCCAGGAGGTACCGAGAAGCAGGGGGCTACAACAGCTTTGCCGGTGCTGCAAATGAAAGAGAGCAGGGCAGGACCGGCTAGCACAGTGAGTAGACGTGCCACACAAGAACACTGGAGGCCGAGCTGGGCTCCTCAGGGGGTTGCTGGTGTGGTTTGACCCAGTGAGGAGACCCGGTCGAGACGTCATGGACATTGGAAGCCGAGTCGAGCTCCTCTGGGAGTCGCTGACGTGGTTCGACTTGGAGAGGAGACTCGGCTGAGAGGGATCCATGGCAAGAGGAAGCGTCGAGAGGACCAGGGGTGGCTGCAGGTGGTGGCTGTTCGGGAGGATGGATACCTTTAGCTGTGCGATGACTCATGGAGACACCCCAACGAGCTGAGGTGCGCCAACGAGGAGAAGGAGGTGTCGGGGCTCTGACGTGGTTCATCTCCATGGGCGAAGAGACAAAGGAGCTCTAGATGGGACCTGCCGGATGGGTCTCCGGGGGTTGGTTTCTCCATCTGGACTGTATGGTAGCAGGGGGCGATGGGTTAAACTGCATGTTATGTTGTGAATTGCCTGGGCTACGTAGCCACTATGTTTCTTGCGCAGAGGTGCTATGTGAATTGCCCATGTACAAAACAAAACAAAAAAAAAACAAGTGATGTTTGTGTTCATGTGTTTAATACATATATTAATGTGCGGTTTGCTGGGTTATGGGGTGGTTTTGTTGGATGTGTTAATAGCAAGGCGTGAATGTACATATTGACTGGTTGGTTTGTTTATTGGTTTGAGGGTTTTTACCTGTATGTGTATATGTTTATGGGGTTGTTTTGTACGTTATATTAGGAACACAGCAGTTTTTTCAGTTATGGACTATACATATCAGCAAAGACGGCAGAATAATCCGTCTGGCCGTGTGGGGGTGGGACAGTAGTCCACCTGTCCCCCTCTAGCTTTAGTTATTAGTGTGCATGGATAGGCCCTAATTATTCTGTTTATTGTTAGTGTGTGATTCGGGTACTAAATTTGGGAGGGTCTAACTGGTGTGCATGCATTTTGGACTTTTTTTTGAAGAGGGGGTGTAATGTTCATAATGTTAATAAGACATATTATTGTGTGATATGGGTGGTGGCTCCACCTTTCCGGTTCTGCCACCACCCTGTGTATAAAAGGCTGATACGGAAGAGGCACAGTCTCTTTTGACCTCACCTCTGCCTAGACGGGAGTGCCTTGTATTACCGTGAGTCATATAAGAAAGTCTCATTCTACTGCACCTCCGCCCTCATTATTGGAGTACTGGTTATGGACTCAAACCACACAACCCTGTCTCTGATAATGCTTTATTTGGGCTTTTAAATGCTAACGTTCAACCAGTTTTACATTAGCTAAACAGTTAACATTAGCCTCAAACATGGCGTCACCTTCGATGCATAAATATCAGAGAAATGAAGAAAGAAGGAGGATGGTGTGAACTGCGGATCATTAGCATTTAAAGCTAAATGCTATAAAAAGCCCATTTTATGGAGAGCTCCTTCCCTGCATGTAAAATGGTACTGCAATAATTAAACCCTGAGGTGTTTTCAATCAAATCATGTCATAGGCATTTCATTAACACATCTGGGAGCTGTGTCAGCATGTGGTAAATGAGTGTATCATCAATATTTGATTTAATTTATACTACAGTACATCTGTTTGTACTACAGTAGAGGCTCTTCTCTGACCTCATATCCTCTGTTTCTGTCTCCAGCTGGTCCATCACCCCCCTCATGTACCCGGCCTCCTTCTTCTTTAAAATTCCCAGTACGGCCTACGTGGTCCTCACCAGTATCAACATCCTCATTGGCATCAACGGTAGCATCTCCACCTTCGTCATGGAACTGTTTGGAAACAACGTGAGTGATAGTTTTAGGGGAGAAAAAAATCATCCAGGCTACACGGTGGTGTTTGGAGAGATTGTGGTACTCTTGCTGCTTTAAATCCAGAATGATCGAAACATGTGAGTGGCAGTTTAACTTCGTTTTTCTCTCCAGGAGATTGGAGGAATCAACGACATCCTGAAGAACGTCCTCCTCATCTTCCCTCACTTCTGTCTGGGCCGAGGACTCATCGACATGGTGAAGAACCAAGCCATGGCCGACGCCCTCGAGAGATTTGGTAACACTGAGCCGCACATGAAAACTGAGAGAATTCGTCAGCACGTACACTCAGAGATTCATAATGGATGTCATTTCTAATTTCATCAAAGCCCTTTTCATTGTTATGGTATAATAGATGACTGGTTTTACTTTAGTCAGAACCAGGAGGTGATTTGAAGGGGAATGCCATCCCCCTTGCTAGCAAAATCACCCAAAATCATCCCCCTTGTTCACCTGCTATCCTCCCATCCCCATTCATAGGTGTCTTAGAAATTTGCAACTTTTTTCTTGTAGATTTGCAACTTTTTTTTCTCATAAATTTACAACTTTTCTCCTGTAAAGATTCAACTTTTTTTGTAAATTTGCATCTTTTTCCTTTAAATTTGCATTTTTTCTCATAATTTTTTGATTCTCTTGTAAATTTTCATGACTGTTGTTGTGAAATGGCGCTATATAAATAAAGTTGAATTGAGTTGAATTAAATGTGCAACTTTTTTCCTGTAAATTTCCAACTTTTTCCTTAAAAAAAATTGCATCCTTTTTCCTGTAAATTTGAAACTCTTTTCTTGTAGAACTTTTTTCCTGTGAATTTGTAATTTTTTCTCATAAATTTTTGATTATTCTCTTGTAAATTTCACCTTTTTTTCCTGTAAATTTGCAACTTTCTTCTTGTAAATTTGCAACTCCACCCCCCCCCCAAAAAAATCACAACTTTTTTTCAGAAAGTTGCTAACATACATGTACTTCAGGAAATGCAACTCATTACTCTCCCCTCTCTGCTCCAGGTGAGAACCGGTTCCGGTCTCCCTTAGACTGGGACATGGTGGGTAAAAACCTGTTCGCCATGGCAGTGGAGGGCGTGGTCTTCTTCCTGATCACCGTCCTCATTCAGTACCGCTTCTTCATCAAACCCAGGTGGGTCCAGAGGGTCCAGATCCCTGTTCTGGAGTCATAAGAGAACCGTTGATGATAAATGGTTATCCATCAATGGAGGTGTCAGCATGTCTTTGCTCCGCTGCAGGTCGGTCAGCGCTCTCACCAAACTGGGGCCTCTGGGGGAGGAGGATGAGGATGTGGCCAGAGAGAGACAGAGGATCGTCCACGGTATGGGACAGGGAGACATCCTGGAGCTGCGGGAACTCACCAAGGTAACCAAGAGTCCACCTCTGTGACGGGGAGAATTTCCTGCATGAAACAGCTGCCCAGCCAGCATGTCCATGTGGGACCTGTTTTGTGTAGTTTGGACTCTTATTTGTGTGGTATAGGTGGTCCAGTTCTGCCACCACCCGGGGCTATAAGAGGACAGTGGGCAGGAGGGGTGGTCTCTTGGCCACCTCTTCTGCCTGATGGCTGTACTATGCTGTAGAGTGCCTCTTTAATAAACCTGTGTTCAGTTTGACACCTGGCCTCATCCTTGGCTTCATATTCATACATAACATTTGGCAACGAGGATAAAAGTGGATTACAACAAGATATGGAAGTGTTCGGGTTTGAAATTCGGCCAGTTTTTTTTTTTTTTTTTTTTATTTAAGTTTTTGTAAAGGGTATACAGGTCGTTACAGCAATGCAGTGTTTACATTTTCATCACATGTTCCCTTATTTTCTGATATCTGACAACATTGGAAGATTAATTCTTACAACACCCCTTTTTCTTTTTTTTTTTAAAGTGAAAGAAAAAGTGAAATTAAAGAGAAAAAAAAACAAGAAACAAATAACAAAAAAAAACAAACAAACCAGTAAAAAACAAACAAAAAGAAAAAGTAAGTAAATAAAGATAAAAGAGCATCTGAGTAGTGTTGGAACAAAGAGCGGAACCATTATTGAAATGGTATTTGTCAAAGATTAGATCTAATGGAAGACACATATGCGGTCCAGGGTTGCCAAAAGTTCATGAACATATCCATGTCCTGTCTCAGTGCGAATGTCAACTTTTCCATCGAGTAAATGTCTTGGATCACGTTAGTCCAATCTTCAGGTGTAGGACAGTCCTTCAACATCCATTTTTTAGTTAGAGCTTTTTTGCTTGCCAATATTAAAACATTGAATAAGTATTTTTCTCCTCGTCTTTCCAGTGAGTCCGGTAGTAAACCCAAATACAAAGTTACAAAAGAAAAGGGAACTGTAATTTTGAATATTTTCCCCAATATTGTCTGTACCTTGGTCCAATATTGGTGGATAACTGGGCATGACCAAAACACATGAAAATGATTTGCAGTCTTTTCACCACACAAGCGCCAACAGTTCAATCCCTTATGGGTAAATTTGTTTTGTGCAGGTGTTCTGAAAAATCTTGCCAAGTTTTTCCATCCAAATTCTCTCCACTGCAGGGATGAGGTACTTTTCCATTGCTGTTTATTTAGCTTTTCCCATATTTCCAGTTGTAAAGTGAAATTCCCCTCTTTTTCCCATCTCTCTTTTATATAAGATGTGTTGTCTCCTTTTAAGTCTTGAAGACCTTGGTATATTTTAGAAATGTATCTGATCCCTGGGATCCCTTTATATGCCATTAAGAAGACCTTCAGAACAC
Source organism: Pholidichthys leucotaenia (assembly GCA_020510985.1). NCBI lineage: Eukaryota > Metazoa > Chordata > Actinopteri > Cichliformes > Pholidichthyidae > Pholidichthys > Pholidichthys leucotaenia. The sequence continues at coordinate 299,115,787 of CM035840.1, forward strand.
CTGACTGGGCCCTTTCCAAAACCTCCTTTTTAAGTATATTGTTTATGTGGTGTCTAAGCTGGAAGAACCTGTAAAGGTCTTGATTTATTAGGCCTTGTTTTTTCAAATCTTCAAAACTTCTTAAGATTTGCCCTTTAAAAAAATCGTAATATTTTATCAGCCCTTTCTCCTTCCACTTTTTAAATCTGGTGTCTGTTTTATTAGGAGTAAAGTCCTGATCATAGGCGATCCATTGCAGAAGTCGATAGGGCTCTTTAGTTTGATTCTCTCTGACTATCTTAAACCAAATTTTTAGCGGGGTCTCAATCCACGGGTTAGTGTTATTCAAAAGCTTGGGTAAGACATTGTTCCCTATTATCGCCTGTAGGGGGATGTCACTTGTTATTTGGCATTCGATCTCCTTCCATTGTGCAGTGTAGACTGGGTTACATATCTCTACTAAAGTTTTAATTTGTGCGGCTTTAAAGTAGTCCCTGATATTTGGCAGCGCGAGCCCACCTTTGTCTTTGTTTAGCTGTAGGGTTCTATATCTGATTCTAGGTCTCTTGCCCTGCCATATGAATCTTGAGATCCTTCTGTCCAGCTCCTGCCATGTTTTTTTGGGAGGTTCTACCGGTATTGTTTGGAAAAGGTATAGAAGACGTGGAAGTATATTCATTTTGACTGCTTCAATTCTTTGTGCAGTACCCAAGAATGGTATCATATTCCATCTTGCTAGGTCAGATTTTATTTTTGTCACCAGTGGATCATAGTTTAGTGATATAATTTTGTTGAGTTGTTTCGGGATATTGACCCCCAGATATTTCATAGATTCCGACTCCCAGTTAGTTTTGAGTTTGCTTAGTGAATAATGATTTGGGTCATAGTTGAATGTTAAAACTTGGGTTTTATGCATATTTAATTTGTATCCCGATAAATCTCCATACTCTGAAAAAACTGAGGTTAGTTCTGGTAAAGAAGTGTCCGGCTGCCCTAGGTATATTAAAATGTCATCAGCAAAGAGTGCTATTTTATGTTCCTTCTGACCAAGTGTAATACCTTGAATTTTTTGGTTTTGTCTTATCCATTGGCTCAGAGGTTCTATGAAGATTGCAAAGAGCAGTGGAGACAGGGGGCAGCCCTGACGACATCCTCTTTCCAGTTCAAAAGATGATGATAAATTACCGTTAATCCTTATTTTAGCTGTTGGTTTTTTATATAATGCCTGTATAGTTCTAATGAAGTTGTTATGAAAATTGAAACTGGATAAGATTCTATATAGAAAGGACCAGTCAACCGAATCGAATGCTTTTTCAGCATCTAATCCCAATATGACTGCATTTAAGTTATATTTTTTTATATGATGAATTATGTGTAAAGTGCGTCGAATGTTGTCTTGTGTCTGTCTTTGTCTTATAAAACCTGTTTGGTCTAAATGAATTAGGTCTGTCAGTATATTTTCTAACCTTTTGGCAAGGATAATGGTAAAAAGCTTATAGTCCTGATTTAGTACACTGATTGGTCTGTAGTTGGAGCACTCTAGTTTATCCTTTTCAGGTTTAGGTATAACTGCAATGACCCCTTCTCTCCAGGAGGGGGGGATTTCCCCTGTGTGGAGGACATAATTAAATGTTTTCAGGAGGAGAGGAGATAGTTGCTGTTTAAAGGTTTTGTACCACTCTGCTGTATAGCCATCAGCTCCTGGGGATTTGTTAGCTTTAAGTTTCATAATTGAAGAGCGGCTGAAATGAGCTTTCTCCGTAGGATTGCTGGACTCACCCTCAGAGATAGGGTGAGGAGCTCAGTCATCCGGGAGAGGCTCAGAGTAGAACCGCTGCTCCTCCACATTGAAAGGAGTCAGTTGAGGTGGTATGGGCATCTGATTAGGATGCCTCCTGGACGCCTCCCACTTGAGGTGTTTCAGGCACGTCCCACTGGGAGGAGACCCCGGGGCAGACCCAGGACTCGGTGGAGAGACTATGTCTCCCAGCTAGTCTGGGAACGCCTTGGTATCCCCTCTGAAGAGCTGGAGCAGGTGGCTGGGGAGAGGGAAGTCTGGGCTTCTCTGCTTGAACTGCTGCCTCCGCGACCCGGACCTCCGGAAAAGCGGTAGAAGATGGATGGATGGATGGAAGTTTCATAATTGCTTTTTCCAATTCTTTAGGATGTATTTCTGACAGTAGTGTTTTATTTTGTGACTCCGTAAGTTGGGGAAGGTTTAATGTGTTTAGGAATGCCTCGGATGCGTTTTTATGTTTTTTGTGGGAGTATAAGTTCTTATAGTAATTCTCGAAGTTTTTAAGAATATCCTGAATTCTGAATTTTATTTCCTTTGATACTGGGTCTCTGATTTTGTAGATTGCTCTTTCTGTTTGATGTTTCCTCAATTTATAGGCTAGCAATTTTGCCGATTTACTGCCTGCTTCATAGTATTTTTGTTTCAGAAATGTAAGTTTCTTCTGGATTTCTATTGTGTAGATCTCATTTATTTGGTTTTTAATTTCCTTAATCTTGAGCGAGTCAGTAGAATGAGTGTTGCCTTTGTGTTCTTTTTCTAGGTTCCTAAGTTCTGACTCTAATGTGGATAGTTTTTCTTGTCTTAGTTTCTTTTGGGTTGCCAGTTTTGCAATAATCTTTCCTCTTATTACAGCTTTACATGCATCCCACAGTATTAAAGGGGATACTTCTCCATTATCGTTATCTTCCAAATATCTGAGAATATCTGATTCCAATTCATCTTTCAATGGTCCTTTCAGGACATTTGAATTTAACCTCCAAGAAAATGTATTATTTGTGTATTTTTGGATATTTAAGTCCATGTAGATCGGACTGTGGTCGGAGAGATCCATCAGTCCTATTTTACATGTTTTTACTCTTCCAATGCCTCTATTAAACATAAAAAAATAGTCAATCCTTGAGTAAGATGAATGTGGAGTTGAGTAAAATGTATAGTCTTTTACACTGGGGTTGAGTTCCCTCCACACGTCACAGATTCCCAATTCTTTTAGTAGCATCCGAGTCTTCCTGTTTTGGGTGTTATTTTGATGTGGGGAATTACCAGAAGCATCCCAGTATGGATTCAGTCTAAGATTGAAGTCCCCACCACATATCACTAAACCTTGAGCTTTAGTTATCATTAGGTCGAATACATTTTTATAAAATTTCCAGTTAGCCCCTGGGGGAGCATACACATTCAGCAGGGTGATATCTTCTCCCTCTAGCCGCCCAGTTACCAAACTGTATCTCCCTTCTTTATCTTTGTGTTCTGATTTTTTTTCAAATGTAATTTTGGTTGATATCAATGTCGCTACTCCCCTCCTCCTCCCTGATTTATATGAAGATGAAGAGATCATTTTAAACCCTTGTCTACTGAGTTTATTGTGTTCCACGTCTGTTAGATGGGTTTCTTGTAAAAGTATTATTCCTGCTTTGTCTTTTTTCATTTTGCCTAGAATCTTGGATCTTTTAACTGGATTCAGGATTCCTTTTACATTATATGAAATTATTTTGGTTACACCCTGTTTCTCCATTGTGTTGTTTTGTTTAGTATAACTGTGTGGTGGCCCTCTTTCATGCTACTCAGAAACTGAAAGAACATTAAAAACAAGAAAAACATTAAGAACATAGTGTAAAAAACTTTAAAACAAAAAGCTGTCATAAGAACTTCCTGAGCTGAGGTCTTTTTAAAGACCCTGTAAGAGCCTTGATGGAGTGAAGGCTCTGAGGGAAATTCCTCAAACTCTGTTACGTGTTGAGGGCCCTCTCTTACCACTGAAAGTAGTCCCATGCTTTTAACGTGAGTTTCAGAACCCAATCCAAACTTGTAATGATTTTTTTTTTTTTTTTCCTTTTATGCCTAAACCCTGTGAAATTGTGTGCACCCTCCCACCCCCATCACATCAAACATTCACGCAAAAACAGTATTTGTTAGTATGAGAACATGTGGATTATTGTCACATTTCTATTTTAACAAGTTTTTTTTTTTTTATTACAAAGACTTATTTGTTTCAAATAATATGATTGTTCCATGAAATGTTTTACCACATGCTGAATATGCATCTCCTTTAATGTTTGTTACCTTGTATGAGGGGGGTTGGATGTGCGGATTGATTCAAGAGAAAAAAAAAAAAAAAAAAGGTCGCTATTCCAACCTGAAAACGGATAGTTTATCCGCGACGCTCTGGTGCTGGGTTTCCCGCTGCTGGTCCGTGGATTTTGAAGGTCTTTGTGTTGTCCATGTTTGCGTTTTGATCTTCTCACTCGGGTCTGCTGGGGGTTTAAATACCGTTACCGGGAGGCCTCTTTTCGCCATGTCAGCTGTTGCTTCTTCCGCCGAATTATAGAGACACGTTTCATCGCCGTAGAAGACCCTTAACTTCGCAGGAAATGGTGTCTGAAAGCGCAATTTCTTCTCTCTTAACACCTTTTTCACGTCATTGTATTCCCTGCGCTTTTTAAGGACCTCCGGGGCGTAATCGTGTTCCACGTAGACTTTTCTCTCCTGGTGCATAAATCCTTTTTTCTGCCAGGCCAGTCTTACAACCTCTTGTTTTATTTTGAAATTGGAAAATCTTACCAACACCGAACGTGGGGGCGCTTCCGCCGCTGGCCTAGAGGCTAATGAACGATGTGCCTTTTCTATCTTCAAGTCGGTGGTTTGTGGAATATCCAATTTCTCTCTTAGTAAGGATTCCACGCATTCTGCCATTGAGTTAAAACCATTTTCGGTTCCTTCTATCAGACCATGAATTCTTATGTTGTCTCTTCTTTGTTTTCCTTCTTGGTCGGTTAGCTTAGCCTCTATAGCTGCTTGTCTTTTGCGTAGGTCTAGCACAGAATCTTCGAGCACTTTTATTCGATCCTCTGTTTCCAAGATTCGGTTCTCGGCCTGGTCCACTCTGCTGTTTGTCCTTTTCAATTCTTCTCTGAATTCCCGAAATTCGGCCGTAACATCTCGGCGAAATCGTCGTAGCTCCTCAAATAGTGATTTCAGGCTAACCCTTTTGTTAGCTATCACCAGTTCCTCGTCTTCTGAACGGAGATCTTCCAGTTCGGATTCTCCGGCCGATACGTGTCCTGGCCTGGAGAATTTCAGTTTCTTCTGTTTTCCTTTAGACATGATGATTTTGTCTTTTGATTTTCACTCCTCCAAAAATCCGTTAAGTTTGATTTTCAAGGTGTTATCCTAGATTGGGTCTGAGAACTTCAGTGTTAAGCTGCAGTCGCCATGGCGTCCAGACCGGAAGTCCGAAATTCGGCCAGTTTTGGAGCTCCAGCTCGCCACCTGTCCTACAGCTGGGGTGGTGCGCCGTTTTCCGGATGTGCAGGGTGGTGCTGGACCATTGGAAGTTGGGAAAGTGGAAGGCACGTGAGTCGCTGGTGTGCAATTTTGCAGTGAACAGTGTGTTCTAAGCACACCGGGTGACTGTGATAGTTTTGATGAAGGGATTGAGCTAATGGCGGGCTATTTTTGCGCCCTGGAAAACGTCATGGTTGGCACGATTTGGCTTCGACAGCGCCGCCAACGGGTAGGCGGGTCTATTCAGCGGCTCGTGACAGATTTGGAGTTGTTGGTTAGCGGGTGCCAGCTTGGACTATTGGAGAAAGGAATGATTTGCAACCAGATGGCAGATTATAACAACGGCGCTACGATCGAGTCGAAGCTGCTTACGTTTTTGGGCAAATTGGTCCTGCCCAATACCATCGAGTTTGCTCAACGGCTGGAAACTGCGGACGAACTGTCACGGGAGCTGAGTGAGAGTTTGTCACACCAACATCTGGGATCACCGTCGATCACATATGCAGTGGACCCAGTCTGCATGGGAAGTGTGGAGGATGATGCCGGCGCTGTGAATGTGAGGTCCGCCCCGGGAAAGCCCAAAGGTGAGGGCTGTGAGTCCACGAAGCACCGTTTCAAGGCTAAGAGTTGCTCGGCAAGAGCAGAGCACCACGGCACGTGTAGCTACTTGCTTCTTGTCACCAGGACATGCCACAGATCTGAGCAAGGAGGTCTGCAGCACGGAGTGGACTCTCGTGCCCTCATGGTTGTTCATGCCGTGTCTCTGAGCACCAACGGTCACGAAGACTGTATGATGGAGTTGGATGGGATGGAAGTGTTGTTGTGGGTTGATGCTGGAGCGGTGGGCTCCGTGCCAGATTGGACGACACTGAGATGTTTTTCCCTGCACGTCAGAATTGAGAAGGACCCAGCGCCGCTTTGTGGTTGTGGAGGAGGATGGCTGGCCACAGTGGAAACGTTGGAACTGACGGCTCGGCGCAACTTGGCTGAGACATGGGACCGTGCGATCCTGAGCATGGCAGATGGAGCAGTGTGAGATGAGGAACTGCCTGGCACCCTGGAGAGTGAGCAAGACCAGTACCATCCATGGCCATCACAGGAGGGTTCCTGCGCCAAAGCCCAAGTAGCCCTAGATGAGGGAACTGGGCGGCACAGTGGGACACTTGTGACGGCAGGTGGCACCGAGTGGCTGGTTCCATCTGTTCCCAGATTTCGGCTGGAAGGTACTGGTGAACAGAGGGTCACAACGGTGATGGCGGTGGCGAAGTTAAAAGAGGTCGGGGCAGGACCGATTGGCACTGAGGGAGCGAGTGCCAAGCAGAGACACTGCAAGCTGAACAAAACCCCTCTGGGAGCCGCGGATTGGATTTGGGCTCGGGGGGTGGTGAAACCACTGCAGGTGGAGGAGACTATGAGTGGTGGGCCTGGACGAGTGAGACATCCGAGGGTGAAGAAGAGGTGGCGCACCGGTGCCGAGGTGACCTGCTGCAGCCCAGGAGGCGGTCCGCTTCCAGGGGGGGGGACTAATGACTGGACGGTCCAGGGGGCCCACGGGGTCATCTTCCTGTGTGTGTGTATAGTTTAATTGTTTTGTTGTTTATTGTATATATTTCTGGGGATTATTTTGTGCATTTTCTTTTAATTTAGGAACACAGCAGTTACTGTATTTTCTGTTAGTTGGACTGTTTCCTTTGGTATAGACAGCAGAATAATCTGTCTTGCCGTGTGGAGGTGGGACGGCAGTCCACCTGTCCTGCCCTAGTTTTTAGTTGTTTTGTGTGACTGTGATAGGCCCCTTTTAGGAACTTCAGTTTAGTTTTCTTAGTGCGTGATTAGGGTTCTAAATTGGGGAGGGTCTCAATTGTGTGCATGTTTTGAACTTTTGTGAAGGGGGGGGGAGAATGTTATGAGTCCACCTCTATGACGGGGAGAATTTCCTCCATGAAACAGCTGCCCAACCAGCATGTCCATGTGGGGCCTGTTGTGTGTAGTTTGGACTCTTATTTGTGTGGTATGGGTGGTGGCTCCATCTTCCGGTTCCGCCACCACCCGGGACTATAAGAGGGCAGTGGGCAGGAGGGGCGGTCTCTTGGCCACCTCTTCTGTCTGACGGCTGTACTATGCTGTAGAGTGCCTCTTTAATAAACCTGTGTTCAGTTCGACACCTGGCCTCGTCCTTGGCTCCATATTCATACATAACAGGGCCCACCAAAAGCTAAACCTGGGCTGTCTGATGGGTCTCGTGTGGGTTTTTTCTCGGGTTCCATGTTGGCCCCATCTGTGTTTGTCCACATGGATTGTGGTACAGGTTAGCAAGTAATCTGTTTACCCGCTTTAAACCCACATGCGTTTAATATGGGTGAGCAGGTTTCAGTAACACTAGCACCATAGGCAAAATTATGCAAAAGTCACAAATTTATGAAGAAAATGTGCAAATTTAAAAGAAAAAAAGTGACAAATTTACAAAAAACAGTAGCAGATTTACTAGAAACAAAATCATAAATTTACTAGGAAAAAAGTTATAAATTTAGTAGAAAAAAGTTGCAAATTTACAAGGAAAAAAATAGTGAAATTACTTGAGTTACCAACTTACAAGAAAATTTTGCAAATATACAAAAAAGTCACAAATTTGTGAGGAAAAAATTAGAAGAAGTTGCAAATGAACAAAAAAGTAGCAAATATGAGTAAATAAATTGAAAATTTATGAGAAAAAATTCTGAAATTTATGAGGAAAATCTGTAAGTTTACATTAAAAAAAGCTGAAAACTTTTGAGAAAGTTCTAAATTTACAAGAAAAATGTCACAAATTTATGGGAAAAACACACAAATTTACAAGAAGATAGTAAATTTACAAGGAAAAAAATGAGAGAATTGGGAGCTAAAAATGGTGTCATGTTCACACGCTGTCACTAGACACTTCGGACTACTGCGTTCATTTTTGTGTTTTTCCTGCCTTTTTTGTCCTCCTTCTGTGACAGACTAGTTACCTACAATCGCCAGGAACTTCTAGGCATTGGTCGCCAACTTAACTCCGACATCTCCAGCACTTATTCCAGTAATTAATACCACATCCCTGAGGAGATCGTCAGACCTCTGGGTGCTCCGTGGATTGTTATTGGACCCCGCAAGCGGTGCAGATGACGTCGAAAGAGGAATCAGAAACGAGGCTAAAGGGCTGGTCTCCATGCCCAGCTGCACAAACTACGCACCAAACCTCCGCTACCTTCAATCTTCCTCATCAATGCCAGATCCCTCGCCAACAAAATGAATGAGCTGTGATCAGAGATCACCTACAATTGCTACGTCCGGGACTGTGGTATTCTGATTGTGACCAAATCATGGCTTCATCCTCTTATCCCAAACGCCACTGTGGAATTACCAGGCCGAACTACTCACCGTTTCGACCGTAATGCCAACTCTGGTAAGCGCAGGGGTGGAGTGCTCTGTGCTTTTGTGCTCCAGACTTGGTGTAATAACAGGAGAATAATTCACAGCCACTGTTCACCGGACTTAGAGGCCATGTCCTTTCTGTGTAGGCCCTAAGTGTCCCACAAGAGGGGAAAGCACACTGGATCATGTTTACAGCAACATTAAGCACACTTACAAAGCCACCCCCTCCCTCACCTTGGACAATCGGATCATCTCTCCCTGCTTCTAATACTTGCTTACACCCCCCTTAGAAAGAGTTCCCCCCAACCAAACAAACGATTAAAACCTGGCCTGAAAATGCTGTCCTCCAGCTACAGGACTGCTTTAGCTGCACAGAGTGGAACATCTTTGAACAGCAGGACCTGGACTCCTATACCAAGTCTGTTCTTTTCTACATTAAATACTGTGTAGAAAATGTGACAGTCACCAAACACATCCGGGTCTTTCCAAACCGAAAACCCTGAATGACCAGTGAAGTCCAGGCTCTGATCAGAAACCGCAACTCAGCCTTCAGGCAGAGGGACAGCTCTCTGTACAACACTGCCAGAGCCAACCTGAGAAGAGGCATAAAACACACCAGGAATGCCTAGAGGAGGAAGGTGGAGGGCTTCGTCACGGACAGCAACCCCAGACAGCTGTGGAGAGGCATCCAGGCCCTCACCAACTACAGTGGCCACTGTCCCCCAACATTGGACAGCAGCCTCACTCTGGCAGAGGAACTAAACAGCTTCTTTGCCCAATGTGAGCACCACCACCCCGCAACTTGCCCCCCCCCCCCCCCGGGTGCATGAGGTGAGGAGGAAACTGAAAGCAGTGAACCCCCGCAGAGCCGCTGGCCCTGACGGCATCCCAGGAACAGTGGTCAAAGCATGTGCAAACCAGCTGGCAGGGATCCTCACCAAGCTGTTCAACCTCTCCCTGACACATGCCACCGTCCCCTCCTGCCTCAAAGCCTGCACCATCATTTCCATCCCCAAAAAGACTGCAGTCAACAGCCTGAATGACTATAGACCCATAACACTCAGGTCTGTAGTCATGAAGTGTTTTGAGTGACTGGTGTCCCAGCACATCAGGGACTGCTCCCCCCCCCTTCGACCCCCACCAGTTTGCCTACAGAGAGAACCGGTCCACAGAAGATGCCAACACATTTGTTTGTTCTCTCCCATAGATTGAGTCCCCATCGTGCTGTTTGCTCTCTACATGTCTGTTCTTTTCTTCTTCTCTATCCCCTCACCCCCCAGCCAGTCGCAGCAGATGACTGCCCCTCCCTGAGCCTGGTTCTGCTGGAGGTTTCTTCCTGTTAAAAGGGAGTTTTTCCTCTCCACCGTCGCCAAGTGCTTGCTCACAGGGGATCGCCTGATTGCTGGGGTCTTTCTGCAACTGTGGGGGTCCTCCCTACAGTTGATAGTGCTATGAGATGACTGTTGTTGTGAAATGGCGCTATATAAATAAAGTTGAATTGAATTGAATTGAAAATTGAATCACCTTCACAGAGTGCTGAGCCACCTGGAGAACCCAAGGAGCTACGTGAGGATGCTCTTTATGGACTACAGCAGTATTCAACACCATCATCCCGGACATCCTGATCAACAAACTGCACCTTCTCCTCCAGATCCCCCCCACCCCCGACACACACACACACACACACACACACACACACACACCTGCTCCTGATTAAAAAAAAAAAAAAACTTTCTCACCAACTGCCCACAAACAGTCAGACTTGGTCCCCACCACTCTCCACACTGTCTCAACACTGGCTCCCCCCAGGGCTGTGTACTCGGACGATACCACGTTGGTTGGGCTCATCACCAATGACATTGAGAAGGTATACAGGGTGGATGTAGAGAGTCTGCTGCTGTGGTGCCAAGCAAACAACCTGAAACTGAATGTCCAAAAAACCAAAGAAGTCATACTAGACTTCAGAAAGAACTGACAGGACCACACACCCCTCCTCGTAAATGGCAACCGCGTGGAAAATGTCCCCGCCTTCAGGTTCCTGGGCACCCACACCTCCTCTGACCTCTCCTGGTTTGTCAACACCACGGCCCTGGTGAAGAAAGCCCAGCAGCGGATGCACTTCCTCTGTGTCCTGAGGCAAGAACAACTTCGGCCAGAAGCTGCTGCTGGCCTTCTACCACTGCTCAGTGGAGAGCATGCTCACCTACTGCATGTGTGTGTGGTACGCCGGCTTCACGGCTGAGAACAGGAAGGCTGTGCAGAGGATTATCCTCACCGCCCCCAAAAAAATTATCTGCAGCCCTCTGCCCTCCCTGGAGGACATCTCCAGATCTTCCTGTCTCAGAAAGATTAAAGGTCTGATGACACGATTTTGACTTCATCTAATTTTGCAACACATAATGCAGTATGACGAAATAGGTTGGTCTGTGAAGTTCTAAGTCAAACAGGCTTTTTTTCACGCGAATATCCAACGTTTTCATGAGTGCCACGTCACAAATTGCGTCAGTGGCTGGAAAAACCCCGGCCATGTTGTGACGTCAGCGACAGAACACAGTGCTTGGCTGCCCATTGTACACACAGGATGGAAGCAGTAGAAAACATCGACGATGGTTCCAGCACATGTAGTCTGGAATTGGTTTGTGTTGTCCAATCTTCAGACGATTATAGTTCAGAAGAATAGGATGACAATGAAGAATCTGGAGGCATCAGACCTTATAGGTTTGAGCCGTACTAAGCAGACATCGTGCCTAGTGAGTCAGACTCAGAGTGTGATGGTGGTGAGGCACACATGCCCGCCGCAGATATAATATTTTTTTTTTTTAGTAAATTAGAGCATACTGACTTCCGGTTATGGCTGCCACGTAGGACGGACGTGTCTCGCTCTGCTCTGCTCCTGGAAAAAAAAAAATCGGCAAATAACTCTCTCATTTGGGACAGAACGTATCCCAGCATTTGGGCGAGGATATGTCGGCGAAGCCTAAGGCTGGAAAACCAGGAAAAGGAAAAAGCGAGCCGCCGAAACAGTCCAAATTAACGGACTTTCAGGTCTGTGACGCAGCAAACAAAACTCCATATATGGCGGAGGAGGCTGGCAACGGTGCGATATTTGCGGGGAATGGCGCAGATGCGCTGATGGCTGCCATGAGTTCAATGAGAGCGGACTTTTCCTCTAGATTTGATGGGATTATGACAGCGTTGGAAGGAATAAGAAAGGAATTGGGTGACTGTGTAGAACGAACGGCGCAGATGGAGCTCCGTCTCGCTAGTGCTGAAGATGACGTCACCCGTCTTCAATTAAAGGTGCGCACTTTGGAAAAAAAAATAAATCTCTGGAAGATAATATTTTGGATTTGGAATCTCGGTCGAGACAGAATAATTTGAGGCTGGTGGGTCTTCCAGAGGAATCAGAAGGTCGGGACGTATGTTCCTTTCTGGAAAAGTGGATTCCGGAGGTGCTGGGCAGCGAGGAGTTGCAATCAGCAGTGATTCTGGAAAAAGCACATCGTATTGGCCCACGGAGAGATAAGGGACCGCCGAGGACCTTAATTATGAAGTTTCTTAGCAACAGAGACAGGATGAAGATCTTCAACGCTGCACGAGCTAAAAAAGGAGAGATTAAACACCAGGACCAGCAGGTGCGGTTCTACCCAGATTTGGCCACAGGAATCCAGCAATTGAGGAAGCAGTTTGATCCCGTACGTAAGGAGCTGCGCAACCTTGGGATTCGTCATGGTGTAATCTATCCTGCGAGACTGCTGACCACGTATGAGGGCAGAACCCACATCTTCAAGACCCCAGAGGAGGCGCAGGAGTTCATCAAGTAGATCAAAGAAGAAGAAGAGACTGGTGGGAGCTAAGCATGAACAAAATATAAGGTAGAATAATTAAGCATTTGCACAGGCATCTGACTGACTTGAAGTAAATAGTAAGTTTACAAAATATAGATTGTATTATATATTAAAAAAAACAAAACAAAAACAAAACAAACAAAAAAAAAAACTATGATGTACAAAGTTGTTAAAAATTTTGGAGTTAAGTTGGAAAACTACAGAGGAGAGTTAATGTTACGTCATTAAAAGCAGTAGAGTTAGGGTGATTGGGAGGATGAAGAAGGAGTGGCTTAGGCTGTTCCCCGTGGGTGTGGAACGGTCGATGGCTATATCGGGAGACAGAATTTTTCTTTTGATTTTGGGGGGTTTGCCACAAGTGTGGGAAGGGGAAATTTGTTTGTGTGTAGTTTGTAGGATGAATGTTCAACCACTCATGTTTTTGCTTCTCTGTATGAGCATGTTTACACTGCAAGGTAATCCCAAACTCTCTATTGATCATGGACCAAAGTGTTAATCTTAATTTAACTTCATGGAATTGCAGAGGTCTACAAAATTTAAAAAAACTTAAACAAGTTATGAATAAAATAAAGGACATGGGTTCAAGAATTGTGTTTTTACAAGAAACTCATCTGATAGAGGAGGATGTTAAAAGAATTAGGAGTAGATGGCAGGGAAGTGTATTCACCTCTTCATTTTCATCCCGAGCCAGGGGAGTTATGACTCTCATACATAAATCAGTTCCTTTTCAAGTGAAAAATGTAATTGGAGACAAATTTGGAAGATATGTAATCATTCAAGGTTCTTTGCTATTAGAAAATATAAATCTTGTGAACTTATATGGTCCCAATATAGATGATCAGAAGTTCTTTGCTAATTTATTTCTCATCTTATCATCACTTACAGGGCAACATATAATAGCAGGGGATTTTAATTGTACATTGAATCCAGGTATAGATAGATCAACAGGACTGGATTGTACGCACAATGGATGTAGGATGACTATTAATCATTATATGAAAGAATTGAGATTGTTAGATATATGGAGAGAAATGAAACCACAAGTTAAAGCCTATTCTTGTTATTCCAGTACCTACAAGACATTCTCACGTATTGATTATTTTTTGATTTCCACAGAATTAAGATCCAAGATTCAAAACTGCTTTTATGATAACATCGTGATAACATCGTGATCTCTGATCATGCACCCTGTTGTCTAATATATGTAGATAAAAAATTGACAAAGGAATCAGGTAGATGGCAATTTCAGCATAAATGGCTTCAGGATGAGGAATTTGTCAAGTATATAGAAAAACAGATAGACGAGTTCTTTGACATCAATACTACACAAACATCAGCATGTGTAAAGTGGGAGGCTTTCAAAGCTTTTATTAGGGGACATATTATTAGTTATACAGGATCAAAATCTAAGAAGACTCAAGAGGAGAGAGCTAAATTGGAACATAAAATAAAAAGTCTTCAGGAAAAAGTGTATGCAGGAAGTGACCCAAGGTTGGAGAATGAATTACTGATTTTGAGAGCTGAATACGACAAAAAATCAGCGAATAGAGCTGCCTCGAGTCTTCTAAGATTGAAACAATCTTTTTATGAACAAGGTGAAAAATCAGGAAAATTATTAGCATGGCAGATTAAACAATTGGAAATTAAAACACCAATTACCAGTATTATAAGTAATGGACAGGTAGTTATAGATCCTTTAGAAATTAATAGAGCCTTTAGAGATTACTATGAAAAATTATATGATACCAAAAATGAATCTGATTTAACAAAACTAAATGGGTTTTTGAACGAACTATCTATACCGTGTATTCCAAATGAAAACAGGGAGATATTGGAGTCTAAAATTAGTCAAGAAGAAGTTGGGCTAGCCATTGATAATATGAAATCAGGAAAAAGTGCAGGACCAGATGGTCTTCCAGTTGACCTTTATAAAAAATTTAAGAATAAATTAATAAAACCTTTTTTGGAAATGGTTTTAGAAGCATTTCAAAATAATAATTTACCATCATACATAAATAATGCCTTAATTATACTGCTGCCAAAACCAGGTAAGCCCTCTAATAAATGTGAAAATATGAGACCAATAAGCCTATTAAACGCCGACCTTAAGATAATCTGTAAAATTTTAGCAAGACGAATACAAGAAATTTTACCAAATATTATTAATCGAGATCAGAATGGCTTTATAAAGGGTAGACAAGGCTTCCATAATGTAAGAAGACTATTTAATATTATTTATTTTAATAAAGAAGCACCGGATACAGCTCTCCTATCATTGGACGCCGAAAAGGCCTTTGATAGAGTTGAATGGCCCTTTCTTTTTGAAGTCCTACAAAGGTTTGGACTTGGAAATAATTTCATAAAATGGGTTCAAATAATATACAATAATGCTACAGCAGAAATCCTAACAAATAACAATATTTCAAAACCAATAAAAATCAATAGAGGATGTCGACAAGGCTGTCCACTTTCACCTTTACTGTTTACTATGGCAATTGAACCTTTAGCGATAGCGATACGTTTACATTCACAAATATATGGAATTAAAGTTGGACCAACAGAACATAAAATCTCCCTGTACGCCGATGATATAATTTTGTTTATGTCGAATCTAAAAAAATCAATTCCAACCTTGTTGAATTTAATAAAGAATTTTGGGGAAATATCAGGATATAAAATAAATAAAACTAAATCTTCAATATTAATGCTAAATGAGACCCAGAGAAATTACCCAGCCCCTGAGGTAAATCAATTCAATGTTGTAAATCAGTTTAAATATTTAGGAATCCAAATTATGCCTAAGCTAGAATCAGTCGCCAGTGTCAACTATGAAGCCTTAATGTCAGATATCAATGAGTTAACTCAGAGATGGATGTCACTACCAATGTCGATGATCGGGAGAATCAATATACTTAAAAGTAATATTTTACCTAAAATACTTTATTTATTTCAATACATTCCCTTATCACCACCTTTAGATCTATTCTCAAGAATAAAAAAAAAGTTAGTGGAATTTATATGGAACAACAGGAGGGCTAGATTACGTTTGTCTTTATTATATTTACCATTTGATCGTGGAGGTCTGAAATGTCCAAATTTTATGTTGTATTATTGGTCGGCACAACTGAGGTCTATGACATATTATTTTTCATCAAATGATCTCCCTCACTGGACTGAAATGGAATCATACAATTTACCTTTACCTCTTCCCATATTCATATACTCAGATTCGGCAAAAAAATTACAAAAACAAGTTAAAAATCCATTTGTAAAGCATATGATCAAAATATGGTGTGAAGCTAAAAACTATTTAAAAGAACCACAGTTATTGTCACAATTTAGTCCAATATGGGGTAATCAATATTTTAAACCAGGGAGAGCGGACGCTGTATTTAAAGTATGGAATTTAAAAGGGATACAAAAGATTCAGGATTTATATTTGCCATGTACAGACAACATAATGTCTTTTGAAGAGCTGAGGATCAAATTTAATCTCAATAGAACACATTTTTTTAAATATCTTCAACTTAGAAACTTTATTCGATCAAATCAAAATAAAGCTCTCACTCGACCTATTTATTCATCCTTGGAAAAAATGATGATGAAAGATAGTAAAAGAAAGGGTATTATTTCAGAGTTTTATAACTCATTGACACTATCTTCAAGTGAAAATTCACTGAAAAGATTAAACTACTGGAAAGAAGATCTGCAAATTGAAATTTCAGAGGAACAATGGGAATTGGCTTGTACAGAAGCTCAAACCAAATCAATAAATGCACGCCTTAAATTGATACATTTCAAATGGTTAATGCGGATGTATGTTACACCGGAGGAGTTAAATAGATATAACAAAAATATACCAGATACATGCACAAAATGCATGGAAAGTAAAGGAACCCTATTTCATTGTTTATGGGAATGTAGATTAATAAGGATGTTTTGGGAAGAGGTGAGGGTAACAATTGAAAAAATAATCTCAAAACAAATCATACTGAATCCTAAACTGTTTTTGTTGGGTCTGTACCCAGAAAAGCATAATTTTAATAAAAGTGAAAGAACATTCATAGACCTCAGTTTGCTTAATGCCAAAAAATGTATTGCACTATTATGGAAAAAGACTCATAGACCAGATGTGACTCAGTGGTTAAGACAGATGTTAACAAACCTTCCATTAGAAAGAATAACATATATACTGAAATCAAAGGAAATTGTGTTTGAGAATATATGGAGACCTTTTATTGATTATGTAAAAAATTTAAACATAACTCTTGAAGAAGAAGGTGAATGATGTGTGTGGACCTTGTAAATTCCAAAGTGGTGAACATAATATGTATACTTATGTATTGGATTGTCTAGACTAAACAGAGGAGCATTGTTGAAGACTTGATTTTGTTGGTGGTTGTTGGTGTTTTTAGTGCATTTTTTTTTTTTTGTAGTACTTTAGTGTTAGTGTTTGATTGTTTGTATCATGTTTGTTAAAAAAAAAAAAAAAAGGTTCAATAAAGATATTGTGGAAAAAAAAAATTAGAGCATACTCGTGGCCATAACTTATTTTAAAGGTCAAATGTCACGTAACAGGGTACTTTAAATATCTTGAAACTAGATATAAAAGGGAACCGATCCGTTCGGGTCTTGGTGCATATGCTTCAGTAACAACGGAATATTCGTTAATTTAAAACTGCCGCGCTTGGCCTGACACGGCCCCTGGAATCGCCTGGGGAAGAAGGCGGAAGTGACGAAATCGATTGTACCCTAGTTTGATGCTTGGGGTATTTCAATTGATTGTTTATATGGAGACTGGAAGGTTGAAGTGAGCAACAAGAAAGAAAAAATTGGATATTTCACCCATACCTTAAAACGGGAATATCAGGGACAGCTGGGTAATAAGGGACACTTCTCTGGGAAATGTTTTCATACCTGTCAAGTGAGACGTTTTCGCCGTACTTCAACACCGTAAAAAGCGGCTATTAGGAACGGCGGAGCAACAAGGGACACCTCTCTGGGAAATGCCCCAAATGCAACTCGTGTTGTTATTGTCAAATATTTTAAGGATTCATGGATATTTGACAATAACAACACAACTCAACGTCCGGCGCTAAATAAAAAAAAAAAAAGCAGAATTCTGTATTTGTCAGGCGATCTCTGTCTGTTCCGCAACCGCTGCACAGCTCAACGTGTTAAACCATTGTCCTAATGACTTCTCATTGTAGTGAGAATAGCTCAAGCTGAGCGATCAGCCCACCCGACAATTAGACTAATGAGTGACTCCACACTTCTCATGGTAGTGCGAATAGCTCACGCTGAGCGATCAGCCCGCCCAGACAATCAAACTGATTTACTCCACACTTCTCGTTGAAGTGATAATAGCTCAGGCTGAACGATCTGACAGCACCAGCTGTGGGTGATCACACACAGGACGGGCTCCTCAACACACTCAGTTTTTTTTCCAGTATATTTTTTCTTTTGGGCGTACAGAAATGGCAATACGCCCATTTTTGCTAAAATTGCATTTTCCCCGTATTTTCCTTAAAATATTTGACAATAACAACACGAACTACATTTAAAACATTTCCCAGAAAAGTGTCCCAAACCACTCCGCCGTCTCCCACAGCCGCGCTTGGCACCAAAATACGGCGAAAACGTCTCACTTGACAGGTATGCGCCTCCATTTTCATATTGATCTGGTCAATTTCTTGACAGCAGCAGCTCTCCTCCACTGTAATAATAATGGCTTCCGAAAAATCAATATTTATGGGGCGCCCTCGACAGACCCCCTTCGGCTTCGCAATTCTGGAGGCGATTAATGTCCAGTTCAATGACATTTTCCACTGGTTCTGCTCTCTGGTCATCGTTGGAACTGTTGTCATCAGACAAAGCATCTGATTCCATCTCGGACGGCTCGAACCTGTAAGGTTCTATGCCTCTGTCACTGTCTGAACCACTGACAAAAAAAAAAAGACAAAACTAAACTAATTTGTTCACAATCGCTGTCACTTTCCGTCATGATTGTCCAATGTTGATAAGTGTGAATGTGGATAGGCAGGGCAGCCAGGGTACAACTGGTGATGTCAAAAACATGGGCGTGGTCTGGACTGGCTGTCACAAGCCAGCAAGCAAGGTGGGGCCTTCACCTGGTGTATTTTGTGCAATTATGTAAATACAGGTGGGTGATATGGTCTCCGGTATGAATATTTGGTTTAAGCTATGTGTATTTTATCTAAATTCGTTGTCATTTAGAAAAAAAAATTACGTGACATTTGGCCTTTAAAGTTCAATTATCTGTAAAACCCCTTTAGAAATTAAAATTGTTCTCTGTGTTACTGATGGCAATATCCTTAAAAATAATGTATTCCCTATTATTTATGTCTCATTAAAAAAGCAATTTTGTTTGTTATCATTGTTTATTAACTGCTTTTGTCTTGTATCAACTGGCATGTGATTTTCAGCAATAATAAGAAAATAGAAGCAACTGATAGTCCTCATTTTTTCAAGAGTTTGGTCACAAGAGAAACAATACTCATAACTGGTATAGAACACATATACTATCCATCCATCCATCTTCTTCCGCTTAATCCTTTTCGGGTCGCGGGGGGGCTGGAGCCTATCCCAGCATCTTTGGGCGGGAGGCAGGGTACACCCTGGACAGATCGCCAGTCCATCGCAGGGCAAACACAGAAAGACAGACAACCATTCACTCTCACAGTCATACCTACATATACTATAACTATCAAAAATATTAAATTAATTATTATAACAGGAAAAAGTCCAAATTCGTGGCAATAAATACAATATAGTCAGTTGGTGTCACGAACCGAGCCCGTGTTATCCTGTAGGCTCGGTTCTGACCGTTCTCTGTGGCTCAGGCATCGGGTTTATTATGCATTATCTTTTGAATTCTTCTTGTTTTTATGTCTGTATTCCTTTTCTTTTCCATGCCTGTAGCTGCCGCTCTGGCCGGAGGTTGTTGGGCAGCCGTTTTGACCCACTTTCAGGTGGGTGCTGTCCAACATTTGTCGGTCCGACCACACACCCTCTCTCTTTGACAGTCAGCTGTGTATGTTTTGTGTACATCATCTGCCATGTTGTCAGCCAGCCAATATTGCCAACACTATCACGACGTGCTAGCCAGTCCACACAGCTGTGGTTCTGTTGCGCCCCTTAGTAGTAGTAGTAGATTAGTTTATTTGACAGGGACAGTGCAATAAACATAGACAATTAATCAAAGACAATCAATCTGATGTGTTGCACATAGAGTGTATAGCTATTAGCTAATTTGCAACTCTTGTCCCTGGATGGGCTTTAGAAAAAAGAATCAAGATAAAAATATACACAATAACCACATACATCAATGCAGAAAAATTATAAATACACAATTATAAATATTATAAATATTATAAATACACAAATATAACAGCCTGACTCACCTTTAACATAAATATTATAAATACACAAATATAACAGCCTGACTCACATTTAGCACATATAACATAACTCACATTTGCCTATTTCAGGCCTTCCTCCCTCCGTCACTCACTATAAACAAACACATTTATTCCTTCCCTTCATTCACTCTCACTTTGCAGACAAATAATTCATACATGAGTACATTCTTGTTTATTTTTCAGCCAGTTTTTAACATTTTTAGTGAATGTTTTAAAGTCCGTTATTATTTTAATTTCATTTGGCATTGTGTTCCAGATGTGACTGCCCTTTATAGAGAAAGCTGTTTGTCCAAATGTGGTTCTGCGGTGGAATATTTTACAGTTATTGTTAACAGAACTCCTGGTGGCTCTGCTGCTGTCCTGTCTTTGGACGAAACCAGCAAGTGGCTCGGGTGCTGATTTATGGAAACATTTGAACGTTAATTTCAGAAGACAGAGGTCAATGAAGCTCTCAAAACTCAATAGGTTGTATTTTTTTAAAACATTACAGTGATGCCACCTAATGGGCTTTTTGTCCAAGATTTTTAGGGTTTGATTATATAATGAACCTATATGTCTTATTGTGGAAGGGGCTGCTTGAGCCCAGACTGTCAAACAGTATGATATATGAGAAAAAACCATAGAATGCATATACAGTGCAGCTGCTTCGTAAGGTATGTAATATCTAATTAATTTAAAGCAGTTCAGATTTTTTTTTACTGTTTTTGAAATTTTCTTTATATGAAGATTAAATTTGAGTTGAGGATCTAGTACAATGCCAAGGTATTTGAATTCTGTAGCTAAACTGATGTCATGATCATGTATATTAACTTTAAAATGTTGCAGGTTACATTTTTTGATTGAAAAGCACATTGAGACTGTTTTCTGAAGGTTCAGCAATAGATGGTTCTTGAGGAGCCACTCTTGGACATCAACCATACTTGTAGACAGTACATCTGCAGCCTGTGCTGGAGTCTTGGCAGCTGTGTAAATAACTGCATCATCTGCATAAAGTTGGCATGTTGCAGCTGAGCAGTGTAACGGCAAGTCATTAATAAAAATGCTGAAAAGTAAAGGACCAAGAATGGACCCTTGTGGGATACCCATGCGGTTGTTTAAAAATGAGGATTTATCCTGGTGAACTTTTACACACTGTTCTCTATTCTGGAGATAAGATGCAAACCATTCTAATGTATTTGGGGAGAAGTTAAAAGATACCATTTTGGATAAAAGCAAACTGTGGTTTACAGTATCGAAAGCCTTTTTGAGATCTAGAAAAACAGCTCCTACCACATTACCCCTGTCCAAGGACTGTTTGACGTTTTCAATAAGGCAACAATTTGCTGTTTCTGTTGAGTATCCTGGTCTAAAACCAAATTGATGTGGATGAAGAAGTTGACTGTCTTGTAAGTAGTCTATCAGCTGTGTAGCTACAACTTTTTCAAGAACCTTAGATAGGACTGGTAAGATAGAGATTGGGCGGTAATTGCATATATCGTCTTTACTGCCTGATTTATGAACTGGTATGACGACAGCTTTTTTCCAGCCAGATGGAAATGTACTAGACCTAATGGAGAGATTAATGAGATGAGTCAGTGGTTTGATTAATATTTTGCTGTGCATTTTGAGAAAGGAGGTGCTCATATTGTAGATATCACTAGTTTTTGAGTTTGACAGTGTTTTAACAATACCAGCAATTAACTTCTCATTTACCTCATCGATGTAAAAAGTATCTGTTGGGAGTATGGAATTTGTGTTGTTGAGCACATTTGGCAGCACAAAAATTTTTGTTAAGTCTTCCACAGAGCCCACAAAGTGTGAATTAAATTCATTTGCCAAAGTAGCCTTGTCACTGACGGTCTTGCCATTGATTCTAAGTTCCTTTACCCCCTTCTGATCGTTTTTTTTATTAGTTAAGTTATTTAAATGCCTCCATAGGGAACTGTTGCTACCCTTTGCATGATCTATCAGTTTATTGTAATAAGATATTTTTGATTTTCGCAGCTCATGTACCACTTTATTTCTTAAACTTTTGTACACAAGGTGATCATTTTGTAGTTTGGAGGTTAGTGATGTTTTCAGTGCATAGTCTCGCCTCTTCATAAGTTTTCTTATTTCATTATTTAACCATGGTAGGCTAATCTTCTGTTGTCTACTTTTAATTTGCTTTGAAAATTTTTCTATAGACTTTGTGATTGTTGCAGTTATAAAATTACAACAATCATCTACTTCACATGTTGCCATGAGCTGCTCCCAATTTTGATTCTCTAAGTAATGTTCAAACTCCTCATTTTTTGATTTGGGGATAATAAAATTTGATTTGTCAATATCGACTCCCCCAAAATACTGTAGTCGCTTTTTAGTAAGTTTCCTGACAGCAAGAACCATGTTATGATCTGAGAGACCAGTTACAAGATTATAGGTTCTGGTTATTCGTTCTGGTTTATTAGTAAATACCATGTCAATAAGTGTTCTGGATTGTTTGGTTATCCTGGTGGGTCCTTTGATGATTTGCTGGTAATTAAATTTAGTCATGAGGCTTTTCAGTTTTTGTTTGTCTTTTTTATCAGACCAGTTGATATTAAAGTCACCATGAATTATTGTTTCTCTGTTCTTCTCAAGTTGTTTAACCAGATCACTTAATTCATTATAAAAGGAAGAGTTGTGTGACGGTGGGTTGTACACTACTGCAATGTTGAAATTCATTACCGGAGAGAGACATACATTAACAGCTAAACATTCAAGTGAAGTATTCAAATCAACCAGTTGACATTTATATTTCTCTTTGATGTAAATTAAAACACCTCCTCCCCTCCCTACCTGCCTGTCTTTTCTAAAACACTGGTAGCCCACAATATCGATCATATTAGTGTCTATGTTACTGTGTAGCCAGCTTTCTGAGAGACAAAGGTAGTCCAGATTTGAGTCCAACAGCAACACCGAAATCTCATCTCTTTTGGGGATTATGCTCCGTATGTTTAAATGACCGCCGAGGATCCCCTTTGGTTTAGCCTTGGTGTCCCAAAGAACTCGTGCATGATTAACAGTTTGGAAAAATAAATGTTGTTTTTGCTTTTGTACAGCTCGGTTTTGTGCTAACCCAGTGGTCTGCTGTTTAATAGTGGCAGGTCCAGGGTTAAGGTGAATATCTCCTGCCAGAAGTAGCAGAACTAACAGAACTTTAACTGTATATCCTCTGCCATATTGTGATTTTTGCTTAACAGCCATGTTTGCCTTAATTTGGAAGTTTTTGCTCAGGGCTTTTAAAGACCACATAGAGTGTAGGGTGAGATGTCCAAGCCCAAATCCATACAGATAAAACTTTTTAACTTCACCTTTGGTTGAGTTTGTCGGAAAATCCTTCTTGTTGCAGGTCCAGACACACAAAGACAAAACGAAGAGGAAGTAGAGAAGTAGAGAAGGCTTATTAGTGGTGCCCATCAGCCCACTTTTTAATCCGGTGGCAGCCATCTTCAGTTCTTCTTGGAAAGAAGGAAAAGGAAAATCTGTGGATAGTAAAATAAATTCTGCTTATATCGCCAGAATCTGATCCGATCGTCCTCGAATCCAGCTGGGCCTCAGCTAGCCAACTAGCCCCTTCCGTTGCTGGTCTCGTTGCTCATAGTCGCCGTAACTGGTCTCCCGTCCCGCTCCTCCAACCGAGTCTCGTCACACACCGCCGCTGCCACCGAGCTCCGCTGAGGTCACGGTAAATCCTCCGCTAGGCACCGCCACCTACCGTCGTCTGCCTGGGTGAAATCTCTGCTGAGCCCCGTCAACAAATAGCCGCTTGCCTGGTAGTATCTCCGCTGGGCCTCGCAGCTGGGCTTCGATTCAGGCTGATGTAAGGTGGAATGACTGGCGCCAGCATTAAGCTAACTAGCGTTAGCTTAGCAATCGCTTCGGGTAGTCTCGTCGCACACCGCCGCTGCAGTCACGGTAAGTCCTCCGCTGGGCACCGCCGCCTACCGCCGTCTGCCTGGGTGAAATCTCTGCTGAGCCCCGTCAAACAAATAGCCGCCTGCCTGGTAGTATCCCCGCTGGGCCTCGCAGCTGGGCTTTGATTCAGGCTGGTGTTAGGTGGAATGGCTGGCGCCAGCATTAAGCTAACTAGCGTTAGCTTAGCAATCGCTTCAGGTAGGGCACATCAGTGAATCACAAGGAAGCGATGTCGGCCCTGGGGCGGAACTGTGGTTAACACGTTTCCTCTCCACGTTCACTGGGCGATGTCGGCCCCGAACGCCAACTGTAATTGTTTCTGTTTATTTTTGTAAGTCTTCAACTTTTTGGGAACTGTTGTCATCAGTCTTATGTTCAATACATGTGCTGTGGTGGATCCTGCACATAAATCCATTTATCCTTCTCCTCCTCCGTGCAATGCGTAAAAGCGCACAAGGAGGCTTATGGCAATTGGAACTGAAGCGTGTGATGTGATCTTTCACAGCCTGCTGTTTATCTAAGCCTGCGACACAACGCAAAGGCATAGCCGTAAAATTAAAACAAGAAACCAGAGAAACTGTGAGCTACAAAGCTGCTGGCATTCCATTCAACAACACCGGCGTCCATTCTGTCGCTTACGTCATTTCCGATCCCTTCTTCATTCGGTGGGCGGCACCACAGTCCAGTCAACGGATGCGGATTTTTGATGATAACTATGTTATGCAGGCGCGGTTGTAAATATTATATTTGTAGTGGAGCTGAAATAACGAGGCGGTTTTGTATTAAAAACAGGGTTTTTAATGAATAGCTCCTCTATCAAATCTCATCAGGTGTAGAGCTTGGCAGAAGGCAAGAGAGAGATCTCTGCTTCGCTCGCTGGTTAAATACAAGCACACATAGGACCACTCATTGAAAAAGCTGACGTAAGAGCCACTCATTGAAAAAGGTAACATCTCCCCGTTATCTTAATCCCCATTGTCCTGCCATCCCCTCTCCCTGTCTTGGGAGGTGATGGGAAACTCCCCCTCTCACTTTAGGGGTAAAGGTGTCGAGTCCATCTCCACTGCCGCGTCTTGGGAGGTCCATTGTCTTTAACCCGGCGTGGGGAATGCTCTGTCCTTTCTAGGTGTGAAGCTCCTTACATATGCTGTCACAAAACATTTCCACTTGTTCTAACATATGTAGATATGGGATATAAGAGTCATATATACCACAGGCCCCCCAAACACTAGGAAAGGACACAGAAAGAATTACAGTCTAAGATAAACAACTATGAAATACTACATGTTACAACTGTTGCTACCGGAGAAGTTTTCTAGCAGCCATGCCCCTAAGAAAGTTCAATGGTAAACATAACAGCATAGTGAAATCATAAGTAGCCTTAAACTGTTGCAGCACAATTAGTGAATAATTGCGGGGTGGTTGGTATCAGTCCTTGTGCTGTTTGGGCTTTATCCTTCTCCCAAAACTGCTGTAGGTTGGCTTAGGTGTCCCGCTGGGACCTTCTCGTGGTGAATCTGCATTGTGGGAAGGAAAGAGATTATTTGTTCCCTGCCTGGGGGCTGAGACTTTTCCTCTGGGGGGGTCTACCACGCCGAGGCGCTCGTGCCACCTGTGTAGGCTCGTCTCTCAGCAAGAAGGCAGGTTTGAGTCTGTCGACACTGACCACTTCCTTTCTGTCCCCATAATCAAGCACAAAGTGTTTGTCACCATCTTCCAGCACTCTGAACGGGCCATCATAAACTGGGCGTAACGTTGGTTTAATAGCTTCATGCTTAACAAAAACGAACTCAGCGTTTTTCAAAGTTTGAGGAAGAAAAACTCGTGGAAAAGAGTGATGAGCTGGACCGTGGAGGGAAACCGGTCCGCTGCTGCCTAAAAACCTTGGGACGGGAAAGTGTCCTGGTTCTGGGTTCTCTGGTAAAAATTCTCCTGGGAGTCTGATAGGCTGGGCAAAAACTAATTCTGCAGGAGAAGCGTCTAAATCCTCTTTAGGTGCTGCACGCAACCCCAATAAAACCCAGGGGAGTTTATTAACCCAATTTGTGTCCGTTAGTGAGGCCCTGAGGGCAGCCTTTAAGGACCTGTGAAAACGCTCGCATAACCCATTAGCCTGAGGGTGATAAGCGGTGGTGCGATGAATTGTTGCCCCTAAACTGTTAGACATGGCTGACCAGAGCTCTGAGATAAACTGAGGCCCTCTGTCTGACGTGATGTCTGATGGAACACCGAAACGTGCCACCCAGTTTGCTAGAAAAACGCGAGCGACCTCCTCCGCTGTGGTTGACGCTAGAGGGACTGCCTCTGGCCAGCGCGTGGTGCGGTCTATCATTCGTTGAAAAGTTTGAGCCGCGCCTTTGAGGCCGAATGGCATTCTTAGGAATTCAAAAAGGCCGAAAGGGGTTATAACCGCTGTTTTAGGAATATCTTCAGCTCGGACTGGGACTTGGTGATAACCGCGGACTAAGTCTATTTTTGAAAAAATGCGCGCACCTGCTAAATGTAATGAAAAATCCTGAATGTGAGGAATGGGGTAGCGGTCATGCGCTGTAGCGTTGTTTAGCCTGCGGTAATCTCCGCACGGTCTCCAAGAACCGTCGGATTTCGGGACCATGTGAAGTGGTGAAGCCCAAGAGCTCTTTGAACGTCGGCAAATGCCTAATTTTTCAAGAGCTGCAAATTCGTCCCTTGCTATGTTGAGCTTGGCCGCGTCTAAGCGGCGAGCTTTGGCAAAAACGGGAGGTCCCGTTGTTGGAATGAAGTGTTTAACCCCGTGTTTGGCTACAGTGGCTGAGAATTTGGGGGTTGTGAGTGCTGGAAATTGGGTGAGGAGTTGTTCAAACTTACCTCCCGCTGTGGTGACGTTGGCCTGCACAGGTGGTGGGGAAACTCGAGCTGAACATGGAATAGAAGCAAAAGATAGTGCATTAACCAGGCGCCTATTTGCAAGATCCACT
Source organism: Pholidichthys leucotaenia (assembly GCA_020510985.1). Lineage (NCBI taxonomy): Eukaryota > Metazoa > Chordata > Actinopteri > Cichliformes > Pholidichthyidae > Pholidichthys > Pholidichthys leucotaenia. The sequence continues at coordinate 299,142,620 of CM035840.1, forward strand.
AATAACCCATGTGCACACAGAAAATCTGCACCTAACAAGTTAAAGCTCACCGCTGCTACAACAAATGTCCATCTGTAGCTGCGGCCGTGGATGAGGAGGTGCAGGCTCTTTTCCCCGAACGTGTCGGTGTCAGAGCCGTTGGCTGCCACTGCTCCGTTGCCCCGGGTGCCCATGGTTCGATCTGCGTGGGAGGGCATGACGAAACTCAGCTGAGCTCCTGTGTCGATGAGGAACTGCTTGCCTGTGTATCCATCCGTCACGTATAACAGCTTATTCTTCTCGCCGAGAACCGCTGCTGTTAATGGCCCTCGGCTTTGGCGTTTCCACGACATCGTAAACTTGCAGGGGGGAACGCATTTGCGGGCTTTCTCTGCGAAGCCGTGGTGATAATAGCAGACGTCGTTCTGCTCGTTGCGCTTGGGCCGCGCCGCTGTCACCGTGGGTTGAGTCTCTCCAAGGCTCGGGGTGTCAGCTTTCAGATCTGCGGATGCCGCTGTGGGTGTCCGTTCTCTGCAGGCGTTGACGAGCCGGTAAGCCTCGTTGGCCAGTGTGCGGAAATCCTGATGATTATTGCACTTCATACTGGCGAGTGTCCCTCTCAAATGCGGTGGTAGCGTGCTGAGGAAAATGAATTGGAAAAGGAAATTATCATTATCCTCCTCCTTGAGTTGTAGCAAATCCTCCATGAGGGTCCTCGGATTGCTCCCTCTGTGGCCGTAGACCGCCAGGATCCTCTCGGCTCTTTCCTCCGCTGATGGGACATAATTCGCCACGATGGTCGCCTTGAGTGTCTCATATTTGTCCCGGGCTGGTGGTTGCTGGACCAAGCTCCGCACACACTTCGAAGTGGCGGAGTCGAGTTTGGAGACGATATGGTAAAACTTAATATCGTCTGCTGTGATGCCCGCCAGTATAAACTGGGCTTCGGCTTGCTGGAACCAAGATGCAGGGTCTTCTCTCCAGAAGTCTGGCAGCTTGACAGCGACGGCGTTCGTGCACACCATCATCGTCGTGTTCGCCGGGTGAGAGTGCGTTTCTACGGCTCTCATGGCGGTGCTGGAGCTCGGTTGAGCTCTCTCAGTGCCCTCTGCCGTGGGGAACAGCTGTCTGCTTGTTCCCTTGTCTGCGTCGTCGCTGGCGTATGCCCGAGTCACCATGGATGAGCAGCTTGAAGAACGCCTCCGGTCCATATTCTCGCGTCAGGGTCACCAGTGTAGTGGAGCTGAAATAACGAGGCGGTTTTGTATTAAAAACAGGGTTTTTAATGAATAGCTCCTCTATCAAATCTCATCAGGTGTAGAGCTTGGCAGAAGGCAAGAGAGAGATCTCTGCTTCGCTCGCTGGTTAAATACAAGCACACATAGGACCACTCATTGAAAAAGCTGACGTAAGAGCCACTCATTGAAAAAGGTAACATCTCCCCGTTATCCTAATCCCCATTGTCCTGCCATCCCCTCTCCCTGTCTTGGGAGGTGATGGGAAACTCCCCCTCTCGCTTTAGGGGTAAAGGTGTCGAGTCCATCTCCACTGCCGCGTCTTGGGAGGTCCATTGTCTTTAACCCGGCGTGGGGAATGCTCTGTCCTTTCTAGGTGTGAAGCTCCTTACATATGCTGTCACAAAACATTTCCACTTGTTCTAACATATGTAGATATGGGATATAAGAGTCATATATACCACAATATTGATCATTGACAATGACTTTTGGGTTTACACAACATGCTAAAAAATGTCAAAATCGTGTCATCAGACCTTTAAGGCCATCACAGGAGACCTCTCACATCCCACCCACCGCCTGTTTGACCTGCTTTCCTCTGGACAACGGTTCAGATTAGTCAGGTCCCACACCTCCAGACTGACAATGAGTCCCCATCGTGCTGTTTGCTCTCTTCAAGTCTGTTCTTTTCATCTTCTCTATCCCCTCACCCCCCCAGCCAGTCGCAGCAGATGACTGCCCCTCCCTGAGCCTGGTTCTGCTGGAGGTTTCTTCCTGTTAAAAGGGAGTTTTTCCTCTCCACCGTCACCAAGCGCTTGCTCACAGGGGATCACCTGATTGCTGGGGTCTTTCTGCAACTGTGGGGGTTTCCCCTACAGTTGAAAGTGCTATGAGATGACTGTTGTTGTGAAATGGCACTATATAAATAAAGATGAATTGAATTGAATTGAATAGATAGATAGATAGATTTGTTTATTTGACAGGGACAGTGCAATAAACATAGACAATTAATCAATGACAATCAATCTGATGTGTTGCACAGAGTGTATAGCTATTAGCTAATTTGCAACTCGTCCCTGGATGGGCTTTAGAAAGGAGAAACAAGAAAAAAAAAAAAAAAAGGAATACACAATAACCACATACATCAATGCAAAAAACATAAATACATTATAAATACATAATTATAAATATTATAAATATTATAAATACACAAATATAACAACCTGACACACATTTGCCTATTTCAGGCCTCCCTCCCTTCGTCACTCACTATAAACTGAATAAACTGAATAGACAAACAGTTTCTTCCCCTGGGCCATCCGGACTGCAGTCAGAGGCCTCCTCTGACTGTTTGACCCCCCTTCCTCCGAACGCTCACATGCACAGAACTGAGGACCTTTTTAATTATCACAGTAACACACCTGTCTTTGCACTCTGCACTTTCATGTATATTGACCCATCCATGAAGTCACTGCCATACCTGTGTATATTTTTCCATAATCCTTGGGCCATTTTTTTTTCCAGTCGCGTGTTTAATCATGTGTTTGGTAACTTGTGTTTTATCTAATCCTTTTCTCATACTTCATTGCACAGTAGCCTGGTGGAGCACCCACAATTTCATTGTATTGTTCAGCTGTACAATGACAGTAAAGCCTATGTCATAGTCTGCCCTCTGGGCAAATGTGGGTTTGAAGACAGGACTCGTGCAGATAGGCTCAGGTGCAATAATGATTTAATGAACAAAACTAAACTCAAAAGCAAACAAAGCAGCGCATGGGCTGAGAGCTAAACCAACCTAAACAGAGCAGGGTAAAACTAAACTAAAACTTGGCAAACACAAAGCAAAGCATGGCAGAAAACATACAGTGACATAGCAGAGACATGGCAAGGTGTGTTGACGTGATGACCTCTCAAAGAACACTGAGCGGAGACTCACATAAATAGGGGAACTCATAATTGGGAGACACAGAACAGCTGGGAGGGTAATCAGGGCAGAACAGGAGCACACTGGAGACAATAGGTAAACAAGCACACACAATCACAGGCAGGGAGACACAGACATGACAATGAACATGCAGGGAACAATACAGAGGGGCAGTGGCAAAAACATAACTGAACTTGATCATAATACTTAAGAACCAATAAAGACAATAGGGATGATACAACATGACTGAAGACGCAGGACAAAAATACTAAACAGTAAAAATAAACACAGATGACAAAATATAATTAAATACAAAAAGACAGCCATAAGACAAAGACACCAGGCAATGGAGAAGACAAGACATGACAGGGAAGGCTCAGAGAACATGGGCACTTAATAATAATCATAACAATAATCATAATAATAATAATAATACTGTGGAAAGCAAACACAAAGTGAACATAAAACATGGGCACGGTCCTAGCTGTGCCCTTGATCATGACATAATCCCCCCTTTAAGGGGTGGATTCCAGACACCCCAAAACTAGAAACAAGTAACAACTAAACGGGCAGGGGGAGGGGGGGGCAAGGTACCGAGGGAAAAACAAATCACAGGAATCAAACAGAGTGAGCTAAACCAAAAAAATGTCCATCAGGAGTTCCTAAACATTTACAGATCCACAGGACTGGGAAACAAAGTGAGTCAGGGGGCTGATCCAAATCCATAGGGCACCAAACCAGAGTGCAGAGTGGATCGGGTGGCCTGCCCAAGTCCCAAGGCCACCAAATCATTAAACAGAGTGAGTCAGAGGGCCGATCCAGGTCCATGGGACCCCCAACCAAAGCACAAAGTGAGTCTGGTGGTCTCCCAGAGTCCCTAGACCACCGGACCAGAAAGCAAGGCAATTCAGGTGGTCCTCCAGAGTCCCTGGACCCCCAGACCGAAACACAGAGCGGGTCCAGAGATAACTGCATAGACACTTCAACCTCTGAAGATGGTGACATCTCTATTCTATTCTAAAAAAGTAACAAATTTATGACCAAAAGTTGCAAGATTACGTTAAAAAAGTGGCAAATTTATGAGAAAGTTTCAAATTTTCAAGAAAAAAATTATCAAATTAGGGGGGAAAAAATCACAAATTTATAAGAAAATAGCAAATTTATGAGAAAATAAGTTCAAATTAGGTAAACAGGTAAAGTCCATGTGGGCAAACACAGATGGGGCCAACATGGAATCCATGGACAAACCCACATGGGACCCATAAGACAGCCCAGTTTAACCTTTGGTGTGACCCACATGGACACGCTGGCTGGCAGCTCTGTCAAAATGTGGGCTGGCTGGGTGTTAGCATGATAATGAGTGAGCTCTGTCCCGCAGGTGTTCAAGAGGAACCAGAAGCCGGCAGTGGATCGGCTCTGTGTTGGGATTCCTCCTGGAGAGGTGAGATGATTGATTTTCTGATAAATCACTGAAATTGAGCCAGCAAAAGTCACTCATTCACAGGGAAAGCAAACGCAAATTTATGAAAGCTAAATATTAAAGTTTCCAGTTGTAACGGTGAAATCATGACTGAATTCCTACATGTGTCTTCAGTGTTTCGGTCTCCTCGGTGTGAACGGAGCCGGAAAGACGACGACCTTCAAGATGCTGACAGGAGACACAGTGGTGACCAGCGGGGAGGCCTTCCTGGCCAGGAAGAGGTCAGCTCAGCATTCACAGTAGTGTAATAAAGTAATAAATTTACAAGAATAATGAAAAATATACAAATTTACAGGAGCAAAAGTTGCACAATTGCATACATTTTTTTTAACTTTTTTTCTATTTCTTTCTTGCCAGTTTGTGAGGGGTTTTTTGTAACCTTTTTGGGGAAATTTATAGCTTTTTCTGTTATGGTTGCATCATTTTCCTGGCTAATTTGTCGTTTCCCTGTTAATTTAGTACATTTTTTTCCTATAGGTTTGCCACTTTTTACAACAAATTTGTTACTTTTTTCCACACAGATTTACTACTATATACTTTTTTTTAACTGAATATGCAATTTTTTATCATAAATTTTCAAAGTTTTTCCTGTAAATTTTTAAACTTTCTTCATTTAGATTTGCGGCTTCTCATAAATTTTCAACTTTTTTCCTGTAAATTTTCAACTTTTATCTCATAAATTTCCATTTTTTTCTGTAAATTTTAAAACTCTTTTCTCATACAGTTCCAATTTTTTCCTGTAAGTTTTTTTTTGTAAATTACCAACTTTTTTTTTTCATAAATTTGCAGCTTTTTTCCTATTTTTTTTTCTTTGTCAAATCAGCCAAGTCTCTGTGCTGTGGACTGTCACGATGCAGAATAATTTCACCTTTCATTGTTGTCTCCTGTTACTGCTGTCGGCTCATTTCTTACTATAAACAGCACACAAACACACACTAATGCGCCTACACAACCACACACACGGCCTCTCACGGGTCCATAAGGTCACTCCATTCTCGTTAAGCTCCTTTTCCTTTTTGAAAACAGTGTTGCTCCATCTTTTAATCACAAGGAATTAAAAGTTCAGGACCTGTACAGTTTAAAATAAAACTAAATAAACAGTGATAATTAGAACTGTTAATTATGACGATTAAAATCATATTTAAGGAAAAACAGGAAGTTTTCAAAGTTGCGTGAATTGTGCTAACTTGTGTTTTTATGTCCGCGCAGCATCCTGAGGGAGATCGACGCCGTCCACCAGAACATGGGCTACTGCCCTCAATTCGACGCCGTCAACGAGCTGCTGACAGGCCGAGAGCACCTGGAGCTGTATGCTGTCCTCAGAGGAGTCCCTGAGAGGGAAGTGTGCGACGTGAGTCTGCGAGAAACACAAAATACACGACTGCTACGGCTGAGCTGAAGCAGAAACTTGGTGTCAGACGGAAAGAAAAGCTGCATGAGCTTGGTGATGATGATGATGATGGTGTTTGATTGATAGGTGGCGGAGTGGGCCATCAGGAAGCTGAGCCTGCTGAAATATGCCGACAAGGCAGCGGGAAGCTACAGCGGAGGAAACCTGAGGAAGCTATCGACGGCCATGGCTCTGATTGGAGCACCCCCGGTGGTGTTTCTGGTAAATTACACCTTCTTCAAAAACTCCCACCAACTCCTGTGGTCTGAGGTGCTGCGTATCCAGATGAGCATTGAAAATTTACAGGAAAAGGGTTAAAAAAAAGGTTAAAAATTTACAGGTAAAATTTGAAATTTTTTGAGAAAAAAATTTGCAAATTTACGACAAAACTGTTGCAAATTTTTGAGAAAAAGTTGCAAATTTATAGGAAAAAAGTTTAAAATTTAAAAGGAAAAAAGTTGGAAATTTGTGAGAAAAAAAGTTGAGAATTTATGAAAAAACGTTGAAAATTTATTGGAAAACAGTTGAAAGTTTAAGAGAAAAAAGTTGCAAATTTACAAGAAAAAAAGTTGCAAATTTACAGGCAAAAAGTTGCAAATTTTTGAGAAAAAGATGGAAATTTATAGGAAAAATGTTTAAAATTTACAAAGAAAAAAGTTGGAAATTTGTGAGAAAAAAGGTGAAAATTTATGAGAAAATGTTGCAAATGTATAAGAAAAAAGCTGAAAATATATGAGAAAAAAGTTGACAATTTTTGAGAAAAATGTTGCAAATTTACAAGAAAAAAGTTGCAAATTTTAGAGGAAAAAAGTTACAAATCTACAGTATGGGAAAAATGCCATTATCCAGGAAAGACTAGCAAATTTAGAAGAAAAAGTTGCAAATTTATATGAGGAAAAAAGTTGCAAATTTTTGAGGAAAAAGTTGCACATTTCTAGGAAATTTATAGGAATTTTAGGAAAAAAATTACAAATTTAGAAGAAAAAGTTTGAGAAATAACATTGAAAATTTACAGGAAGCAAATTTATGTGAGAAAAAGTCTAAATTTATTTGAAAAAAAGTTGTAGGCTTTTGAGAGTTTTGATGATAGTTTGGGGGGGGGGGGGGTCCCTGGCCCCGTCCCCTGGCCCTCTGTGATGGGGATGATGGGAAACTGCTGTTTTTATTTTAAGGCTCCAGTATGCTTCCACAGTCGAGTTTTCTGATGCCTGAACTGTCACAAACAACTTGTTAACTGTGAAGCAACAGGTCGCTGACAGCCAATCAGAGAGCAGCTGACCTGACGAGCTGCTCTCTGATTGGCTGAGCAGCCGAAGTTTAACAGCAGGATTTGGATGTTGTGCAACCGGGTGGATTAAAAAGGAGCTGCTGCTGTTTTCTGAGGAGAGAAGAAGCTCAAAGTTTGGACTCAAAATGTTTTCTGTTAAAAATTAATTTACAGCTTTTTTTCTGTAATATTGTAAATTGTTTTCTCAAGAATTTGCAACTTTTTTGTCTCAAAAATTAGTTATTTTTATTTTTTATTTTTAAACAGTTTCCCCTTTTGCTGTTTTTCTGGGTAATTGGGATTTTTGACTCACAACTGTCCAACTTTCCCCAGTTTTCTTAATGAAATATATATGTATTTTTTAATTTCTTGAAAATCAGCTAATTTTGTTGTCAAAAATTGACCAACTTGCTTTTTTTGTTAAAGCCAACTTTTTTTAAAATCAGCATTTTTTTGTACTTTTTTGACATTTGTCTCGAGGGTATAACTTTTTCTCAAATATTTCCAATTTTTCCTCTTAAAATATTGGATTTTTTTAAAATTGCCTTTAAAAAACACATTTTCTTCATGTAAATGGATACATTTTTACAATTTTCTTTGTTTGTGACAGTTTGTCCCAAGGAGATCACATTCTGTCATAAATTTGCCAGTTTTCTTATGGAAAATTAGTGTTTTTCCCCAAAACTGATGAATGTCTGTTTTTTTAATAAGTTATTTTTTCTGTAATAAAAACTGGAGTTGCTTTTAATTTGTGAGAAGAGTTTTTTTCTCATGATTTTGCTGCCCCCCTCCCTTTTTTTTTTTTTTTTTAGAAAATTGGTCATTTTATTTTTCTTGATAAGTTTTTTTTCACATTGAGTTTTGTCTCTTGACATTTCCAGTTTTTCTAGTAAATCTGGCTTGTTTTTTCCTTTGAAATTTGTGAACTATGTGGCTATAACATTTTTTAAATTATTATAAGTTAGCCTTTTTCCTGAAAACTGATCATTTTCTTGTTTTTGGTTGTTTAATACAAACTAAAAACAAGTTTACCATTTTTCCTTTTGATATTTTGCTTTTTCCACAAAAATATGACATTTTCTTGTAAATTTGCACAGTTTACAGTCAAAAAGGATCAAGAATATCCTAAATTTACCAGGGCGACCTGTCAAGTTCAAATCTAGGAAAGGCTGCGAGAGAAGCTTGAAAAATCCTGAAAAGTTCTCGTGCTTTTCCAACGTAACATCATTGTAACACGAATTAGCCACGTAGTGAGGTACTGTTGGGTGTCTGTGGTGGAGGAGGTTGTGGGTACGATGCCACTGCTGCTGCTCCTCCTCACCTTCACCCTCTGCTTCCTGCTCCACCTGTGGGCGGACCTCAACCTGGCCGTGCTGCTCGTTACAGGACGAACCCACGACCGGGATGGACCCCAAGGCCCGCCGGGCCCTCTGGAACTGCATCCACAGCGTCATCAAGGAGGGCCGCTCCGTCATCCTCACCTCGCACAGGTAGGACACATTTATTTATTTATATTTATCAAGGGAAAAAGTCACAAATTTACAAGAAAAAAAGTCACAAAATTAAATAAAATTGCAAGAGAAATGTCAGAAATTTACAAGGAAAAATGTCACAAATTTACAGTAAAAATGTTACAAATTTATAGGAAAAAGTCACCAATTTAACACAAATGTACAGGAAAGTCATAAATTTACAAGAAAGAAGTCACAAATTTTCAAGAAAAAATTCATAAATTTACAGGTAAAATGTGACAAATTTACAAGAAAAAGTCACAAAACTACAGGGAAAATTAAAGAAAATTGCAAGAAAAATGCCAAAAATTTACAAGAAAAAATTAAACAAATTTGCAATAAAAATGTCATAAATTTACAGTGAAAATGTCACTGATTTGCAAGGAAAAAAAATCACAAAGTTACAAGAAAATTTAAACAAATTTAAAAGAAGAATTTTTCAAAAGATACAAGTAAAATATCACAAATTTTCAGGAAAAGTACACAAATATACAGTTTAAAAAATGTAAATTTACAGGAAAAATTAAACAACTTCATGAGGAAAATGTGGCAAATTTACAGAAAAAATAAACAGATTAACAAGGAAGATTAGACTTCCGGTTATGGCTGCCACGTAGGACGGACGTGTCTCGCTCTGCTCTGCTCCTGGAGAAAAAAAATCGGCAAATAACTCTCTCATTTGGGACAGAACGTATCCCAGCATTTGGGCGAGGATATGTCGGCGAAGCCTAAGGCTGGAAAACCAGGAAAAGGAAAAAGCGAGCCGCCGAAACAGTCCAAATTAACGGACTTTCAGGTCTGTGACGCAGCAAACAAAACTCCATATATGGCGGAGGAGGCTGGCAACGGTGCGATGTCTGCGGGGGGAGGCGCAGATGCGCTGATGGCTGCCATGAGTTCAATGAGAGCGGACTTTTCCTCTAGATTTGATGGGATTATGACAGCGTTGGAAGGAATAAGAAAGGAATTGGGTGACTGTGTAGAACGAACGGCGCAGATGGAGCTCCGTCTCGCTAGTGCTGAAGATGACGTCACCCGTCTTCAATTAAAGGTGCGCACTTTGGAAAAAAAAATAAATCTCTGTAAGATAATATTTTGGATTTGGAATCTCGGTCGAGACAGAATAATTTGAGGCTGGTGGGTCTTCCAGAGGAATCAGAAGGTCGGGACGTATGTTCCTTTCTGGAAAAGTGGATTCCGGAGGTGCTGGGCAGCGAGGAGTTGCAATCAGCAGTGGTTCTGGAAAAAGCACATCGTATTGGCCCACGGAGAGATAAGGGACCGCCGAGGACCTTAATTATGAAGTTTCTTAGCAACAGAGACAGGATGAAGATCTTCAACGCTGCACGTGCTAAAGGAGAGATTAAACACCAGGACCAGCAGGTGCGGTTCTGGCCACAGGAATCCAGCAATTGAGGAAGCAGTTTGATCCCGTACGTAAGGAGCTGCGCAACCTTGGGATTCGTCATGGTGTAATCTATCCTGCGAGACTGCTGACCACGTATGAGGGCAGAACCCACATCTTCAAGACCCCAGAGGAGGCGCAGGAGTTCATCAAGAAGATCAAAGAAGAAGAAGAGACTGGTGGGAGCTAAGCATGAACAAAATATAAGGTAGAATAATTAAGCATTTGCACAGGCATCTGACTGACTTGAAGTAAATAGTAAGTTTACAAAATATAGATTGTATTATATATTAAAAAAACAAAACAAAAACAAAACAAACAAAAAAAAAAAAACTATGATGTACAAAGTTGTTAAAAATTTTGGAGTTAAGTTGGAAAACTACAGAGGAGAGTTAATGTTACGTCATTAAAAGCAGTAGAGTTAGGGTGATTGGGAGGATGAAGAAGGAGTGGCTTAGGCTGTTCCCCGTGGGTGTGGAACGGTCGATGGCTATATCGGGAGACAGAATTTTTCTTTTGATTTTGGGGGGTTTGCCACAAGTGTGGGAAGGGGAAATTTGTTTGTGTGTAGTTTGTAGGATGAATGTTCAACCACTCATGTTTTTGCTTCTCTGTATGAGCATGTTTACACTGCAAGGTAATCCCAAACTCTCTATTGATCATGGACCAAAGTGTTAATCTTAATTTAACTTCATGGAATTGCAGAGGTCTACAAAATTTAAAAAAACTTAAACAAGTTATGAATAAAATAAAGGACATGGGTTCAAGAATTGTGTTTTTACAAGAAACTCATCTGATAGAGGAGGATGTTAAAAGAATTAGGAGTAGATGGCAGGGAAGTGTATTCACCTCTTCATTTTCATCCCGAGCCAGGGGAGTTATGACTCTCATACATAAATCAGTTCCTTTTCAAGTGAAAAATGTAATTGGAGACAAATTTGGAAGATATGTAATCATTCAAGGTTCTTTGCTATTCGAAAATATAAATCTTGTGAACTTATATGGTCCCAATATAGATGATCAGAAGTTCTTTGCTAATTTATTTCTCATCTTATCATCACTTACAGGGCAACATATAATAGCAGGGGATTTTAATTGTACATTGAATCCAGGTGTGGATAGATCAACAGGACTGGATTGTACGCACATTGGATGTAGGATGACTATTAATCATTTTATGAAAGAATTGAGATTGTTAGATATATGGAGAGAAATGAAACCACAAGTTAAAGCCTATTCTTGTTATTCCAGTACCTACAAGACATTCTCACGTATTGATTATTTTTTGATTTCCACAGAATTAAGGTCCAAGATTCAAAACTGCTTTTATGATAACATCGTGATCTCTGATCATGCACCCTGTTGTCTAATATATGTAGATAAAAAATTGACAAAGGAATCAGGTAGATGGCAATTTCAGCATAAATGGCTTCAGGATGAGGAATTTGTCAAGTATATAGAAAAACAGACGAGTTCTTTGACATCAATACTACACAAACATCAGCATGTGTAAAATGGGAGGCTTTCAAAGCTTTTATTAGGGGACATATTATTAGTTATACAGGATCAAAATCTAAGAAGACTCGAGAGGAGAGAGCTAAATTGGAACATAAAATAAAAAGTCTTCAGGAAAAAGTGTATGCAGGAAGTGACCCAAGGTTGGAGAATGAATTACTGATTTTGAGAGCTGAATACGACAAAAAATCAGCGAATAGAGCTGCCTCGAGTCTTCTAAGATTGAAACAATCTTTTTATGAACAAGGTGAAAAATCAGGAAAATTATTAGCATGGCAGATTAAACAATTGGAAATTAAAACACCAATTACCAGTATTATAAGTAATGGACAGGTAGTTATAGATCCTTTAGAAATTAATAGAGCCTTTAGAGATTACTATGAAAAATTATATGATACCAAAAATGAACCTGATTTAACAAAACTAAATGGGTTTTTGAACGAACTATCTATACCGTGTATTCCAAATGAAAACAGGGAGATATTGGAGTCTAAAATTAGTCAAGAAGAAGTTGGGCTAGCCATTGATAATATGAAATCAGGAAAAAGTGCAGGACCAGATGGTCTTCCAGTTGACCTTTATAAAAAATTTAAGAATAAATTAATAAAACCTTTTTTGGAAATGGTTTTAGAAGCATTTCAAAATAATAATTTACCATCATACATAAATAATGCCTTAATTATACTGCTGCCAAAACCAGGTAAGCCCTCTAATAAATGTGAAAATATGAGACCAATAAGCCTATTAAACGCCGACCTTAAGATAATCTGTAAAATTTTAGCAAGACGAATACAAGAAATTTTACCAAATATTATTAATCGAGATCAGAATGGCTTTATAAAGGGTAGACAAGGCTTCCATAATGTAAGAAGACTATTTAATATTATTTATTTTAATAAAGAAGCACCGGATACAGCTCTCCTATCATTGGACGCCGAAAAGGCCTTTGATAGAGTTGAATGGCCCTTTCTTTTTGAAGTCCTACAAAGGTTTGGACTTGGAAATAATTTCATAAAATGGGTTCAAATAATATACAATAATGCTACAGCAGAAATCCTAACAAATAACAATATTTCAAAACCAATAAAAATCAATAGAGGATGTCGACAAGGCTGTCCACTTTCACCTTTACTGTTTACTATGGCAATTGAACCTTTAGTGATAGTGATACGTTTACATTCACAAATATATGGAATTAAAGTTGGACCAACAGAACATAAAATCTCCCTGTACGCCGATGATATAATTTTGTTTATGTCGAATCTAAAAAAATCAATTCCAACCTTGTTGAATTTAATAAAGAATTTTGGGGAAATATCAGGATATAAAATAAATAAAACTAAATCTTCAATATTAATGCTAAATGAGACCCAGAGAAATTACCCAGCCCCTGAGGTAAATCAATTCAATGTTGTAAATCAGTTTAAATATTTAGGAATCCATATTATGCCTAAGCTAGAATCAGTCGCCAGTGTCAACTATGAAGCCTTAATGTCAGATATCAATGAGTTAACTCAGAGATGGATGTCACTACCAATGTCGATGATCGGGAGAATCAATATACTTAAAAGTAATATTTTACCTAAAATACTTTATTTATTTCAATACATTCCCTTATCACCACCTTTAGATCTATTCTCAAGAATAAAAAAAAAGTTAGTGGAATTTATATGGAACAACAGGAGGGCTAGATTACGTTTGTCTTTATTATATTTACCATTTGATCGTGGAGGTCTGAAATGTCCAAATTTTATGTTGTATTATTGGTCGGCACAACTGAGGTCTATGACATATTATTTTTCATCAAATGATCTCCCTCACTGGACTGAAATGGAATCATACAATTTACCTTTACCTCTTCCCATATTCATATACTCAGATTCGGCAAAAAAATTACAAAAACAAGTTAAAAATCCATTTGTAAAGCACATGATCAAAATATGGTGTGAAGCTAAAAACTATTTAAAAGAACCACAGTTATTGTCACAATTTAGTCCAATATGGGGTAATCAATATTTTAAACCAGGGAGAGCGGACGCTGTATTTAAAGTATGGAATTTAAAAGGGATACAAAAGATTCAGGATTTATATTTGCCATGTGCAGACAACATAATGTCTTTTGAAGAGCTGAGGATCAAATTTAATCTCAATAGAACACATTTTTTTAAATATCTTCAACTTAGAAACTTTATTCGATCAAATCAAAATAAAGCTCTCACTCGACCTATTTATTCATCCTTGGAAAAAATGATGATGAAAGATAGTAAAAGAAAGGGTATTATTTCAGAGTTTTATAACTCACTGACACTATCTTCAAGTGAAAATTCACTGAAAAGATTAAACTACTGGAAAGAAGATCTGCAAATTGAAATTTCAGAGGAACAATGGGAATTGGCTTGTACAGAAGCTCAAACCAAATCAATAAATGCACGCCTTAAATTGATACATTTCAAATGGTTAATGCGGATGTATGTTACACCGGAGGAGTTAAATAGATATAACAAAAATATACCAGATACATGCACAAAATGCATGGAAAGTAAAGGAACCCTATTTCATTGTTTATGGGAATGTAGATTAATAAGAATGTTTTGGGAAGAGGTGAGGGTAACAATTGAAAAAATAATCTCAAAACAAATCATATTGAATCCTAAACTGTTTTTGTTGGGTCTGTACCCAGAAAAGCATAATTTTAATAAAAGTGAAAGAACATTCATAGACCTCAGTTTGCTTAATGCCAAAAAATGTATTGCACTATTATGGAAAAAGACTCATAGACCAGATGTGACTCAGTGGTTAAGACAGATGTTAACAAACCTTCCATTAGAAAGAATAACATATATACTGAAATCAAAGGAAATTGTGTTTGAGAATATATGGAGACCTTTTATTGATTATGTAAAAAATTTAAACATAACTCTTGAAGAAGAAGGTGAATGATGTGTGTGGACCTTGTAAATTCCAAACTGGTGAACATAATATGTATACTTATGTATTGGATTGTCTAGACTAAACAGAGGAGCATTGTTGAAGACTTGATTTTGTTGGTGGTTGTTGGTGTTTTTAGTGCATTTTTTTTTTTTGTAGTACTTTAGTGTTAGTGTTTGATTGTTTATATCATGTTTGTTAAAAAAAAAAAAAAAAGGTTCAATAAAGATATTGTGGAAAAAAAACAAAACAAGGAAGATTAAACAAATTTCCAAGAAAAGCAAAATTAATAGGGAAAAACATATATGCACAACAAGAAAAAAAATGGTAATCAAAACAAAAACATCTGTGGATTTTTTCTTGCAAACTTGTGACATTTTTCTCCTAAACTTATGACTTCACTCTTGTAAATTTACATTTTTCTTAAATGTGCAACTTTTTCTCCTAAATTACTGACTTTTCCTACACTTTTCTCTTGTATTTGTAACGTTGTTCTCATAAATTTATAACTTTTTCTCGTAAATTTTCACTTTACTTCTTCTTTAAACATGGCCTTTTTATTTCTGTCTTTTTTCCCCTCTTAAATTTCCTACATTTTTGTTTTTTTATAATCTTTCCCGAATTTTGTCTGTTCCAGCATGGAGGAGTGTGAGGCCCTGTGCACCAGGATGGCCATCATGGTGAACGGCAGGTTCAGATGTCTGGGCAGCGTCCAGCATCTGAAGAACAGGTAACACCAACCGTCCACCAGAGCTTAGATCCCTGTCCGGTATCGACTCCTATTTGCCACGAATGACCAAGTATGTTTTTTGCTGGCTCAGGTTCGGTGACGGCTACACCATCATCCTGAGGGTGGCGGGGCCCAACCCCGACCTGCTCCCTGTCATGAAGTTCATCGAGAGCGAGCTGCCCGGCAGCACGCTGAAGGAAAAGCACCGGAACATGCTGCAGTATCAGCTGCCCTCGTCGCTCACCTCGTTGGCCCATATGTTCTCCATCCTCGCCAAGAACAAAGATGTGCTGAGGATCGAGGACTACTCCGTCACCCAGACCACTCTGGACCAGGTTAGACAAATAACTTTCGCCCTTCTTCTTACTGACAAGGCTTGTAGTTCAGCAACATTACACAAGAATGTGCAATCATATCACTGCGGTGCTTCAGTAAATGAGCATAATATAATAAAAAACAGCACTATTCCTAATTCATAGGTGGGAGGACAGAGGGGACCCCCCTGTAGTGGTTAGGCATTGGTACAAATATTATTGTAAATATACATGAGTAGGAATGAAAATTTCTTTTCATTGCCAGTGCACATAAACTTGTTAGGGGCACCATTCCAAAAAAATGGATAATTTTATTAATAATTCAATATTTGTACCAACAATAAATCAGTCTCAAAAACCTGTGAGTTCTTTTCTGGTTTTAATCAAGAAGATGGACATGAAATCAAACAATAACTCCCATATGTCTTTTAACAGTTTAATAAGAAATTTCAGGATAGATGAAGACATTCAGATGACTTTAAGACAGTGAATTCAACATGTATCATGAGCACATTAAACCTTTAATGGATTACGGAGTATAATTTGTTTCATCAAACATTTGTGGAACCAAAGAAAATATAGCTTAAATTGGTACTGTAATGGAAAATGAGAAACCATAAAACAGTTTTAAAGCAGAATGATTCGGAAAAATTGATGCAATTTTATGAAGAAAATGATGATTAAACTAGTTCATAAAAAGGAAAATTTGTGTTACTCTGAAAAGGAAAGGAGATTTATGAAAAGATAAATGTATTTGAAGTTCTGAAAGGAGTTTGAAGATGTTAGGTTTATAGAACTTATACAAGGAATATTCTGAAGAATTAAATTTAATTTGGACAACAGACCTTCAGCACAGCAGAGTCAGATTGTGTCTCCTGGTGGTAGCAGGCCTTCAGGTACCAACCTTGGTCCAGATAGATGTGCGTTGATGAAGTTGAGAGGAAAGGACAGGCAGGTTCTGCCACAACACAGTACGGGCACTGCTCCTTTGTGTCACAACCGTAGAAGCTGGATGCTCATCACACTGGTCGTCGCCTCAGTTATACACAGAAAAGGGAATTTGATGTTTGGCTAGGTTATCAAATTCCAGATAATATTTGTTTATCATTCAAAGTCCGATCAGAAAATCAAACTTGATTTAAAAAAACAAAAACACAAATCTGTTTCTTCCGATGTGTTGTGGTCAGAACAAAGTTGACTTAAGCTTGGTGAAAATTAAGACAAACTCTTATTAGCACAGTAATTTAAGGAAAAAAGGAGTAAAATAGGAAAAGGTGAATTTTAAAGGGGAAAAAAAAGTTACACCAATCTTATGCTCCTTTGAAGCCTAATTAGGAAGGGGGGCCAAGCATGACTCTCCCTCGACTTTTCAAGACTCACTAGCAAAACACAGGGAAAGTTTTCCAACTTGGCGGGTGTGGCAGGATGGCCCAGCAGGATGACAACTGAGCCTGAACAATTACATTCAAAGATCAGGATTGGATCTGCCCATTAGCATAAACTTTTGACCAATTGCACTGAGTTTCTTTGTTTCAACCAAAGGGTCATAAAGTTTCCAAAAAGGAGATGCGTGGAGACTTGGAAGCTGATTGGTCAGTTCACAGTTTTTGGAATGTAAGCTTCACCCAGGGAGAGATAGAAGGATGCATGGGATTTGATATGAAGCGTGAAATCATCTTAAAATATATATGCTGCCTATTAAAGCATAAATTCTTTAAAACTTAAGTGACTAAAGATATTCTACTTCATAAAGGAACAAACAAGGTGTCTACATTGTAAATGTAATAATTTCTTTATAGTAGACATGCAAAATTCATTCTTTGTGAAGGTAAAGAAATACATATCAAATCATATCAGTAAAACCATTTCAAACCATAATTGTCCATCACAGGGTCCAGCCATAATCTTCAAAAGCGGATTTTGTCTGTTGAGAAGGATTAGTTATTTCATTGTTCACAATTTATAGTTTAAACTTGAGACAGAAAACATTCAGTCCTCAGGGAAAATATGTCTGTTATCCATCAGAGGGCAATGTTGGACTTTTGAGTTTTAATGAAGACCCTGGAGAGACTGCTCCTTGCTCACCTCCGCCCCCTGGTGGAACCAGCGATGGATCCACTCCAGTTCGCCTACCAGCATGGCATTGGGGTGGAGGATGCGGTGATCTTCCTCCTTCACCGTTCTCTGTCCCACCTGGAGAAGCCCGGGAATATGGTGAGGATCATGTTCTTTGACTTCTCCAGTGCTTTCAACACCATCCAACCGATGATCCTGAAGGACAAGCTGCTGCGCGCAGGGGTGGACCAGCACCTGTCATCATGGATCCTGGACTACCTCACGAACCAGCCTCAGTTTGTGAGAACCCGGGACTGTGTGTCCGACACGATCATCAGTAGCACGGGGGCCCCCCAGGGAACGGTGCTGGCTCCCTTCCTGTTCACTCTTTATACTGCGGACTTCTCACACAACACAACACACTGCCATCTACAGAAGTTCTCTGATGACTCTGCGATCGTTGGCCTCATCTCCAATGGAGATGAAGCTGAGTACAGAGGGCTTATCCAGGACTTCGTGGACTGGTGCCATCGGAACTGCCTCCAGATCAACGCGAGGAAAACTAAGGAGCTGGTGGTGGACTGCCGCAGGCATGGGCAGCCCCTCACAGTACCAGTAAATATACAGGGAACAGACATCGAGATGGTGACATCCTATAAGTACCTGGGTATTCATCTGAACAATAAACTAGACTGGTCACACAATACTGATGCACTCTACAAGAAGGGACAGCGCAGGCTGTTCCTGCTGAGGAGACTCAGGTCTTTTGGTGTACAAGGGGCGCTGCTGAAGTCATTCTATGACACGGTGGTGGCATCAGCCATCACTTTTGGAGTGGTCTGCTGGGGCAGTGGCATTACTGCAGCCGATAGGAAGAGACTGAACAAACTGATTAAGAAAGCTAGCTCTGTCCTGGGGCAGCGCCTTGATCCGATGGAGGAGATAGGAGAGAGAAGGACGGTGGCTAAACTGTCATCTCTGCTGGAGTCCGAGTTCCACCCTATGCAGGACATACTGAATGCACTGAGGAGCTCATTTAGCAGCAGACTACATCATCCCAGGTGCACAACCGAGAGGTTTCGTAGGTCCTTCCTACCAACGGCTGTCAGACTGTACAACCTAAGCAGGGCTGCTCGCAGAGATAGCAAAAAGACGTAACAAACTAATAGTTTTTTGAATGCAAAAGATGCAATAGACTTACACAATGGTCCCCTCCGGCATACAACTAGGAACTTACCGGTCGCTATGGAGGGTGAGAATATGTATGGGCACATAATCATACCATGTAGGATAACTAAGTAGACGGTTATGCTGTTTCATTCCATCTAGCAACAATGCTCTGCACTGTGTGTGTTTATATATTTACATATTTATTCCATCTAGCTACAATGCTCAGCACTGGGTGTGTTTATATATTTATATATCTACATATTATTCCATCTAGCTACATTGCTCCGCACTGTGTGTGTTTATATACTTGCATATTTATTCCACCTAGCTGCAATGCTCCGTACTGTGGGTGTTTATATATTTACATATTTATTCCATCTAGCTACAATGCTCTGCACTGTGTGTTCATATATTCATATATTTATTCCATCCAGCTACAATGCTCTGCACTGTGTGTCTGTGTGTGTGTGTGTATATATATATTTTATAGTAATACGTACATATGTATATTAGCTGCTCTTGCTTGCTTGTTTTTTTTTGTTTTTTTTTTCTTGCCTTCTGATTGTTGCTCTGAGTGTTGCTATCCCTGTGCTGTTGCAATCCTGGAATTTCCCCGTTGTGGGACTAATAAAGGCTTATCTTATCTTATCTTAATGAGAGGAATCTTGCTGGTCAAGAGTCTGTGGAACATCATCGTAAACCACTTCGGCAATCTTTTGGCAAATGGATTTGAGAGGAAATGACTCCAGGTTTTGAGCAGGGAGTGACTTAACCACTTTATGGCTGATGGCATAAGGCTTCACAGCTCTGGTCTTGGATGAAACAATTTCTCCTCAGCAAAGAAAAATTTTATAAATTTGGATCCAGCTATTGATGCTACACCCCCTTCCCCCAAGCCTGAGAAAAAAACAGAGAATGGTCCCTCC
Source organism: Pholidichthys leucotaenia (assembly GCA_020510985.1). Lineage (NCBI taxonomy): Eukaryota > Metazoa > Chordata > Actinopteri > Cichliformes > Pholidichthyidae > Pholidichthys > Pholidichthys leucotaenia. The sequence goes on from CM035840.1 coordinate 299,162,449, forward strand.
AAAATCATCATAAGCCTTTCTGTATCATATTATGGAACTGAATAGCACCAATGCACCAGTTCCGAGCAGAAATGGGAAACTTTTTTCTTGTAAATTTGCAAATGTTTTCTCATGATTTTGCAACTTATTTCTCATAAAATCGCAACTTTTTTCTTTTAAATTTGCTATTTTTTGTTGTAAAATTGCCACTTTTTTCTCTTAAATTTGCAACTTTTTTCTCGTAAAATTGCAACTTTTTCTCATAAATCCGTGACTTTTTTCTTATAAATTTGCAACTTTTTTCCTTATAAATTTGCAACTTTGTTCTCGTAAAATTTTAAACTTTTTTTCTCATAATTTTGGGGTTAATTTAGATGCTGGTTAAATTGTCATATTTTTGGACCTAATTTATATTTATACATTTGTACCTCATGCTAAATTTGTGAACATTATCTTTGTTAAAAAATAATAAATCGTCTGCTGCGTTCAAATGTAGATCCTTGGGTAAAAGTCTAGTTATTCCTTCATAAATGTACTCCTGTGAGAGTAAAAAGTCCCCTACAGCAGAACTACTTAGTAAAGTCAGAGTAACTTGTGTAAATGTAGTTTTTCCTCCCGTCTGCTGATGGGAACTGTAGTTCATGGAGATGCTGACTCATGTTTCTTCCCTCAGGTGTTTGTGAATTTTGCCAAGGACCAGAGCGACGACTACCATTCCAAAGACAACTCGGTGAGGCGGAGAGACGTCGTCGTCAATGTCCCAATGACTGGGTCGACCAGTGGCGCCACGGACGGCGTCGGTGGCCTGCAGGAGAGCGTCATGTGACATTGGGACTCGACCTGCGGCGATCTCACACTGATCTAACCAACAACAAATAAAGCACCAGGCGGAGTCACCTGCTGCCTAATGCCACTCAATGCAAAATCTCTTGTGGCGTTGGTGGCGAGCCATTGGCCACCTGCCAGCCACGTGGATTTTTACACTTGAATGACTGCTTCCGGACCTCCTGCAGCTTCGAGGCTCTTCTCAGCTTCCCTGATTAAAGCCGGAGAACGCGGGCGACTGTTTTAGCAACCAACGATGAAGAAGAAGAATCCAAATCATTTCAAATGGCCGAGGGCTTGACTGCAACAATCAGACCTTTGAAATCCTTTGATTCCGTTTTTACTCTCTGACTTTTTATTTATACGTGCTTCAGGAAAAGTAGAGATGCACGAGCTGTTGTTTTATTTTGGCGGAGTTCACAATGGCATTAACTGTTTCCTGTAGTGTTTAACAGCCAATCAGTGATTCCAATGATTTTTCTAGTTGGTTTTTTTTAAGGAAAAGATTATTAAAAAAAATTGTCAGATTTGTGAGTTTGGGTGTGAAGCAGTGAAATACCTCATCAGCTCCTGAAGCACACTACAGTATTGATGACCAGCAGTGATAAAGCAGCAACCTGATTGGTCCGAGCTGCTGGATGTGACTCTCTCTCTCTCTTTGTCTCTCCTGAAGTGTTGGAACCGTCATTCTGTGTTTGCACTGAAATCAGAAGGGAACTTCCTCTGATCCTGTTGGTTGATTGTGCGGCTGATAGGAGGAGAGCTGTTACGACCCAAATGAGCAGAAATAAAGTGGAACAAATCTCCCCCTGCTGCGGTCTGTCTTTACTTCACCGAAACATACATGAAGCAGCATTTACAGAGCAGTGAGCAGCATAGGCGGAGATCGGGGGGGGGGGGGGACAACAACAACCTGGAAAACAACGAATTCGCCCCCCCCTTTCCCTACATCATCAAAACCCTTTAACATCATTTTACAGAAGACTTTGAAGCACCAATACTAAGTGCAAAAAAAAAACTTGCAAATTTGGAACATTTCTTTTAAATCTTCAACTTTTTTTCTCATAAATTTGCAACTTTTTTCATTTTAAAATTACTGTTTTTTTCTTCATAAATTAGCAGCTTTTTTCTTGGAAAGTTAATTAATCCCTTCCACACCATGTGGTGTATGGGGCGGTGCCTATCTCCGTTTCACTGACCCTAGGCCACGCAGCTACTGTGCGTAGTGAATGCTACAGTAGGGGGTCAGTCTTCTGGTAGCTCTGTGCGTTAACTTTCCTTTCCCCGTTCCATGATGCTGAGCACCAAGAAAGAAGGCAGAAAGTACCATTTTTTTTTATATGGTCTTTGGTATGACCCAGCTGGGATTTGAACCCACAACCTCCTGGTGGTGGGGCAGATGCTCTACCAACTAGGCCACCATTCTGCTTTTTCTTGTGAACTTGCAACTTTTTTCTCTTAAAGTTGCAATTTTTTTTATCTCATAAGTTTGCAACTTTTTATATAAACTTGCAACTTTTTCTTAAATTTGCAACCTTTTTCTTTTAAAATGGCTACTTTTTTCCTTATAAATTTGCAACTTTTTTGTTGTAAAACTGGTCTCTGGCCTGGGGGATGGGGGCACTGGCCTTCTGGTGCCTGGGGCCCAGGGGGCTGGCGTTGGCCCTGCTGGAGGGGACGGGGGGGGGGGGGGGTGCCGCGTCGGCCACTTGCTGACCCAGCCTCCCTCAGCTGTCCCTCCTGGGGCAGATGCCTGGCTGTCCTGGGGCTTGTTGGCCTCGGGACATTTGTGCTCTGTGGGAATTGGTGGCGTTGAACTGCTTGCTTGGGGTTTCTGGGGGGGGTGGGGGGGTTGCTGTGACCTGCCACCCTCTTCGTATGTTTCCTGGCAAACCACTCACATGCACACACTTATTTTGCGTGCACTCTCATACACACGCAAATATATGCACACACGTCTCTCCTTTAACAGGTGCAGATACCAGACTCGTGATGAGACCTTTTCAGTAGAAGAAACAGTCTGTTTCCTCTTTGTTTCATTTGTTTTTCTGTTTGTCTCCTTTGTTCCTCTCCCTTTTCTTTCCCCCTCCTTTCCCCATTACAGTTTAAATAAAGTATTAAAAGCTATTACAAGACGAGTTTATAAACAATATGCAATACATAGAGTGCATCCGGAAAGTATTCACAGCGCTTCACTTTTTCCACATTTTGTTATATTACAGCCTTATTCCAAAAGGGATTATTTTTTTTCTCAAAATTCTACACACGATACCCCATAATGACGACATGAAAAAAAGTTTTTTTTTGAGATTTTTGCAAATTTATTAAAAATAAAAAACTAAGAAATCACATGTACATAAGTATTCACAGCCTTTGCTCAATACTTTGTTGATGCACCTTTGGCAGCAATTACAGCCTCAAGTCTTTTGAATATGATGCCACAAGCTCGACACACCTATCTTTGGGCAGTTTCACCCATTCCTCTTTGCAGCACCTCTCAAGCTCCATCAGGTTGGATGGGAAGCATTGGTGCACAGCCATTTTCAGATCTCCCCAGAGATGTTCAATTGGATTCAAGTCTGGGCTCTGGTTGGGCCACTCAGGGACATTCACAGAGTTGTCCTGAAGCCACTCCTTTGACTGTGTGCTTGGGGTCGTTGTCCTGCTGAAAGATGAACCATCGCCCCAGTCTGAGGTAAAGAGTTCTCCGGAGCAGGTTTTCATCCAGGATGTCTCTGTACATTGCTGCATTCATCTTTCCCTCTATCCTGACTAGTCTCCCAGTTCCTGCCGCTGAAAAACATCCCCGCAGTATGATGCTGCCACCACAATCGGCGTGGTTATGAGCGGTGCCTGGTTTCCTCCAAACATGACACCTGGCATTCACGCCGAGTTCAATCTTTGTCTCACCAGACCAGAGAATTTTGCTTCTCATGGTCTGAGAGCCCTTCAGGTGCCTTTTGACAAACTCCAGGTGGGCTGCCATGTGCCTTTTACTAAGGAGTGGCTTCCATCTGGCCACTCTACCACACAGGCTTGATTGGCGGATTGCTGCAGAGATGGTTGTCCTTCTGGAAGGTTCTCCTTTCCCCACAGAGGAACACTGGGGCTCTGACAGAATGACCATCGGGTTCTTGGTCACCTCCCTGATTAAGACCCTTCTCCCCCGATCGCTGAGTTTAGACGGCCGACCAGGTCTAGGAAGAGTCCTGGTGATTCTGAACTTCTTCCATTTACAGATGATGGAGGCCACTGAGCTCATTGGGACCTTCAAAGCAGCAGAAATTTTTCTGTACCCTTCCCCAGATTTGTGCCTTGAGACAATCCTGTCTCGGAGGTCTACAGACAATTCCTTTGACTTCAGGCTTGGTTTGTGCTCTGCCATGCACTATCAACTGTGGGACCTTATATAGACAGGTGTGTGCCTTTCCAAATCATGTCCAATCAACTGAATTTACCACAGGTGGACTCCAATTAAGCTGTAGAAACATCTCAATGATGATCAGTGGAAACAGGATGCACCAGAGCTCAGTTCTGAGCTTCATGGCAAAGGCTATGAATACTTATGTACGTGTGATTTCTTAGGTTTTTTATTTTTAATAAATTTGCAAAAATCTCAGAAAAATTCACATTGTCATTATAGGGTATTGTGTGTAGAATTTTGAAGAAAAAAAAATGAATTCAATCCCTTTTGGAATAAGGCTGTAACGTAAAATGTGGAAAAAGTGAAGTGCTGTGAATACTTTCCAGATGCACTGTATACAGTATATGTACTGTATAAAGCTCCTTTTGGCAAAGTAAACCTGTTTGGCACAATAAGGGAAGCAGATTTCTGTTCTGCTCACCTAGCTGCTTGACAGGACCAGGGGAAAAAATCTACAACTTTTCTCGTAAAATTGCAACCTTTTACTTGTAAAAGTTCCAACTTTTTTCCCATAAATTTGCAACTTTTTTTTTTTCATAATCTGATTTTTTTCCTCATAAGTTTGCAACCCTTTTCTTGTAAAATTGTAGATTTTTTCCTGTAAATTTTAAACTTTTTTTTTTTATAAATTTACTTCACCGAAACACACACAAAGCAACATTTACAGAGCAGTTCCCAGCATAGGTGGAAATCAAGGGGGGAACAGTGGGGGCATATCCCCCTGCAACCTAGCAAAAACAGAGAACCCCCCCAATATCATCCAAAACCTTTAATCTCATGTTACATAACACTTTGAAGCACAAATGCTAAATGCCAAAAAAAAGCTTGCCAGCATCCAGATGAGCGCTGCAAATTTACAAGAAGCGAGTTGAAAATTTACAAGAAAACAAACTGCAAATTTTTGAGGAAAAAATATGCAAATTTATTGGAAAAAAGTCACAAATTTAAGAGAAACAGATGCAAATTTTTGAGAAAACAAAATTGTGAGAAAAAAGATGAAAATTGGAAAAAATGCAAATTTATGAAAAAAAAGCAAAGTTATGAGAAAAAGCTGAATATTTTTAAGGAAAAGTCACAAATTTTTGAGAACCAAAGTTGCAACTTTCTGAGAAAAAAAATTAAAATTTACAGGGGAAAAAAAAGGAAAATTTATGAGAAAAAAATTGAAAATCTGAGAAAATTTCACAAATTTTTGAGAAAAAAAAGTTGAAAATTTATGGGAAAAATTGCAAATTTATGAGGAAAAAGTGACAAAATTGAGGGAAAAAAGTTACAAATTTATGAGAAAAGGTGAAAACTTTTGAGAAAGATTTCACGAATGAGAAAAAGTTGCAAATACATCAGGAAAAAGTTGCAAAATCTCTAGGAAAAATTGCAAATTTACAAAAAAAAGTGCAAATTTATGAGGAAAAAAAGCTGAAAATTTTTGAGAAAAAGGTCACAAATTTATGAGAAAAAAAAAAAAGTCAAATTTTTGACCAAACCCCCCCCCCACTGCAAATCTACAAGAAAAAGTTAGCTTAACTAACCTACAAGAAAGAGTTGCAAATTTATCATGTTTTATCACCCGTCAGTCAAAGATCAAAGGGGCTGAAGAGCCTTTTGGGTGAAGACCGAATGGGGATTATGATATGGGTCTGTCCATCCGTCTGTCCTACTTTTGTGAAATCAACAACTCCTACAGTTTTGTTCTGATTTTGAAACTTGGTACCATGGTTTGATATACTCTTGATAATCCACATATTGCAGTTTGACTCATCGGATGACCTTAAGGTCAAGGTCAGATTTTCTCCAAATCTTGTAAACACAGTAACTACTGAAAGAAATGATGTAGGCTTTTCAAATCAATACAGTAATTGTATCCAAGAAACATTTTGGATGACTTACACCTTGACCTGACTATGGGTTTGGGATCAAAAGGTCAAAGTTAATATTCCATTTGCACTATTATAAAAAAACGAGTAAAGCTAGGGCCACCAAACCTGGTACCCAGGTTCACCCTGTAACCCTGAATTGGAACTACGGTTTTGGTATTGCAAGGTCAAAGGTCAACATCAAAATGGCTTATAAACTATATCTCAACAACAAAGAAAGCTAGGGTCACCAAACTCGCTACACAGGTTCACCCTGGGATCCTGACCTCCGACTTTTGTGGTCAAAAGGTCAAACTTAAATGTTAACATTCCCTTTGCACTATTACTATTGAACAAGTAAAGCTACTGTCACCAAACTTGATACACAGTTTCACCCTTAGACCATGACCTCTGACGATAGGTTTGGTTGATTGGTTCTGTTTTGTTGCAATTGTGCTTAGATAAAAACAACACAGAGTCTGATTGGATCACATCTCTGTTTATTCTCCAGTCATCTAAATATTTTACAGTGTTAAGTGTTATTGCAAAGAGGACAGAAGCCCCGCCCACCGCTAATGGGTCACACCACAACCATCCCTGTCACTCACACAAACAGAAAACCACTAATTATGAATCTGGAACATCTGCTGGTTCTCTTTAGTGATCTTGTCACTCCTCCCTTCTCGGCTGAGCTCTAGTTGAGTCAGAGTCTCCGGTCATTCATGCTAACGTTCACTTTAATGTACAAAACTCCGTCTGTTGAGGATGCTGACGTCAGACCAGGAAGTCACTTCAGTGGGGAGAAAGCGCAAGGAAACATCAGCTGATTCCTGTGAGAGTCCAGATGTGCAACGTTGTTCCTGACTGAGAGACAAGAGACGTGGATGGTTGAAATGTTCGCACACAGCTAACGTAGATGATGTCAGAAGGAGGCTCACCTGCGGCGACCACTCTGGCGTCAGTGTGGGCTTTGCGTCGAATTTCAGCTCGATGGTCGGGACTCTCAAACCACCAGAGGGCATGAACTGACCGAGAAACACACAATGGCGTCATCAGCATACACTACTCACAAAAAGTTAGGGATATTCGGCTTTTGGGTGAAATTTCAGGATGCACCTAAAATGCACTATAACCTTTACAGGTGAACTTAATTTGACCTTCTCTAACCTTTTGAATACACATGTCCAACTATTCAGTGTTTCAGTAGTTTTTGCATAACTTGCTGTTCACTAACAAGGTGCTTAATGGCAAAATTCACAACAGGTGTTTGATCCATGAATCGACCAATAAATTTTCTGGTTCAATTAGAATTGGTATTTAAACAGTCCTCTTCATCATACTGTTCACATTTTGACATCATGAGACCAAGACAACACCTAACAATTGATCAACAGTCAAGGCTTCAAACAGGATGTTCTTAGAGGAAAGTGGCCACTGAGCTTAAAGTGTCACAGAGTGTCATCAGCAGGTTGCAACAGAGATACTGAGAGACTGGAAGAGTCACAGAAAGGCATAGAAGTGGACGTCCTTTGGCCACATCCCACGCTGATGACTGCTTCATTGTAAACAGTACCCTGCGGAACCGGCTGATGGATGCCACTCAACTCCAGGCACATTTAAGGGAAGTGAGAGGCACCCAAGTGTCACGTCAGACCATTTGAAACCGTTTACATCAGCGTGGTCCACATGCTAGATGACCTGCAAGGGTACCTGACCACACCACCAGACACAGGCGTCATCGTCTTGCATGGGCCAGGGAGCATTTACACTGGACAAGGGACCAGTGGGCCTCAGTGCTGTTCTCTGATGAAAGCTGATTCACGCTGAGCAGAAATGATGGCCGCCAACGATGTTGGAGAGTCAAGGAGAGCGCTATGCCTCAACCTCTGTTGTCACCAGACGAACCTTTGGTGGTGGTGTTACAGTCTGGACAGGTGTGTCTAGTCAATACAGAACTGCCCTACACCTTGTGAATGGTACAGTGACAAGCAGATACTAGCTGAATAACATCATTAATCCAGTCACTACGCCCCTGCATGAACAACACAGGCCTAATTTCATTTTCATGGACGGCAATGTTCCAGCTCATCAAGGTCGCATCATTAGGCAACGGCTGCTGGAGGCTGGGGTACCTCAAATGGAGTGGCCTGCACTTTCTCCAGATCTGAATCCCATAGAAAACCTATGGGATCAGCTGAGTAGCCATGTAGAGGCTCGTAACCCTGCGCCCCACAACCTCAGCAACCTGAGGGCCGCCCTTCAAGAAGAGTGGAATGCCATGCCTCAGCAGACAATAAGTTGACTTGTGAACAGCATGAGATGTTGTTGTCAAGCTGTAATTGATGCTCAAGATCACATGACAAGTTACTGAGACATTGACATTTTTTGTTGTGGTATACCCACCACTGTTGTTGGCTTTTTTTTTTTTTCTCAATAAATTGTTTGAGATGAGGAAATCATTATTGCATGCTTCTACTTAAATGCCCTACTATCATGATACAATATCACTGTAGCGTCAACTTTTTACATTTTCCATAAATTTCACCTGAAAGCCAAATATCCCTAACTTTTTGTGAGTAGTGTATAAACGATTTCTCTTAATCTCTTCTCAACAACACGTAAAAGACATGCAGTGAAGTTTACACACTGAAATTGTTCAAACACTGTAACGGTAGGTTGTAATGACAACAGGCAGTGATTTTGTATGCAGGAGTTTTAGCTTGTAGTGATATTGGCACACACTGAAATTAGCTAGCTGTTGGCATGCAGCAAGAGCACACTTAAGTTAGCTTGTTGTGACGTTGGCACGCAGTGACATTAGCATGCAGTGATGCTAATATGCCAGGACATTGGTTTGTAGGGACATTAGCACATAGTGACTTTGGCATGCAGAGACTTTAGCACGCACTGAAGTTAGCTAGCTGTTGGCATGTAGTGACATTAGCATGGAATGACGTTAGCATAGAGTGACTTTGGCATGCAGGGATTTTTTTTGCTTGTAGTGACATTAGCCCTTAATGGATCGCCACCTTATTGTGGTGGGGGATTTGCATGCCGTAGTGATCTCAGGAGCTATGTGGTCCTGGGCAATTTGTCTCTGGTAGCGCAAGATGAACTGGTCCTGGGTGAAGGGCCAGACTAAGAACGATCCAACAGACTCATGATAAACGTTAGAACAGGGATTCAGTGTACCCCGCCCTGTATGAGGTTACTGGGGCCCCTCCCAGTGTTGACAACTCCTCAGTAAGGAAAGTAGCTATTAGCTGTCCTAAAAGTTGCTAAATGATGTCATCGCCTAATTTGCATAATTGGTCATTTGCATGTAATTGTAATGGACGCTATAGGAGAGAAAAATAATGTCATGGGAGAGATAAAAAGTGAGTAAAAAAACACCCTAAATATGTTTAGAACTACAAATTAACTTTCTTCTGTTGATTCTTGGTTTGTTTTAATTTTGCCATTTAAATAGGCCATCACTCAAAATAACTTCATGACTTTAATGCTTTGTCTAGACCCACATTACATAAATCAATTTTGTCCTGCATTGTTAAATGTTAGAATATCAAATTTAATCAAAAGAGTGTTATGTAGGGTAGAATTGCTGGCTCTACATCCAACCCTCCTCCTTTATCTGGGCTTGGGACAGTACAGGCAGTCTGCCCGTGTATCATCTCCCATAAACGGCTTCCTGTAAAACAGGGCGGGATGGCGGGGGGGTGCACGCACAATTCATTTGCAGTCTGGACAGTGGCGTGGTTCTCCTCTCTGACTGCAGTTACCTGCTGCAGGACATGCACGTGAGAGGGGGGCGTTAGGGGCTTGAGCCTCTCCCCTTTGCCAAAGTGTCCGAAGTGCCCTTTTGACTGGCCATTTAAATTTTCAACATTCAGTATAATCAGACACAGAGTCGGTGCCATGGAGGGTCCCCGTAATAAGTTACTATGTCCCCCAAAGCCCCAGACTAAGCCTTTGGCATCAAACTTCGTTTTATTAATTGATAATGAATATTTATGCAGATTTCTGAGTGGAAGTAAATGCAATATTGCGTGCTGGTGGTTACCCCTCCCTTCCCCTGACAGCGGGCAGATCACTTTTATAATTTATTGTGTTGATGTTTAATAGTGATTTTGCATCATTCTTTCTTTATGTAAATGTAAGAGACTAGAGCTGAGTTTGTCATTATTCCTACTTTGACTGAAAAAGTTCAGACTGCTCCGACTTTTTTAGAGCATGGCGCTCCAGCCACCAGGAAAAAGTGAAATTTATAATTCCACTCTAACAGGTAGACATATAACCCAGCTGTTAAATAAATGTTTAGAGATCAATATTTAAATGGATATGACACTGTATGATCTTTGAAGGTGGGTAAGTTCAGGACATGACTGGACAGGCTGGTCTGTCTTCTGCTTAGGTTGACAACTGCGAATTTAAGACTTTTTCTTGCAATTTTTGTTTTTTCATCAAAAATAAAAATGTAAATATGCAATCTTTTCCCCCAACTTTCTTCCTAATTATAACTTTACTTTTTTAGCTGACAAATTTAAAACTTTTTTTACTTTCTTCTAGTTTTCTTTGTTTTTCTTCTATGATATTCAAATTTGATTCATGATTTTTGCTTTTGCTCTCTCCTGTGCCTCATTTTGCCTATAGTAGATAAATATGAAATAATCAGATCATCATAAAAATTAAACTCATTACAACGCCGGGGAAACCAAACTTTTTGGTCATGACTGTACAGTAATGTTGGGATGCTGGAATTGTTAAATTATAATTTTGAAAATCTTAAACAAAATCTTGCTCCATGTTCCCCTTTTTTGAAATTTGAGCTCCTGCCCCTGAAATGGTCTCTGCATGGCCCTGCTGCACGAGGCTACTGTGAGGTACCTTCATACCTTCGGCCAGTCTTCAAGCATAACTAAAAAGTGATCGACTCCACGCGCCTGCTCCTCATTTGCATATTATGATTCTGAGTGGGGATTTTAGGAGGAGGAGCGGGCACCTCCAAGCGATGGCTCGGGTTTCTTGACGCCACGCTACCAGAGGGCATACGGGGCATGCTACATAGACAATGAATGGGAAGCGTGAAAACGCACACCTAGGTGGACACATACCTTAAGAGCAATAGTGCTTTCACGTCAGAGTCTCTGAAACACCAGAAAAGTCTCCAATAATACCAGAAAAAGTCGCTAGATTTGTCACTAGTCACTTATGACAAAAAAAGTCACCAAGAGGATTTGAAAAGTTGCCCGATTTAGCGAGAAAGTCGCCAAGTTGGCAACACTGGCCCCTCCCCGGAGCCAGGCCTGGGGGAGGGGCTCGATGGCGAGCATCTGGTGGCTGGGTTTCTGTCCATGGGACACAGCCGGGCTCAGCCCAAAGGAGTTACATGGGTCCAACCTCCAGTGGGCTCACCACCTGCAGGAGGGACCATGGGGGTCTGGTGCTATGTGGATCAGGTGGTGGTCGAAGGCAGAGACCTTGGCGGTCTGATCCCTGGCTTCCTAAACTGGCTTTTGGGACGTAGAATGTCACCTTTCTGGTGGGAAGGGAGCCTGAGACGAGTGCACAAGGTTGAGAGATACTGGCTAGATATAATTGGGCTCGCCTTAACACACAGCTCCGGTTCTGGAACCAGTCTCCTGGAGAGGGGCTGCAGCTTGGCCTACTCTTGAGTTTCCCCAAGCGATAGGTGGCGAGCAGGGGTGGGCATTCTTGTATCCCCCCCCAGCTTGCTGCATCTACATTGGGAGTTTTCTCCAGTGGATGAAAGGGTTGTTTCCCTGCACCTTCAGGTTGGGAAATGGGTCCTGACGATCATTTCTGCCTAAGTGCTAAATGATGGTTCAGAGGATCCACCTTTTTTTGGAGTCTCTGACTGGGGTGCTGGACAGTGCTCCTCTTGGAGACTTCATTGTCCTACTGGGGGACTTCAATGCATACGTGGGCAATGACAGTGAAACCTAGAGGAGGGTGACTGGGAGGAACGGCCTGCCCGATCTGAACACGAGTGGTGTTCAGAGGAACACCACTGGACTTCTGTGCCAACCACAGCTTGTCCATGACAAACACCATGTTCAAACATAAGGGTCTCCATATGTGCACCTGGCACCAGGACACCCTACGTCGCAGGTTGATGATCGATTTTGTTATTGTGTCATCAGACCTGTGACCATATGTCTTGGACACTTGGGTAAAGAGAGGTGCAGAGCTGTCAACTGATCACCACCTGGTGGTGAGTTGGATAAGATGGCAGGGGAGGGTGTCATTCAGACCTGGTAGACCCAAACGTATAGTGAGGGTGTGCTGGGAACGTCTGGCTGAGGCCCCTGTCCAGGAGGTCTTCAACTTCCAGCTCCGGAAGAACTTCAACCACATTCTGAGGGAGTCTGGAGACACAGAGTCTGAATGGACCATGTTCTCCACCTCCATTGTTGAAGCAGCTGCCCAGAGCTGTGGCCACAAGGTCGTCAGTGCTTCTCGTGGTGGCAACCCCTGAACCAAGTGGTGGACACCAGGGGCCATCAAGCTGAAGAAGGAATCCTATCGAGCTTGGTTGGCATGTTGGACTCCCAAAGCAGTTGAGGTGTACCAGCAGGCCAAACAGAGTGCAGCTCAGGTGGTTGCTGAAGCAAAAACTTGGGTGTGGGAGGAGTTCAGTGAGGCCCTGGAACAAGACTTTAGGTCAACCTCGAAGAGATTCTGACAAACTGTCCAGCAACTCAGGAGGGGAAGACAGCTCCCTGTCCACACTGTGTATGGTGTGGCTGGAGCGCTGCTGACTTTGACTGGGGATATCAGGCGGTGGAAGGAATACTTCGAAGATCTCCACAATTCCATTGACATGCCTTCCACAGAGGAAGCACAGCTTGAGGATGAGCAGGTTAACTTGCCTATCACAGGGGCTGAGGTCGCCAAAGTGGTTAAAGAAACTCTTAATAACAATAATAATAACAATGGATTAGATTTACAGTGGTGTGAAAAAAGTGTTTACCCCCTTCCTGATTTCTCTTTTTTTGTGTGTGTGTGTTTGTCACACTTAAAATCAAACAAAATTAAATATTACACAAAAATAACAGAAGGAAACACAAAATGCAGTTTTTAAATTAAAGTGTTTATTATTAAGGGTAAAAAAAAATCCCAACCTACATGGCTCTGTGTGAAAAAGTGATTGCCCCGCTGTTAAAACATAAATTAACTGTGGTTTATCACATCTTTGGAAAGCTGAGGTCAATTTCTCTAGTCACACCTAGGTCTGATTACTGCCACACCTGTTCTCAATCAAGAAATCACTTAAATAGGACCTGCCTGACAAAGTGAAGTAGACCAAAAGATCCTCAAAAGCTAGACATCATGCTGTAATCCAAAGAAATTCAGGAACTAATGAGAAACAAAGTAACTGAGATCTATCAGTCTGGAAAAGGTTATAAAGCCATTTCTAAAGCTTTGGGACTCCAGCAAACCACAGTGAGAGCCATTATCCACAAATGGCAAAAACATGGAACAGTGGTGAACCTTCCTAGGAGTGACTGGCCAACCAAAATTACCCCAAGAGCACAGCAACGACTCATCCAAGAGGTCACAAAAGACCCACAACATCCAAAGAACTGCAGGCCTCACTTGCCTCAGTTAAGGTCAGTGTTCATGACTCCACCATAAGAAAGAGACTGGGCAAAAATGGCCTGCATGGAAGAGTTCCAAGATGAAAACCACTGCTGAGTAAAAAAAGAGCATAAAGGCTCGTCTCAGTTTTACCAAAAAACATCTTGATGATCCCCAAGACTTTTGGAAAAATACTCTGTGGACTGACAAGACAAAAATTGAACTTTTTGGAAGGTGTATGTCCCATTACAGCCGGCGTAAAAGTAACACAGAATTTCAGCAAAAGAACATCATACCAACAGTAAAATATGGTGGTGGTAGTGTGATGGTCTGGGGCTGTTTTGTTGCTTCAGGGCCTGGAAGACTTCCTGTGGTAAATGGAACCATGATTCTGCTGTCTACCAAAAAATCCTGAAGGAGAATGTCCGGCCATCTGTTCGTGACCTCAAGCTGAAGCGCACTTGGATTCTGCAGCAGGACAATGATCCAAAACACAGCAGCAAGTCCACCTCCGAATGGCTAAAGAAAAACAAAATGAAGACTTTGGAGTGGCCTTGTCAAAGTCCTGACCTGAATCCCATTGAGATGCTGTGGCATGACCTTAAAAAGGTGGTTCATGCTCAAAAGCCCTCCAATGTGGCTGAATTACAACAATTCTGCAAAGATGACTGGGCCAATATTCCTCTACAGCGCTGTAAAAGACTCATTGCCAGTTATCACAAACGCTTGATTGCACTTGTTGCTGCTAAAGATGGCCCAACCAGTTATTAGGTTTAGGGGGCAATCACTTTTTCACAGAAGGCCATGTAGGTTTGGATATTTCCCCCCCTTCATAATAAACACCTTCATTTAAAAACTGCATTTTGTGTTTACTTGTGTTATCTTTGTCTAATATTTAAATTTGTCTGATAATCTTAAACATTTAAGTGTAACAAACATACAAAAAAATGAGAAATCAGGAAAGGGGCAAAACACTTTTTCACACCACTGTATATGGCGCTTTACATGGCATCTCAAAGCGCTTACAGTGAGTCCATTATTCATTCACTCCAGACAGACACTGATAGTGGTAAGCTACTACTGTAGCCACAGCTGCCCTGGGGCAGACTCATGGAAATGTGGCTGCCAATCCATGCGAATGGCCTCTCTGACCGCTACCGAGCATTTATACACATTCATACTCAGTGTCATGGACACTGCAGGCGAGGCGGGTAAAATGTCTTCCCCAGGGACACAACAGCAGGATGGCTGGGGAGAGCGAGATTCAAACCACCAACCCTCTGGTTATTGGGTGATCCACTCTACCTCCTGAGCCACTGCCGCCCACATTTCCCTCCTCCGTTCCATTTTTGCTGACCACCAAGCTGGATGGCAGGAAGTTCCATTTTTATATGGTCTTTGGCATGACCCGGCCAGGACTTGAACCCTGACCTCCTGGTTGTGGGGCAGATGCTCTACCTCTAGTGGTGGTAGCCTAAAAACTCTTCTGTGGCCGGGCCCTGGGGGTAGTTGAGATTTGCCCTGAGTACCTCAAGGCTCTGGATGTTGTAGGACTGTCACGGCTGACACCCTTCTGCAACATTGTGTGGAAGTTTGGGACAGTACCTTTGGCATGGTATGGTGGTTCCTCTCTTTAAGAAGGGGGACTGGAGGGTGTGCTCCAACTTTAGGGGCATCACACTCCTCAGCCTCCATGGGAAAGTCTATGCCAGGGTACTGGAGAGGAGAGTCCGGCCATTGGTAGAACCTCAGATTCAGGAGGAGCAATGTGGTTTTCCTCCTCGCCGTGGCATATCGGAACAGCTCTTTACCCTCTCGAGAATCCTTGAGGGTTCATGGGAGTTTGCCCAACCAGTCCACATGTGCTTTATGGACTTGGAGAAAGTATTGGACCGCGTCCCTCGTGGTTTTTTGTGGGGGGTGCTTCGGGAGTATGGGGCATTGAGCTTGCTGCTACGAGCTTTCCGATCTCTATATGACCGTTGTGAGAGTTTGGTTTGTATTGCCAACACTCGGTCGGAGTCATTCCCAGTGAGAGTTGGACTCCGCCCTTTGCCACCGATCCTGTTCATAATTTTTATGGACAGGATTTCTTTGCGCAGCCAGGAAACGGAGGGTGTCATGTTTGGTGACCGTGGGATCTCATCTCTGTTGCTTGCAGATGATGTTGTCCTGTTGGCTTCATCCAGCAATGGCCTACAGGTCTTACTCAGATGGTTTGCTGCTGAGTGTGAATCGGCTGGGATGAGAATCAGCACCTCCAAGTTCGAGTCCATGGTTCTCAGGTGGAAAAGGGTGGATTGTCCTCTCCGGGTCAGGGACAAGCTCCTGCCTCAAGTGGAGGAGTTTAAGTGTCTCGGGGTCTCATTAGCTTGTTAGCTTGTAGTGGCATTAGCATGTAGTGAAGTTGGCACATTGTAACTATGGCTTGTAGTAACGTTAGCATGCACTGCACTTAGTATGTAGTGACACTGGTGTATTATCAACCACGCTACCTCTGTTCTGCAGTCCGAACTCGCTGTGGAAAGCTCCCACCAACTTCCCGTATCCCGGTATGTCACGGGCGTTGACAGCAGCCTGGAAGGCGGTGCCCCACACTGCTGGACCGCCCGGACGCATCAGGTAGGAAACCAGCTCGTATACACCTGAGACACAAAACCCCTGCAGTCATGACCGGATACATGTGACGTCAC
Organism: Pholidichthys leucotaenia; assembly: GCA_020510985.1. Taxonomy (NCBI): domain Eukaryota; kingdom Metazoa; phylum Chordata; class Actinopteri; order Cichliformes; family Pholidichthyidae; genus Pholidichthys; species Pholidichthys leucotaenia. The sequence goes on from CM035840.1 coordinate 299,178,822, forward strand.
TGCGATGGGTTAAAGTGTGTGTGTGTGTGTGGTGGTGGTTGGGGGTGCTTACCTCCTTCCTTAGGAGGCTTCTGTAGGCGACTCCATGGCACCAGATAGGTGACCTCATTGTCCTGGGATGTGAGCATCGGTAGAGCCTTAGAGAGGTACTCTGAGACCCAGGACGGATCCTGAGCCAGTGCCGCCCGAACACCTGCCCTCTGAGCATAACTGTCTGTGGGAGGGGGGGGGGGGGGGGGGGGGGGGGGGGGGGTCAGTTAGACTTTAAAAACACATGAAGAATTAGCTGAAACTCCACGACAGAAGAAGAAGGTCCTCACCATACTTCCATATGTGGAAGACCTTGTTCAGACCACCGTACTCAACAGTCCAGTACCCGACCAGCTCCGAGTGGGCGGTGCGCAGGTGGATCTTCTCATTGGTCAGCTTGAGGAAGGCAGCGGTCTGGTCCGGGCAGATGTTGTAGGTACGGAACTCATAGAAGATTTTGTCTACCTGCCAGGGGCCGGTGGCAAAGCCCGAACACAACTGTGGAGTAAAGAGTAAAGCCAAGGGACACGAGACCACATGTGATTCTGAGTGAGGTCAAAGAGTAAAAAAAAAAAGCACAATTTTTATTTTTTTTGAAAAGTTGCAAATTTATGAGAAAAAATTGTGAGGAAAAAGTCATAAATTTATGAGGAAAAAAGTTGAAAATTTACAGGAAAAAGTTGCTAATTTACGGGGAAAAAGTCAAAAAAATTTAGAAAAGAAGCAATTTTACAGGAAAACAAAGTTGCAAATTAACTGGGAAAAAAAGTAGCAAATTTATGGGAAAAAGTTAAATTTTTTTCGGAAAAAGTTGCAAATTTATATTTTTTTTGCAAATTTATGAGGAAAAAGTCATTAATTTATGAGAAAAAAAATTACAGGAAAAGCTGAAAATTCATGGGAAAAAAAGTCAACTTTTTAGGAAAAGGTGCAGATTTACAGGAAAAAAGTAGCAAATTTATGGTAAAAAAGTCAAAATTTTTAAAGAAAAAAACTTGTAAATTTACAGGAAAAACTTGTAAATTTACAGGAAAAAAGCTGCTTTTTTTTAGGAAAAAGTTGCAAATTTGGGAAAAAAATTAGCTAATTCATGAGAAAAAATTTGCACATTTACAGCATTTATATTTATAAAGTTGCAAATTTAAGGGAAAAAAGTTACAATTTGTTTTTAGGAAAAAGTTGCAAAGTTACAGGAAAAACTGCAAAATCACCAGAAAAAAAGCTGTAAATTTATATGAAAAAAAATCACAATTTTTAAGGAAAAGGTGCAAGTTTACAGGGAAAAAAGTTACAAATTAACTGGAAAAAGTAGCAAATTTATGTGAAAAGGTCACAGACTTTTTAGGAGTAAGTTGCAAATTTATTTTTAAAAAATTTTGAGGAAAAAGTCATAAATTTGTGAGAAAAAAAAAGTTGAAAATTTACCAGAAAAAGCTGCAAATTTATGGAGAAAAAAGTCACATTTTTTTTAGGAAAAGCTGCAAATTTATGGGGAAAAAAGTTGCAAAATTAACCAGAAAAAAAGTAGCAAATTTATTGGGTAAAAAGTCACAAATTTTTTAGGAAAAAGTTGCAAACTTATAAGGAAAAAAATAGCAAATTTATGAGAAAACTTTTTGAGGAAAAAGTTGCAAATTTACAGGGGAAAAAAATTGCACAATTATATTTAGAAATGTTGCTTATTTACAAGAAAAAAAAAATCCAGATTTACAGGAAAAAACTGCAAATTTCTTGGGAAAAAAGTCCATTTTTTTTAGGAAAAAATTGCAAAATTACAGAAAAAAGTTGCAAATTTTTAAGTTGCAATTTTTTTTAGAAAAAAGTTGCAAATTTTTTACGAAAAAAAAAATGGAAATTTACGAGAAAAAAATTAAGAAAAAATTCACAAATTTATGAGAAAAATGTTGAAAATTTACAGGAAAAAAAGTTGCAAATATATGGGGAAAAAGTCCCAATTTTTTAGGAATAGGTGCAAATTAACTGGAAAAACAGTCAAAAATTTAAGTGAAAAAAGTCACCAATTTGTTAGAAAAAGTTGAAAATTAAAGGGAAAAAGCTACAAATTAACTGGGAAAAGCTGCAAATTTATGTGAAAAGGTCACAGATGTTTTAGGAATACGTTGCAAATTTATTTAAAAAATCTGAGGAAAAAGTCATAAATTTATGAGAAAAAAAAGTTGAAAATTTACCAGAAAAAGCTGCAAATTTATGGGGAAAAAGGTTGCAAATTAACCAAAAAAAGTTGCCAATTTTTGGGAAAGAAAGTCACAAATTTTTTTAGGAAAAAGTTACCAACTTATAAGAAAAAAACAGCAAATTTATGAGAAAAAGTTTTGAGGAAAAAGTCACAAATTTATGAGAAAAAAGTTGCAAATTTACAGGGGAAAAATTGCACGTTTATATTTAACACAGTTGCAAATTTACAAGAAACAAAATTCCAAATTTACAGGAAAAAAATTGCAAATTTCTTGGGAAAAAGTCACAATTTTTTTTAGGAAAAAATTGCAAAATTACAGAAAAAAGTTGCAAATTTTTAGGTTGCAATTTTTTTAGGAAAACGTTGCAAATTTATAAGAAAAAAAATGAAAAATTAAGAAAAAAAGTCACAACTTTGAGAAAAATGTTGAAAATTTACAGGAAAAAAGTTGCAAATATATGGGGGAAAAGTCCCAATTTTTTAGGAAAAGGTGCAAATTTACAGGAAAAACTGCAAATTAACTGGAAAAACAGTCAAAAATTTAAGTGAAAAAAGTCACAATTTGTTAGGAAAAGCTGAAAATTAAAGGGAAAAAAGCTACAAATTAACTGGGAAAAGTTGCAAGTTTATTTTAAAAAATCTGAGGAAAAAGTCATAAATTTATGAGAAAAAAAGTTGAAAATTTACCAGAAAAAGCTGCAAATTTATGGGGGAAAAAAAAGTCACTTTTTTTTTTTTTTTTTTTAGGAAAAGCTGCAAATTTACAGTGAAAAAAAGTTGCAAATTAACCAAAAAAAGTAGCAAATTTTGGGGGGAAAAAAATCACAAATTTTTTACAGGGGAAAATTTGCACATTTACAGCCGTGGACAAAATTGTTGGTACCCCTCTGTTAATGAAAGAAAAACCCACAGTGGTCACAGAAATAACTTGAATCTGACAAAGGTGGTAATAAATAAAAATTCTATGAAAATTAACCAGTGAAAATCAGACAATGCTTTTGAATTGTGGTTCAACAGAATTATTTTAAAAAAAACAAACTCATGAAACAGGCCTGGACAAAAATGATGGTACCCTTAACTTAATATGTTGTTGTACAACCTTTTGAGGCAATCACTGCAATCAAACGATTTCTGTAACTGTCAATGAGACTTCTGCACCTCTCAGCAGGTATTTTGGCCCACTCCTCATGAGCAAACTGCTCCAGTTGTCTCAGGTTTGAAGGGTGCCTTCTCCAGACGGCATGTTTCAGCTCCTTCCACAGATCTTCAATAGGATTTAGATCAGGGCTCATAGAAGGCCACTTTAGAATAGTCCAATGTTTCGCTCTTAGCCATTCTTGGGTGTTTTTAGCTGTGTGTTTTGGGTCATTATCCTGTTGCAAGACCCATGATCTGCCACTGAGACCAAGCTGTCTGACACTGGGCAGCACACTTCTCTCTAGAATACCTTGATAGTCTTGAGATTTCATTGTACCCTGCACAGATTCAAGGCACCCTGTACCAGATGCAGCAAAGCAGCCCCAGAACATAACAGAACCTCCTCTATGTTTCACAGTATGGACAGTGTTCTTTTCTTAGTATGCTTCATTTTTGCGTCTGTGAACATAGAGCTGATGTGCCTTACCAAAAAGTTCCAGTTTTGTCTCGTCTGTCCATAGGACATTCTCTCAGAAGCTTTGTGGCTTGTCAACATGCACTTTGGCAAATTCCAGTCTGGCTTTTTTATGATTTGTTTTCAACAGTGGTGTCTTCCTTGGTCGTCTCCCATGAAGTCCACTTTGGCTCAAACAACGACGGATGGTACGAACTGACACTGATGTACCTTGACCTTGGAGTTTACCATGAATGTGTTTAGAGGTTGTTCTGGGCTCTTTTGTTACCAATTCGTATTATCCGTCTCCTCCTGCAGCCATGCCAGGGAGGTTGGCTACAGTCCCATGGATCTTAAATTTCTGAATAATATGTGCAACTGTAGTCACAGGAACATCAAGCTGCTTGGAGATGGTCTTATAGCCTTTACCTTTAACATGCTTGTCTATAATTTTCTTTCTAATCTTCTGAGACAACTCTCTCCTTTGCTTCCTCTGGTCCATGTTTAGTGTGGTACACACCATGTCACCAAACAGCACAGTGACTACTTGTCACCCTTTAAATAGGCCGACTGACTGATTACAAGTTTGTAGACACCTGTGATGTTAATCAGAGGACACATCTTGGTTGAACATGTCCCTATGGTCACATTATTTTCAATCTTTTCTAGGGGTACCATCATTTTTGTCCAGGCCTGTTTCATGAGTTTGTTTTTTAAAGTAATTCTGTTGAACCACAATTCAAAAGCATTGTCTGATTTTCACTGGTTAATTTTCATAGAATTTTTATTTATTACCACTTTTGTCAGATTCAAGTTATTTCTGTGACCATTGTGGGTTTTTCTTTCATTAACAGAGGGGTACCAACAATTTTGTCCACGGCTGTATATTTAACACAGTTGCAAATTTACAAGAAACAAAATTCCAAATTTACAGGAAAAAAAAACTGCAAATTTCTTGGGAAAAAAGGGCAATTTTTTAAGAAAAATGTGCAAATTTACAGGCAAACAAACTGAAAATTTCTGGGGAAAAAAAGTCCATTTTTTTTTTAGGAGAAAGTAGCAAATTTTTAGGTCGGAATTTTTTTTGGAAAAAATTGCAGATTTTTATGTTGCAATTTTTTTTTTTTTTTTTTAGGAAAAAGTTGCAAATCTCTAAGACAAAATGAAAATTGAGGAAAAAAAATTGAGGAAAAAGTCACAAATTTATGAGAAAATTTTTTAAGGAAAAAGTTGAAAATTTACAGGAAAAACTGCAAATTAACCAGAAAAAAGTTGAAAATTTATGGGATAAAGTTACTGTTTTGGGGGTTTTTTTAAGGAAAAAGATGAAAATTTACAGTAAAAACTGCAAATGAACTGGAAAAAGTTGCAAATTTTTAGGTTGCAATTTTTTCTTTAGGAAAAAGTTGCAAATTTATAAGGAAAAAAATGCAAAATTTATGAGGAAAAAGGTGAGGGAAAAAGTCACAAATTTATGGGGAAAAAAGTTGAAATTTTAAAGGAAAAAAGTTGCAAATTTATGTGAAAAATGTCACTTTTTTAGGAAAAGTTGCAAATTTACAGTAAAAACTGCAAATTAACTGGAGAAAAGTTGCAAATTTATGGAAAAAAACTTCAGAATTCTTTTAGGAAAAAGTTGCAAATTTACAGGAACAAAAATCCAAATTTAGAGGAAAAAAGCAAATTTCTGGGGGGAAAAAAAGTCATTTTTTTTGGGGGGGGGAAGTAGTAAATTTACAGGAAAAAATTGCAAATTTACAGAAAAAAAATAGCAAAGTTTTAGGTCGCAATTTTTTAGGAAACTAATTGCAAATTTATGAGGAAAAAAATGAAAATTTATGAGAAAAAAGTCACAAATTTATAAGAAAAAAAGTTGAAAATTTATGAGTGACTTTGCTGCCACCTGCTGAAATGCAGAAGTCACTACAGCCCAGGGATCCGTGACGGCAGCCCACCGAGCAGCCTGCGTGAGCGTCTGCGTTCTTTCCAAAGTCTGCACACGTTTCATGCCTAAACAGAATCCCGCGTGACTGCAACTAAATCCACTAACAATGCTGTGTCGTGCTGCGTTCTATTTGGGACCCCCCCCCCCCCACACACACACACACACACACACACACCCCACCCCCCCGCTCTGTCCTGGGTTAATTTTAAACTGGAGCTCCGACCTTCGCCTCAGAGCAAAGATCACAGACATAAAGACTCGCAATCATCTGACATTAAATTTCTACCCCTAAACACACAAGAGGGCAGGCATGCATGTGCAGGAGCGGGGCCGCGCACTGAAATGTTGACTGACTGTTGTAGACATGCAGGCTGCACGTAGGGTACAGGACGTGCGCTTCTACTGGATCCTGCAGGGTTCTGCTCTGGTTCTGGAAGACTCACCTGAGCAGCAGCAGGTCTGAGCGGGGCCGTGGAGGATCTCAGGGAACTGAGGAGCTTCAGCATGTTGACGCTGAGCTGACTGGACACGGAGAAAGACGCTCAGACAGGAAGTGGGCATATCACAGAGATCCTTTTTGAAGAGAGGGCTCACTCTGTTGAGAAAAAAAAAAAAACATATGAACACAAAGGTCACGGTTTGGCCACATTCTGACAGCTCCTAGCCAGCATGGCCAGTGGGCCCAGCAAAGGTTTAACTGGCTCTTTATGGCTCCCATGTGGCTTTGTCCATGGATTCCATTCTGGCCCATCTGTGTTTGCCCACATAGACTTTAACTGTTGACCTTTTTTCAACTTATTTTCACATAAATCTGGGGTGTGCTGGCTGGGCTGACTTCTCCAAGGAAATAGCCTGGGTGCCCATCAAAGTTCACACACAACAATCCTCCTTGTTTGCATCCAGGCTATGCTGAAGGTCAACGAGGTTGCGCAAGACTTTTTTTTAATCTGTCATTTTAACAGACAGGGTGGTAAAAATTCTGTCAATCTATTATTATCTGTCATTTTAATTTATTTGAATTGTCCGGGAGGTCTTCAACTTCCACCTCTGGAAGAACTTAACCACATTCCAAGGGAGTTTGGAGACATGGAGTCTGAATGGGTCATGTTCTCCACCTCCATTGTTGAAGCGGCTGCCCAGAGCTGTGGTTGCAAGGCCACTGGTGCATCTCGTGGTGGCAACCCCCGAACCAAGTGGTGGACACCAGTGGTGAGGAGGGCCATTAAGCTGAAGAAGGAGTCCTATCAAGCTTGACTGGCTTTTGGGACTCCCAAAGCAGCTGAGGTGTACCGGCAGGCCAAGCAGAGTGCAGCTCAGGTGGTTGCTGAAGCACAAACTTGGGTGTGGGAGGAGTTCGGTGAGGCCATGGAACAAGACTTTCAGTTCACCTTGAAGAGATTCTGGCAAACTGTCTGGTGGCTCAGGAGGGGGAAGCAGCTCCCTGTCCACACTGTGAATGGTGCGAATGGGGTGCTGCTGACTTCGACTGGGGATAATGTCGGGCGGTGGAAGGAATACTTCGAGGATCTCCTCAATCCCACTGACACGCCTTTCACAGAGGAAGCAGGGCTTGAGGACGAGGGGGACGACTCGCCCATCACAGGTGATTGAGGTTGCCGAAATGGTTAAAAAACTCTTTGGTGGCCGGGCCCTGGGGGTGGACGAGATTCGCCCTGAGTACCTCAAAGCCCTGGATGTTGTAGGGCTGTCATGGCTGACACACTTCTGCAATGTTGTGTGGAAGTTTGGGACAGTGCCTTTGGCATGGCAAACCGGGGTGGTGGTTCTTCTTTTTAAAAAGGGGGATCAGAGGGTGTGTTCCAACTTTAGAGGGGTCACATTTCTCAGCCTCTCTGGGAAGGTCTATGCCAGGGTACTGGAGAGGAGAGTCCAAACGCTGGTCAAACCTCGGAGGGGGAGGAGCAATGTGGCTTTTGTCCTGGCCATGGCACATCAGACCAACTCTTTACCTTCTCAAGAATCCTCGAGGGTTCGTGAGAGTTTGCCCAACCAGTCCACATGTGTTTTGTGGACATGGAAAAAGCATTTGACCGCGTCCCTCGTGGTCTCTTGTGGGGGTGCTGCGGGAGTATGGGGTATTAGGCTCATTGTTACAAGCTATCCAGTCCTTATATGACCATTGCAAGAGTTTGGTTTATCTTGCCAACACCCAGTCAAACTTGTTTCCAGTGAGAGCTGGACTCCGCCAGGGCTGCCCTTTGTCAGCAATCTTGTTCATAATTTTTATGGGCAGGATATCGAGGCGCAGCCAAGGAACGGAGGGTGTCATGCTTGGTGACCACAGCATCTCATCTCTGTTGTTTGCAGATGATGTTGTCCTATTGGCTTCATCCAGCAATGACCTACAGGCTTTGCTGGGATAGTTTGCTACAGAGTGTGAAATGGCTGGGATGAGAATCAGCACCTCCAAGTCCGAGTCCATGGTCCTCTGCCGGAAAAAGGTGGATTGTCCTCTCCAGGTTGGGGACAAGCTCCTGGCCCAAGTGGAGGAGTTTAAGTATCTTGGGGTCTTATTCACGAGTGAGGGGAGAATGGAATGAGAGATTGACAGATGGATCGGAGCAGCATCTGCAGTGATGCAGACGTTGTGCCAGTCTGTTGTGGTGAAGAGGGAGCTAAGCTCTAAAGCAAAGCTGTAAATTTACCAGTCAATCTACGTTCCTATCCTCACCTATGGTCATGAGCTTCGGGTAATGACCGAAAGAATGAGATCCACAGAGATAGGGTGAGGAACTCGGTCATTCAGGAGAGGCTCAGAGTAGAACTGCTGCTTCTCCACACTGAAAGGAGCCAGTTGAGGTGGTATGGGCATCTGATCAGGATGCCTCCTGGACGCCTCCCATTTGAGGTGTTTCGGGTACGTCCCTCTGGGAGGAGATCCGGGGGCAGACCCAGGACTCACTCGAGACACTATGTCTCCCAGCTGGTCTGGGAACATCTTGGTATCCTCTCTGAAGAGCTGGAGCAGGTGGCTGGGGAGAGGGAAGTCTGGGCTTCTCTGCTTGAGCTGCTGCCTCCGTGACCTGGACCTCCGGAAAAGCGGTAGAAGATGGATGGATGGATGGATGGATGGATCACCGCCAGTGTAATTTGTCAAGATGACAGACAGCTTTTAGATTTTTATGTCACTTCTGGAAAAAAAAAATAAAAAAAAATCTGTTTTCATTTTCAGTTAATGCAACCTCTGGGGTCAGAGTCAAAAGATCTTCCTGGGGTCTAATTTGAGAAAACAATAGCAAAGTCAAAGAAAAATGATTTAAAATTTTCTGTCAAAACTGTTTGCAAATTTTATTTAAAATGTCACAAAAGACCACCACAATAAGATGGCGATCCACGGAGGGGCGTGGATCGAACGTTACATCAAGGACCCAGTGTACCAAAAGGAGTCACATGGATCCGCCCTCCAGTGGACTCACCGCCTGCAGGAGGGATCATGGGCATCATGGTGCTATGTGAACTGGGCGGAAGTCTGGGCTGCTCTGCCTGGACTGATGCCCCCGCGACCTGGATTCTCGGGTAGACGGTAGAAGACGGATGGATGGATGAATGAATGTCACAAAAGACCACACCATAAAAATTGTACTTTCTGCCTTTTAGCTTGGTGCTCAGCATAATAGAATGGAGAAAGTTGATTACCTAGCGTCAAGGTGAACTCCTCGTGCCTGTCCCAAGCCTTTAGTAAATGGGTAGGGTATCCAGTATAAAACCGTGATCTGCTGTGGCAATTTGATTAAAAATGCAGGAAATCTTCAAGAAAAAAGTTGCAAATTTCTATCTACTTACTAATAGACAGTAAGTAGAAAAATAATAAACATATTTGTAATAATTTAATTTATGTTAATACTTATTTTCATTAATAATAATAATAATAATCCATCCATCCATTCATCTTCTTCTTCGCATCGGAGCGGTGTCTGGTGTTCAGACCGCTCACAATGACATCATCCATTCTTGTATATTGTTCTAATTCATCCACGTTTTTCTAAGAAATTAATTTTCTTTTTTCCATAATTTCAGCCTTTAATTCACTCACTTGTTCCATAAGGCCAATAAGCAGAGTTTGTTGTTTTGCTATCTTAGATATTTCTTCAGACATAAAATTTAGTGAGAGTTTGATCTCCTCCAACTCCTCTCCATTTGTCTGATTGTTTTTCAGCGGTATAATGACTAATCTAATTGGGATCAAAGGAGAGGCTCACCTGTTGGCTAGTACAGGACCCGAAGTGCACCTGATGGCTAATGGAGACCGTCAGCTGGCTTTGTCGTCTAATTATAGCTGTTATCTAGTGGTGAGGCAGAAGCTCTCCCGATGGCTAGTAAAGGCCGCTAACTGGTGTTGTCATCTGGCAGCTGGATCTACCGGTGAAGCCAAGGAAGCCAAGGCTCCCTCGATAGTTAGTGGAGGTCTCTAGCTAGTGTCGTTCTATCTGGCAGTGAATCCGAAGCTCTCCCGGTAGCTAATGGAGACCATTAAGGATGTCTTTATACATTTGTCCATTCATCTTTCCTTCAGTTATGTGAAGTCTGCCGTATTGTACCATGTACTGAAAAACACCCCCATACCATGATGCTCCCACCTCCAAATCACTGTTGGTATGGTGTTTTTGGCTGATATGCAGTACCATTCATTCATTCATTCATCTTCTTCCGCTTAATCCTTTTCGGGTCGCGGGGGGGCTGGAGCCTATCCCAGCATCTTTGGGCGAGAGGCAGGGTACACCCTGGATAATAATAATAATAATAATAATAATAATAATAATAAAAGAAACGCACACATACAGTCATGGAGTCATGTCGTTTCAATTTTTATTAAAAACTTTAAAAAATATTATTGTTGTATTTTGGTTAATACATTTTTTGCGGAGTGAGCCCTCTGTCGCCACGATTTCGGCTATCGTAGTGTTGTGTGACGTCACCCCAAAATAAAGCTTTTTATTTTTTTAATTGAGCGATAATTTATCAACTATTTAATTATCTTCAGCTTGGTTTTATCACAAAACTGTAGAACGTAAAGTAAAAATAAGAAGTAATTCCGTTTTAAACCTGAAGCTAAAGAAGTGACGTCACAGCCGGAGAGGAAGTCGTGGCGCGCGAGGTCACCGACACAGGGCGAGTCCAAACAAGAAGAAGAAATGCGCGCTGGCGTCAGCATGCTGAAGGTGCTACACGTGTGTGTCCGTAGACAGCTCTGGAGGGGTGTCCGGTCAGCCGCCGGAACTACCGGAAATACCGCGGCGGAGCGGGGTTCCCGGTCCGTGACCAAAGCTGGAGTCTGGACCTGCACAGTGGACCCGAACCAGGAGGAGCAGTTCGTGTTCTTGGACTGTACAGGTGAGAGTAGCACTGCAGATACTAGTGTAGTGGTAAAACTGGGAGTAATAAACAGATTTGACGTCACTAACAGAACAGGAACCAGTCTGCCTGTGGGAAAGTTCTGAGAGAGTTCATACCTCCCACTCTTCCACAATGTGTACGTCCACGGAGGCGTTCAAGACGGACCCTTTAGCCTGCTTCATGCTACACCTCTGCTGTCCGCGAAAGCGTAACCAGAAACCTCATGTGACGAAATTTACTTCATCGTCTCCACTCCGCTGGTGTCCGGAGAGCTCGACCGCGTGCAGCCCAAATTTTGTGACCGCGCTGCCTGTGCATGACCTGAACGCGTTGAAAAGTGCATGCGCAAGACTGAGCGTCCCATTCACGAGGTGGCGATATCGACACAGCATACATCAGTAGATGAAGAAGACAATGAGGAGGCAGAAAATGAGAATAAAAACATACATGAATCATACATGCATACATACTTTCTTTCACAGCGGCAGCAGCATCTTCGTGGAAAACGAGTGAAAACCGGGAAGTCAAACAGCAGAAATGGACTCAATATTTGAAGAGAAACTTTGTGAAGAAGTCCGCCGTTTCTTCGTTGGTGAAAATCCTGGTGTGTCAGTGCCTTGGCGCTACTCATCGGGCGGGAGTGAAACTACAAATGATGGTTGCACGCATGCGTCAACCGCTTGGCCTGGGTAGGTGAAAAAAGACAGCATGAACAGTGCCGCGTGCGTGCCAGGCTCGTCCAAAGCGCACGCGGACCAAAGTGGACTAGAGGGGAAATACAGCATGAATAAGGCATAATTCCGCAGCAAGCTGAGATAGCAAGCAGCAGCTGGCACATGCACAGTCTGCACACACACACACGAGCAGCAGCCAGTGTTGCCAGACATACGATAATTATCGTATTTGTACGATAATTTTGCCCTCTGTGTGATGTGCGATCAATAATTTAAAAAAATCTCTTGATGTACGATAATTTGGCCCCTTCAACATGGCTAAGTTAATACATTAGCAAACACAGCCAGGATACAGATCCCGCGCAAAGTGCGCATACATACTCGCATCATATCGTCTCATGTGCGCGGGCTGCGCGGAAGGAGACAGAAGACTCCCCTGGCGATAGCAGAGGTGGCCTCGGATGGAGGCTACTGATGGGATCCACAGTTCACTGAAACATACTGAGTAAAGCTAAAAAGATCCGTGAGAAATGGTGGTACACCATATCACTCAGTGCTGCACAGGAGCTCCAACTGTCTGTGAGAGTTGGCTGAACGGAGCGGGCGGGGCTCATTTGCTGCTCAGGCGGGTGATTCAGCTGATCATCCCTGGCGTTCGCTACAGTTCTGGTGAGTGATTCAGTACAGTCCATCCACAAATAAAAACTTGTACACTCGATCGAATCGTTCGTGTACATTACAGTACTAATGCAGCCGTGGCAGACTCAACAAGTAAATAACATTACCATCAGGTTAAGAAATGAATGGGGGGGAAACAGACCCTAGTAAAACTGGGTGGTTCAAACCCATTGTTGGTATTAGCACTAAAGCTTTCTGTTGCTGCTGCAATGTGCAAATGTTTGTGCAAAAATGTCACTGGATTGTGGTTTTCAATATAACTGTGAAACAGGTTTCTTGCTTCAGTTATCAGAGGCATTTTAGTAGTAGTTTAGGCAGATTGATGTTTATTCTTAATGTATAAACAGAGTACTTCTAAAAATATTTATGAGGCAAGACCTTGATACATGATGATTCAACAGAAGCTATACAGAAGCTACAGTAGTTAAGTATGACTGATATTCTGGGCTGTTCAGTGCAGGCCAGGGGCTCATCCTGTATTCCACACAGGTAGAGGCAGGCACTGGTCTTTAAGAGGCGTTTTTTTTTTTTTTTTTTTTTCCCAACCGATCTGTTAGATTACTTAAAGGTAATTATATCTTTGTTGTGGAGTGATCATTTGTAATATAAATGTGTTTTTAATGTGTGCCCTGATTTGTTTCTCAGTTGTTTTTAATATGTTTTAACAATCCAGTTCTCTTTATCTTAAGGCACACCATGACCTGGACAGTATGACCTGTTCTTAGACACAGCAAGTTTCTCACTGTTTATAAAACAAGGCTTAACCTTTATTTCTCACATATGTGTGTGTGTGCAATGAGATAGAACAGATGTTATATGTTTTGAGAGTCTGGCTGCAATCGCCTGGGAGCGGGGACTAGCCCCCCCGCTCTCTACGCGATTCCATGGGGGGGGAAGTTGCCTGGCAACGAAGAGTGGCTCCTTCGTTGTGTACGTAACTCTACCCTTTAAAAAGCAAAGGTGTTTTGCCAACCAGTAGAGTCTGCTGTGGATTTCGCGCGAATTGCCAAGCTGATTGATGCACGCGCCTGCCAAAAGACTGCCAAAGGCTCTCCGGTCTTCTGTATTATTGGTAAGGGCTGATGAAATGACATGAAGTGCATTGATCTTTTGTATATGAAGATATGGTCTGTGGGGAATAAGGGAATACAGCTTATTCTAGCAGTCTGTCTAATGTGAATGCATTGATCTTTTGTGTGTGAAGATATGTTCTGTGAGGAATAAAAGACACATTTTATTATAGCAGTTCCTGTCTCAGTGTGAATTCTTTCCTGTGCGCCGACTCCTCACGAACCTGTCTAAATATTTTCATAAAACATCATTTTATAGGCTTTGTTTATTTAAGAAAAAAATTGTTACAGTTCTATTGTTTCTGAACAAAAAGTTTTATTATAATAGTGTTTTCTGTTTCCCTATAAACTTTGGCCAAATTCTGTCCTGTGTTTTAGGTAATTAATAATCCAAAGGAAAAATCATAAAACACTTAAAGGTCATGAAAATTCATTCAGATTTAGTAATTTGATGATGCATCCACCTTAATTATTAAAAAGGATCGGTATCAGCACTACTGGCCCTGTATTTACTTGGTATTGGATCGATACCAAATCTTGCAGTATCGCACATCACTAATGGCGGCTGTTCGTTCGGAAAAATATCCTGGGATTGTTTGGGGGCAAAGTGTCATGTGTGGGTTCGGCCCTTGGGGCTTACTGTAGCAGTCTGGGGGGATGATGTCAGGTGGGCTGCGGCTGCTGTATATATTATGTGTGTTGACTCATGGGTTTGGGTGGACAATTGAAAGAAAGACCAGAATGTATGGGCTGCACACTATTGATATAGCTAACACCAGTCCAGTGAGTAATGTTCCCCCTCGGCTGTTTCTGGGAATAGAAGTAGACGCTAGTCTGCTAATGAGGAAAAAGATTGGCATACGAGTGAAGTTGGTGTTAAAACAAGCATTTACCTCAGGAACAATTACTATAACTTCTTACAGCTCTATACTGACAGTTCAAAGAACAAAGAGGGCTCTGTTGGAGTTGGAGTATACATCCCAGAATTTAAAGTGACCATCTCAAAAAGACTCTCCAACAATACATCCGTGTTTACAGCAGAGATGGTGGCAATAATTACTGGTTTGCAGTGGGTGGAGGAGGTCAGACCGGACCGGGTGGTGGTGTGCACAGATTCACTTGCAGTGCTAAAAACCGTACAGACACTAAAATCTACAAGGGAAGACTTGGTGATTGAGCTATATCATAGTTTATTTGGGGTACACAGGGATGGTGGAGAAGTTCAGTTTTGTTGGGTTCCTGCACATGAAGGGTTGAAAGGGAATGATTGAGTTGACAAGGAGTGAGTGACGGAGGGAGGAAGGCCTGAAATAGGCAAATGTGAGTTATGTTATATGTGTTAAATGTGAGTCAGGCTGTTATATTTGTGTATTTATAATATTTATAATTGTGTATTTATAATTTTTCTGCATTGATGTATGTGGTTATTGTGTATATTTTTTATTTTTTTTTTTCCCATCTTTACTTGATTCTTTTTTCTAAAGCCCATCCAGGGACAAGAGTTGCAAATTAGCTAATAGCTATACACTCTATGTGCAACACATCAGATTGATTGTCTTTGATTAATTGTCTATGTTTGTTGCACTGTCCCTGTCAAATAAACTAATCTACTACTACTACTACAAATTAGCAAAAATTGCACTTGGAAGAGATAACTATACCATTGTCTCTTGGAAAAGGTGAAGGGAAAGCAGTAATCAAGAAAAAAGGAACTGAACTATGGCAAAAAAGATGGGATGAAGATTATAAGGGGCGGCAGTGGCTCAGGAGGTAGAGCAGGTCGTCTAATAACCCGATGGTTGGCGGTTCGAATCCCGCTCTCCCCAGATATCCTGCCGTTGTGTCCCAGGGCAAGACACTTCACCCGCATTGCCTCCAGTGCCCATAACACTGGGTATGAATGTGTATAAATGTATAAAATGTTCGGTGGTGGCCGGAAAGGCCGTTGGCGCAGATTGGCTGCCACGTTTCCGTCAGCCTGCCCCAGGGCAGCTGTGGCTGCAGAAGTAGCTTGCCACTACCATTGTTTGTCTGGAGTGAATGAATAATGTACCTATTTGTAAAGCGTCTTTGAGTATATATGATAAAGCGCTATATAAAACCGATGCATTATTATTATTATAAAGGTAGATCATATTACAAAGTACAAAAATCTATTGCAATAAAGAATTTCATAACAACCAAAAGACATCATTATGGCACGACTCAGACTGGATCACACAGGTTTAAATGGCACTTTATTCACCATGGGGAAAGCGAAAGTGACAAATGTAGAGAATGTGGAGTAAAAGAAAATGTTGAGCACATCTTATTACACTGTCACAAATATGGAAATGAAAGACAGATAATGGAAAATGAAGTTCGAGAGGCCGGTAGGGAATGGCATTTAACTGGGATTCTGGGAACAGATGGAGATGGAGAGGCAATAAGAATCACGAGAAAGGCTCTTTTCTCTTTTTTAAATAACACAGGATTAAGTCATAGAATTTAGGGGTCGGGCTCAGATGACGTAATGTTACACACTCTTGTACAGTAGGTGGCGGTATGCACCTTTCAGTTGTTTGTTATCCGCCAGTAACCGAGGGAAGAAGAAGAAGAAAGTCAGTTCGTTGCTTGGCATAAGACAACTCATGTCTCACTGACCATGTTTACATGGACACAAGTAACCAGATTAAAAGCCTGATCGGAATAAAAATGCTTCATGTAAACATGCCAATTTGAATATTCTGACCCGATCACACTCATTCGGATCAAAATTTCATTCCGATTGAGACAGGTGGGTTATGCCAATTGTTAATCCAATTGGTGCGCATGAAAACACTTATTCCGAAGGTTGGGCAGAAAATATGTTTACTGTGCATGTCTGTACGTCAGCCACATGTCGACGTGACATATTTCTGCCTTTACAGCAGCTAGCGGAAGACATGGCGGGAATAAAACAAAGCTGGTCTGTATCGTCCTGCTGTCTCCCTCTGTTCATCATATGCAGAAGTATGTACTTGTAGCTTCATTACGGAGACCAGCAGAAGCAAAAGCACAGTCTGAATAACAATACAGGTCCATTTCAAGAAGAGAAAGACACAAAACGGGGCTTGCTAACACCGGAAGTTGCTTCTTCTACTATTTTCGAAATGCCAATGTGCGCATGTCAAAATTATTTATTCTGTTCAAACGTGTGACACATGGAAGCACATGCCCTAATCGGATCAGCTTTTTCAGGATCCATGTAAACAGTAAAGTTCTGATCTGAATTGTAATCAGACTGAAGAAATTTTGCCCATGTATCCATGGCTAGTGATTCCATACGTAACACAAAACTGGGCCACATCAATGCACTGGCTATATTTTCCTAGAATTTTTAAATTTTAATTTGTAACTTCTGATGGCAAGTTAAAGATTATTGTACAGTATATTAGTGTCCACTGGCACTTAACCTGAGTGGACAATATACTCAGCTATGTATTACTGTAAGTACAGATTTATAAGATTATAATTTGAAAACAATGGTCATAATTTATCTAACAGAAAAATGGTCTTGCACCAGTTCGGTATTCCTTAATCTGAACGTGATCATGTGTGCTCAGATCTCATGACAGATCTATTAGACTCCATGCAGCACAGAATTTAGTTTGATTTATTTTTTTATTTTGTATACTTTATTAATCCCCAGAGGGAAATTCAGGGCATCCACACGGATGGATGAGGCAGTCACATGCGGTGCCAGTCCCTTCACCATTCACACACACATTCACACCTAGGGCCACTTTAGAGTCTCCAGTTAACCTAACCTGCATGTTTTTGACCTGTGGGAGGAAACCGGAGTACCCGGGGTAAACCCACACAGACACGGGGAGAACATGCAGACTCCACACAGAAGGGTGACTGATGGTCAGGGGGGTGGAATCGAACCCACGACCTTCTTACTGTGTTGCCACAGTGCTAACCACTGTGCCACCAAGCTGTCAGAATTACGTATTTGGTCATATCAGGTTATATTGAGCAGTGCATCCTTATATTGAGGTTGTATTGAGCAGTGATCAGTTTGCCTTGGGTTAGATTTAGATGAGTGTTTTAACAATTTACTCTAAAAATTAAAGAAGCAGCTTTTAGTAGTTATAAATGTTCCATATGCATTTATATCACTGCAGCCAAAACAGTGGATTTAAGCAGAAAATCTAATTGATTTGATGTAGAAACTTGAATTACACTTTTAGCTTCTGAAATTTTAAATATTTTTCATATAGTTGTGATTGGGCTCAGAGCTTTTCAAGAATGTCGTTTTCATCTTTTTTTTTGTGCACAGGAGTGCAGAGTCGCCATATCCAGTGTCAGTATTGTGGTAAACTAATTCTGCAAAGATAAATTGTGATAAATTTGCCTATTCTAAGAAGATATTTCTTTGACTAAGTCTGGTGTTACTAGTTAACAACCAGTAACCATCATGAATTTTCTGGTTAACTCCACTGGTAAACTAAGGCATCAGGCTCAGCAGCACAGCGCTCACAGCACAGCTGCAGTGACTGTATACAGTCACCATATCGGGTTAAATTAATAAATAAATTTACCTGTATGAATGCTGTACAACAGAGCAAGTCATGAAAGTATTTTCACTCCCGCTCTGAATAATATCACACAGGAGAACTGTGCAGAACAGCTGTGGGTACAGCTGAGGGAAGGGGGGTGGCATTACTTCATCTCTTCTAAAATATCAGTATAAATTCTTATGTTTGACATGTATACTTTTAAAATGACCAGGCAACTAACACTTAAAACACTTTATTCACTTATTTCACCAATGCCTGTAACCAAACCGATGAGCTCATTTACATCGTGGTTGTATAAATTTCATTCCCACCATCTGTCTTCTGCCTTTAATGATGTTTTATAATGTTTTAATGCCTGCACACACTACTTTATTATTTTTATTAATCCTCAGATGGTGATCAGCTGGTCAAACCAACAGGGTTGTGCAGCACCTGTCTCCTCCAAAACATGGTTCTTTAGAAATAAATGGGACTTTTGAGGCTGCCATACAAAATTATTTTTTTCTTATCTTATTTCTCTGTAACAATCAGTCTTCTTGTCTGCTGGAAATGCCTAAATATTCACAAATAATATCTAAAAATGAAATATCCACTATAAACAAGCACAAGCCAACTTCTGATGCCCCCAGACAATCCCATACTGCTTTGCGTGTGTCAAAGATAGCAGTATTTGCAAAAAGTTCCAAGGGCCATGAGCAGAGGCAATTTTCCGTAGCTGAGGACAGCAAGAGATTATCCGCAGCCACATGATTTGTATTTAGTCAATTTACACGACTATATGTAAAGAGTCGGCTCCTGAACTATTTTTTCCACCAAATGAGGACTTTGATGTTATTTTTCTTGGACATTTGACAACAAAAACGGCAGACACGTGAGTCGCCTCATGGCCAAGCTGCTATCCTCAGAAAATGGCACGTCAGCTCCAGATATGGAGGATGCTTCAGAAGTAATGGAAATTATCCAGACTAACGAGTGTAACATGTAACATGTAAGCTGGAAAATGGTGGCGAATGTATTTTCAGCCCGAACACCCCGACAACGAAGCAACAATGGGTTAAAAAGCTGAAGTCCATAACAGAACCGCATGCAGAACTCACGCTAGCTGAGGTGCAACACAACATTATACGAATCCTGTCTGAGAAAATAAACGAAAGGGCTGACCATTTGGAATATATGGTAAAGAAAAATTCAGCCAAAATTGAAGAAATGGGACAAGCACTAAGCAATATCCACAATGATATATTAGTCCTGAAAAATGATGGCGAAGCTCTAAAAAAAAAAAAAAATGCTGAAGAAAAAATTGCAGCCTTGGAGGTGAAACTGAACGACCAAGAAGGCTACAGCCGAAGATGGTGTTTGCAACTACGGCGTTGCTGAGAACTCCAGTGAAAATCTGAAACAGAAAGTCCAAGGTGTTTTCATGGGTGTAATACCTGAAGATGGAAGAAACACTGGAGCAGTGGCGCTGGACGTTGTGCATCGTATTGGGTGGGCTGAAAACCGGAGAAAGAGATGAATGCAAAATCCAGGCTGATCATCATGAGGTTTGTCACAAGGGCAACGAGGGACATGGTGTGGAGGAGCGCAAAAAAGAGCGAACCCCTGAGGAGCCACGGCTATTACTTCAAATAAGACCTCACCGCCAACGATAAGGCAGCAAGAAGTCGACTGTGGCCAGTGGCTGAAAGGGCAAGAAAAGAAGGAAAGGCAGCCTTTTTCAGTGGTGCCAGAGCGTTTGTGGAGGGAAAAGACGTTCACTGCTAACTGAATACACATATAAACTATATCTGTCCTGACCTGCTGAGTTTCATTAAGAGACCAAGATACTGCTGAAAAACAGGACTGTGCTGGACTACAGTGGGAATTAGTGATGGCCATTTAAAGGGGAAAAAGATTGCACCATTTAAGTTGTTTTTCCCCACTTAAAGTTTAAGTACAATTGAAAGAGAGACTTTTAAGGCCGTGCAAATGACACGTCAGTTTTACAGCTTTTGCGGAATTCTTTGTGTCAAAGGGAGAGAGAAAAATAAACAAAAAAAACTTAGGTTAAGGTTGTTCTCCACTGTTCTTTCTTCAGTGTCTATTTCTGTATATTCTGTTAACACCAGGGGGTTATGTGATGTCATTAAGAGAAAGGCAGTTTTTCCTTACTGCAAAGATAAAAATGCAGACTTGTATTTTATACAGGAAACACATTTTTGTTTAGCTGATGAAAGTTTCTGGAAGAATCAATGGGGCAATGATATGTGGTTGTCCAGTGCAAATGCTAGATCAGCTGGGGTTGCCATCCTAAAAGACAAAGGTCGTATACTAGGTAATGAGAAAGATGTGTCAGGAAGGTGGATTATCGTATTATAATGCAAGAAATCTGTTTGTGTGTGTGTGTGTGTGTGTGTGTGTGTGTGTGTGTGTGTGTGTGTGTGTGTGTGTGTGTGTGTGTGTGTGTGTGTGTGTGTGTGTGTGTGTTCGTGTTCCACGTGTAGCTCCCAAACTGTTCATCAGACTGGCCTCAGATTTTATACGTGCTTTGCTGAGGTTACAAGGATGTGCATCTCTGAATTTCAGCCTCCCCAGATATGCAGAAGTTTAGGAGGGGAAATCTTTAATGAACGTCCTTAGGGGAGCTATGGGTGTTCATAGCTATGACATCATAGACGCACAGATGTTGCCATGGTTACTGTTGCCAGGCAGACGACACATCAAAGATCAAAGGCAGGCATCACTGAATGAGTGGTGATGTCAAAGATCAAAGGCAGGTTTCACCATGGTTACTGTTGCCATAGTAACAATAACTTTCTACGGGCATGCACAGGTATGCACTAGTGTTAATAGTTAACTCAAGTAGGTTCATTTTGTCTTCTTTTTAATTATTAGCATTTTGTTTTTCTTATTAAAGACAAGGTGAAAACATCTCATTTTTAACCTTGTCTTTAATAAGAAAAACAAAAGGCTAATATATTAATAGTTGATGTACATCAGGATGTTTTTATAGTAATGTAGGTGCCTTCAACAATAAAACCAGCAACAGCATCTTGTTCCAAGAGATTAAAAGGAAAATAAATCATTATATGTCAACCTACCACTCAGCAAAAGTTGTGAGTGGCGGTGACTTTAACTGTGTGTTTGATGAAACCAAAGACGGATGGCCCGCTAAAACAAGTGCGGGTCAGTGTGAATTAAATGATTTGGTTAAGATTGGGATTTAAAGATGTTTGGAGAATTAAAAATCCAGAAAAACGGATGTATACATGGAATAATAAAGACAAAACATTACAATCAAGAACTGATTTTTGGCTGACAACTGACGACCTTATTAGTCAGGTTGAGGATTTTTCAAATAAACCTACTATTTTAACAGCTCACAAATCCATTTACATTAAAATCAAATTAAAGTTATACAAAACAACTCTCATGGGGGTTATTGGAAGTTTAATAACTCTTTATTACAA
The DNA here is from genome assembly GCA_020510985.1 of Pholidichthys leucotaenia. Taxonomy (NCBI): domain Eukaryota; kingdom Metazoa; phylum Chordata; class Actinopteri; order Cichliformes; family Pholidichthyidae; genus Pholidichthys; species Pholidichthys leucotaenia. The sequence goes on from CM035840.1 coordinate 299,200,355, forward strand.
ATTGAGAATTTTAAGTTGCAATTGGATGATCTTATTGACAAATATTGGGAACAAGCTCATAGTTTAGACTCCTTTTGTTATTACTGGAAACTCATGAAGCATGAGATTAGAACTGTTGCTATTAGTAAAGGAAAAACATTATCCAAAGTGAAAAAACAGAACGAAGAAGAAATGATAATGTGACTTTCAGAATTATGTAGAAAAAACAGTGAAGAACTGTCTGATGAGGAGTTAATACAGCTTAACACACTGCAGCACAAGGTAGATAAATTGTATGAAGACAAAGAAAGACGAGCGTTTGTCAGATCAAGGAGGAACTTGTTTGAAAAGGGCGAACAAAATACAATATGTTTTTTGGTTTGGAAAGAAAAAATGCTGAAATAACCTCAATAAATAAGTTGATGATTAAATGGGACTTTATGTGTGGACCAAAAATTAATTTCTCAAACTGTATCTTATTTCTATGAAAATCTCTACTTGTCAGCTTTATCAGACTCAATAAATATTGATGAATTCTGGGCAAATATTTCTGTAGAAGGAAATCAAGGAGACAAAGAATTTCATGATACTTGTGAACAAGAGATAGTAGTACAAGAGGTGACTGATTCTATCAAATGCCTTAAAAACAATAAATCCCCGGGTAATGATGGGTTGACTGGAGAATTTTATAAATGTTTTTCAGCCGAAATTGCCCCATTTTTATTAGCCACGATTAAAGAATCTCTTTGTAAAGGTCAACTTCCTACTACATTTAAACAAGGCATTATAATACTAATTCCTAAACCTAACAAAGACAGATTATATATAGAAAATTGGAGACCCATCACTTTACTAAATAATGATTATAAAATATGTGCCCTTATTTTAGCTAAGTGCCTCAAAAGTGGTTTACATAAAATTATAGATGAAGAGCAATCTGGATTTATGCAAAACAGACACATAAGTAGTAATATTTGCCTAATAACACATATGATTGACTACTGTGATCTCCTTCCTTATGGTAGCCTTATTCTTTTAATTGACTTTTATAAAGCATTTGATACTGTTGAGCACAAATTTATTTTCAAAACTCTTAAATATTTTAGTTTTGGTCAGTATTTTTTTAAATGCTATACAGTCTCTATAAACAGTGTAATAGTTCTGTAGTGCTTAACAATTGATTACACAACATAACAAAAATATTTTTTTGTAAGTTGTCTGTGTTTTTTCAACTGATGTAAGACAATTTTGCACCGCTGAATCCGAAAATGACATCCGTTTCTCTCATTCAGGTCAGGTTTTTATGCCAAGTTGTAAGCAGTTGTACAATTGTACTGTAAATTGAATAGTAGACACTGATAAAGGTAAGTACATGTAAATTGAATGTTACGTCATCATTGTTCAAAATTCAGAGAATTTCAAGAAATAAAAAAGAATTTTGCATCATATAAAGCGAAAATACCCGTACATTTAACCTCTTGCACTCCGGGATACCGCGGGCGGTCACGTCTCTGCGTCCTAGGGCGCACTGAAAAAAAAAAAAAAAGCTGCATTTCCGTTCTTCCACTACAGACGCAGCCGCGAACAGAAAGCCAAAGGAGTGCTTTGATTGGTTTAGATTTGATTGACCTCTCATTCGACTAATAAGAGCCTTGAATTGGGTTTCTGAAACCTTGAAGAACCAATGACTGAAAATCTAGCAAGAAGGACCCGCCTACCAGTGGCTGCGAATGCAGCGAGCCAATTGAAGCAGAGAACTTCGATGATTGAAAGCGTACGTCCCGTGCGTAAAATCTGTTTTGTGTAAGCCGCTGGGTGACATACATGCGTTCGCCAGTCTTTTTTTCTTACTACTGTTCTTATTTGTTTTGAAAAATCGTTCGCCAAAACCGCAATCATGGAAGCACAAAACCGCAATAATGGAATTATGGTTTGACCGGGTCGCGTGACCAGAACCACGAGTCCGTAACAAGCGGACCAGTGTCATGTTCGTCTGACAATGAGGAAGAGAAGTTCACCAGCGACACTGCTGTTGTGGACAGGTAAGTGTTATAAGCTAAATTATTCTTTATCCCTGAAAATTGTAATCAAAATGACTTTTGACCGATCGGTAAATTACAACTGTGCGTCATCGCAACATGACGGACCACGGCGACCCGTGCACTGCGTCCGGACCGTGAACGCCCCCCCCCCCCCCCACACACACACACGCCCCCGCTACTCTTCTGTAGCAGATTGCAGATATTTTGGTTCAACTGTGCGTAGAAGACCACGGCGCACCGTTACCGCGGTCCATCATGTAGCGATGGCCGATGTCCGTCCTCTGTAGCGGGGGGGGGGGAGTTGTTATCTTCTACATTACAGATATTTTAGTATAATTTTTAGTGCACTGTAGGTTATTTTTTCTTGTACAAAAAAAAAAGCCACACATTTTTTACATGGCATGCTTCTTTGTGTATGGGGGCTTGTTTGTTCATTCATTCATTCATGAATGAATAACCCCCCCCACACACACACACACACAGCCCTTCACCTTTCATTAGAGCCCAAGATCAAGCTTCTATATTGAATCATTCAAAAGTTAGACGTTTTTCCAAACTGTGCCATTTGGCACAGTTCAAAAACGCCTGGGAACAACCTGAGGAAAAAGCTGTGTAATATATTCATTTTTTGTGGTATTGTTACAAAATTTTGACCTCAGCTGGATAACACTTGGTTCTACATTTCTGTTGCATTTTCCATCCCGGATCTGACTGCTGTGTGTTATTTGCAAGCATTTGTATCCAAAAAAACACCCAGGCGAAATTTATTTTCTTCAAATTCAGTATGTTTAGATGACTGTTACTCAGTGGCAGGAGCACTTAGAGAGATTATGACTGTTTTGCCAAAAAATTCCAAGTGTTTTCTTTTAAATGAGACCAACCCCATGAAGATGCTGCAAAGGGTTGAAGAACAGCTTTTGATTTACTTTGTGTACGTTATTTTTTGGCGTTTTTAGGGAAATTGACCAGAGTGCAAGGGGTTAAACAAAAATGTAAAAAACATGTGGCAGTAGTTCAAAAAGTTGACCTGATTGAGCAAAACCAATGTGATTTTTTGGATTCATCACATCAGAATTGTCCTAAATCAGCTAAAAAAAAAAACTTAGACAATAAATTTGGTGTTGACCAGTGTTATAAGTGTGATAAGGTACAAGGATTACTTATCATATAATTAGAAGTGTGTGTGTGGATGGAGGGTTGTCCCTCACCACAAACACACACAAACAAGAGAGGAAAAACACTCATAAGGGGCACCAGTCCCAACGGAACAGTTTATTAATAACTAATCCTTGAACCTGTCATTAACCAGTCTCAATATTCGTGAGTTTTTCTGGAGTGACCCAGAAAAGCACACACAAAAGGAATCAAGCAGAAACTTCTCTCTACCATTAACAAGTTTTAATGATCAGATTCAGATTAAATGACATTACATCCAAATGATTTGTAAGCAGGTGAAATGGTCAACAAGTGTCAAATATCACATTAATTGTTAATGGCTTCCTGAGCATAAAGTCTATAGGTAAACCTTTGTGGAACCAAGAGAAACCAGATTTTGAATTTTAACTGTAATGCAATTGTAACCCAGTGTTAAAAACGTGGATGGAATTATGAATGTTGATACCGCTTTAAGAAGAAGGGGGGACATTCATTTCACAATGGGAGTAGATAGTTTAACGTGAATTAAATTATAAATATTGATACCGCTTTTAAAAAGAAAAACACCCATTTCACAATGGGAATACATAATTTAAATATGAATATTTAAATAAATATATATTCATAAATAGTTAGGAACGTTTTCTAGAATATTCGGATAAAGTTCCTAGTATTGTGTGTTGATATTTATTGTAACCAATGGCTGCGCCGTTGCTGGGTCACACCAGCCAATGGGTTAAGCGCTCTCTCCCTGGGTCTGGGATGACTTGTATTTTTTGCTCAGTCACGCCAAACGCCGAAAGACACAGACCAGAGAGAGAGATTGTCCTTGGTGATATGGCGACGCTAGCATGCTGGTAGCAGCCTTTGCCTGGATAAAACCCTTGAAACTGATTGGGATCCAAAGGCTGCCGACACCGTTGAGCGCGGGAACCCCATTAAAGCACGAGCCACTTAGCATGGTCAGGTTGTTTTTTGTTTTTTGTTTTTTTTCTGTGGACTGGTTTGACCAGAGCATGGATCTCCAGATCTGGATGGCGAGCCGAAGCCCGAACCCTATGAACTGCTAAAGGTGACTCCACTAGTCACCTGGAAAGGACAAACAAGAACTGTGAATATTGTAAATATAATTTGAGTTTATGGATTGTGTTTTATTTTATTGCGCTGTATATTTATTTTTGTGTACATATTTGTAAATAATATACATAGTTGCAAGTTCCATATACGGCTGTGTATGTGTCATCTTTTGTTGCACCTCCCAGGCTCCTACGAACCCAGAGTCGGTCTGACCTGGCCCAATTATCCCTCTGCCTCAGGTAGTAAAGTTAAGGTAAATACATTGCCATAACACACCACTACCGAAAAGGGTACTACACCTAAAGTGAGCAGGTGTTAGTGAGTGGACCCTGTATTACCCTATCAGCAGTGGTATACCCAGTGATATTATACCCTGTGTATACAGTGATACTGTGTACAAAATTTGGCGAGCCAGCCAGGAGCCTGGAGTGTGGCGCAACAGATGAGGATTCTGTTTTGACCCCTGACTAAACAGTTGATATACGGCCAAAATGGATTTTGTGAAAAAACATGGTGTTAAAATTTCAAATGCAGTCATTGTCAGTGGTGTTGTTGATAAAGAGAAAGACACAGACATTTTTGAGTTTCTAGAGCAACATGGCACTATCCCTAGGGTGCTTAGCATTAATGATAACTCATCTGACTTTGACAAAAGTCATATTATAGAGTTCGAGTCTGGATTAAGCATCGAAACGTTAGCACCTACGTTGCCGTGCTCCTTTCCATCCACTGACAATCCTGAGGTTAAGTACTGCATTCAAGCTCTAACTGATGTCTACACTAAAACTGTAGGGGGCAGTGCTACTGAGGCTTATCTTAGCAACCTGAGGGGTTTAGCTGAGTTAAGTGGAAAAGGTTTTGAAGAGGTGTTGCAGGAGGTTATGTCCACAATAGGGAAGTCTATTGAAGCTGCTGAGACAGCTGAAACGGTCTCTGCTGATGTTGATCCTGCTTTCCTTACTGTAGAACCCACACAAAGTGGAGTCTCTCCTCCACTCCAAGTTGAAGTGCCTTGCACCCCTAAAACCACTCAAGCACTCTTTCAAAGCCCTCTTAGACCAAATTTAACACCTCAAATGTTGAGCCCAGCTGATTTTAACCCACCCGAGGTTCAGAAAATCGTAGTCGAGCATGTCATTAAACATGCAGAGAAGCCGTCAAACGCCCATTCCTCTTGGAGAATCAGAGCTTTCTCTGGCAAAACGCCAAGACCGTATACTGAAGCTGATTATGAAACATGGCGTTCACATGTTGACTTGATGATGGAAGATACTTCTTTGTCTGACTTGGAAAAATCTCGCAGGATCCTTGAAAGTCTTCTTGCTCCTGCGTCTGATGTTATTCGCTCTCTTGGGCCTGAAGCCACCTCTGCCGACTATCTAGCTGTTGGATTCAGCTTTTGGGACTGTTGAAGACGGTGAGGAACTGCTTTTGCGATTCATGAACACTTTCCAAGATTATGGAGAAAAACCCTCTGCATATCTGCATCGTTTGCAGGTGGTGCTCAATCTCACAGTGCGTAGAGGCGGTCTGGAGCCCCAGGAAGCGAACAAACAGCTTCTCAAGCAGTTTAACAGAGGCTGTTGGGATGATAATCTGCTAAAAGAGCTACAGCTGGAACTAAAAGATAAACACCCACCTGAGTATGCAGAGTTATTGCTTCACCTTCGCACTGTTGAAAACAGACAAGAAGTTAAAAACACACGCTTGAAAAGACACTTTGGCACCACAAAACCAAAAGCAGTTTCCTACGAACAAACAGTCACCGAAACAAGTACAAATAGTGAAGTAGAGTCAGACAGTCTGAAAGAACTGAAAAAGCAAGTCGCTGATCTAAAAAGCCAATTAGCTGCTGTTGTGAAACAAAAGAAGCAAGCACCACCAAAGAAAGACACAACTAAGAAATCTGGAAATAAAAAAACCTGACCATGCCAAACCTGAAAACTTACCTTCGTCCAGCCGTCCCAATACTAGGCCCAAACCATGGTATTGCTTCCGCTGTGGCGAAGATGGGCATATTGTAGCCACTTGTGAGTCAGAGCCAGACCCTGCGCTTGTGGCTGCAAAACGCAAAGAACTAAGAGTAAAAAGACAGATTTGGGACAGTCGGAACCCCACATCTTCTTTACAACTGAAGTCTACCCCTGTTGCGGGACAAACAGAGGTTAGTTCAGAGATGACCCGTCCCAAACCAAAAGCTCCATTCAAGACACGTGCTAAACTGAAGTCACGTTACAAAACAGACCCCTTTAACTTTCCTAATGGTCTAATTGGTACAAAAAGTACAGCACAGGTGAAAGTGAATGGCTGTACTGTGAGCTGTTTGTTAGATACAGGCTCCCAGGTGACTACTGTCCCTGAGTCCTATTACAGACAGTACTTATCCAACCATGAGATTAAGCCACTTTTTGAGCTGTTAGAAGTGGAGGGAGCTAACGGTCAGAGTGTACATTATTTAGGCTACATTGAAATGCATGTCACTTTCCCAAAAGACTTTCTTGGTATTGAAGCCGAAGTGCCAACACTTGCCTTAGTGGTTCCCGATGTACGTGCAGCTGATCAGTCCTTAGTGTTAATAGGGACAAACACATTAGATGTACTTTACGAGCTGTACTCTGATGCATGTTCTGAACTGCAGCCAACCATGTCAGTTGGTTATAAGGCAGTGTTAAAAGTCCTTGAGCTACGGCACAGACAGTCCAAAGACACTAGCCTTGGTTTAGTGACCATGCGCAACAAAGAGCCACAGTTAGTTCCTGCAGGCCAAACAGTTGTTCTAGATGGCGCTGTAGCTGTGTCAGCCGGCAACAGTGAAAAATCTGTCTTGTTAGAACACCCGTTAATGTCAGCTTTACCTGGTGGTATCCTGGTAAAACCATGTCTCATAGACTTACCTGAAAGAGCACCTTACCTTGTTCCAGTTATACTCACCAATGAATCGGAACATGACGTGACAATCCCTCAGAAGTGTGTCATTGGAGAAATTTGTGCATATCGAGTCCTATCACAAGAACACTCCGTGAAAGTTACAAAGTCCAAAACTGAACCAAAGTCCACTCTGAAGTTCAACTTTGACTCTTCCCCCATTAGCGCTGAATGGAAAGAGCGCCTAACAGAAAAACTCAGTCAAATGCCCGAAGTATTTGCACAAAACGATCTTGACTTTGGCAAAACAGATCAAGTGAAACACACAATCAAATTATCAGATGAAACACCATTCAAACACAGAGCACGTCCCATACATCCAAATGACCTGGAAACGGTCCGTAAGCATCTCAAAGAACTCCAACAAGCAGGCGTGATAAGAGAGTCCAATTCTCCATTTTCTTCGCCCATTGTAGTGGTGCGAAAGAAGAATGGCGATGTCCGCCTTTGTATTGATTACAGAAAGCTTAACATACAGACTGTAAAAGATGCTTACGCCCTCCCCAACTTGGAGGAAACGTTTTCCACCTTGACCGGTTCGCAGTGGTTCTCTGTCCTCGATTTAAAGTCGGGGTACTACCAAATTGAGGTAGAGGAGCTGGACAAACCAAAGACGGCATTCGTATGTCCCATGGGCTTTTGGGAATTCAATAGAATGCCCCAAGGCATTACATACGCCCCCAGCACGTTCCAGCGCCTTATGGAGAAATGCATGGGCGACATGAATCTGCATGAGGTGATTGTGTTCCTCGATGACATCATTGTATTCTCCAAGATGCCCGAAGAACATGAGGCTCGCTTAATGAAAGTTCTCAATCGCCTAAAAGAGTACGGGCTTAAACTCTCCCCTGAGAAATGCAGATTTTTTTCAAACTTCTGTCAGATACCTCGGTCACATTGTGTCCAGTAAAGGAGTTGAGACCGACCCCGAAAAAGTGAAAGCCCTAAGTACCTGGCCTGTGCCCCGTGATCTCAAACAGTTCCGCTCGTTCTTAGGCTTTTCAGGGTACTATAGGCGGTTCATTAAGAACTATTCCAGCATCGTTAAGCCCCTCACTGACTTAACATCAGGCTACCCTCCTTTGCGAAAAAGCCCAAAGCCCAAAGCTAAGCCTGCCCAGTACTACGACCCAAAGACACCGTTTGGTGAGCGATGGACTTCTTCCTGTGATCTGGCATTCAAAACCATCATTGAAAAGCTCAGTACTGCGCCTGTCCTGGGTTTCGCTGACCCTCAGTTGCCATATACCCTCCATACTGACGCCAGCACTACAGGGCTTGGTGCCGCCCTCTATCAAGAGCAGGAGGGCCAGACTAGGGTCATAGCTTATGCAAGCCGGGGGTTGTCTAGAAGTGAGTCCCGTTACCCCGCCCATAAATTAGAATTTTTAGCTCTAAAGTGGGCAGTAATGGAGAAGTTCGCAGACTATTTATATGGCAGTCATTTTACTGTCGTGACAGACAGTAACCCCCTGACGTACATTTTGACTACTGCTAATATGGATGCCATGAGTTATAGGTGGCTAGCTGCTCTGTCGACGTTTAACTTTAAGCTCCAATACAGAGCAGGCAAGCTTAACTCAGATGCAGATGGCCTCTCTAGACGGCCACATGGCGAGTTACTTGATGACGCAGTGTCCCAAAAGGAGTTTGACCGCATACAGCAGTTCACTCAAACTCACTTGTCTCTTCCTGAAAGCAGTTTAAGTTCCGAGGTAGTGTCTGCTATATATGAAAAACACCTTGTCTGTAGCTCTCCAGACAACACCTTCCCTTTGGTTCACTCGTTAGCCATCTCTGTAGCCGCCATTCCAGATGGCTACGCCGATGAAGATGGCTGTGGTGGTCTCCCAGTTGTACCCCACATGACCCCTGAACAGATCAAAAACAAACAAAGAACTGATCCCTGTTTAAGGGAAGTGATTGCACAAATTGAAACTGGACTAAAAGTTCCACCAACTGTACGAACTGAGCTTCCTGACATCAACTTGTTACTCTGAGAGCTCAGTCGACTTGAAATGTGCAATAACATCCTTTACCGCACTCGTCAAGACGGAGGAAATGTTACTTACCAGCTCGTCTTACCTGAACAGCTCTGCGATTCAGTCTTTCAAAGCCTCCACTGTGACATGGGCCATTTAGGCACAGAGCATACTTTGGATCTCGCCAGAACAAGGTTCTGTTGGCCTCGCATGGCGGCAGATATTGAAAAGAAGATCAAGACATGTAATCGCTGCATGAGACGTAAAACCGCTCCAGAACGAGCTGCTCCGCTTGTCAACATCAAATCCACCCGACCGCTTGAACTTGTCTGTATGGATTTCCTGTCCATTGAGCCCGATCAAAGTAACACGAAGGATGTGCTCGTGTTAACTGATCATTTCACGAAATACGCTATAGCCATCCCTACCAGCAATCAGAAAGCTCAGACTGTTGCAAAGGCACTTTGGGACAACTTTATCGTCCATTACGGGATACCCGAACGATTACATAGTGATCAGGGTCCCGATTTTGAGTCCCATATTATAAAAGAACTTTGCAAAATCATGGGCATTCACAAAATCCGGACGACACCCTATCATCCCAGAAGTAACCCGGTAGAACGTTTCAATAGAACGTTATTGAGCATGCTGGGTACTCTGGAGGAAAAGAACAAAACTCATTGGCACAATTATGTAAAACCACTTGTACATGCGTACAATTGTACGAAGAATGACACTACTGGTTTTGCCCCGTATGAGTTAATGTTCGGTCGTCAGCCGAGATTGCCCATCGACCTTGCTTTTGGGCTCCCGTTTCACAACAAAAGTTTCAAGTCATATTCCCAGTACATTGAAAAACTGAAGACAACTCTACAAGAAAGCTACAAACTAGCAACAGAAAATGCTAACAAGATGGCTGAAAGAAACAAAACAAGATTTGATATGCGAGTGAAACACTCAAAACTAGAACCAGGCAACAGAGTTTTGGTACGTGCAGTCCGCCTCAGAGGAAAGCACAAACTAGCAGACAGATGGGAAGCTGAAATCCACACTGTGGTGAACCAAGCAGGTGACTTGCCTGTTTACACTATAAAACCTGAGACTCTTGCTTCCCTGTGGTTTTCTTGCCCCTGTTGAAGAAGAACCTGTCCAACCAAAACGTGTCCGCAAACCTAAGACAAGACAATTACCTGAACAAAATGAGGAATGTGAGAATTCAGAACCAGAAAATGAAGATGTCTATTGGTACAGAGAAGAACCAATCCAAACAACCATAAAACTCACTCGAGTTTATGAAATTCCCCATCCAAAGACATTCTTTAAAGGAGACATTCCTGCTGAAACTCACTCACCTGAGAATGACAACCAAATAGAAAATGTCACTTCACCTAGATGCCACAACTTACCGAATGATGGAAACCTGGAGGAAACTGAAACAAATGTGGAACCATCAAACAATGAGAATGGAACTGAAAGTGAAACCAACTCACCTGATAAAAGTACCTGTGATGAACCTGTGGAAGAAAAAGAACCTGAAAAAGAAGTCCCACAGACTGTGAGACGTTCTAAGAGGACAACCTCCCAGCCAGAAAGGCTACAGTATAGTCAGTTGGGAAATCCTCTCATAACTGTTGTCCAGTCCCTGTTTCAAGGACTAAACCTGGCTTTTACCAGAGCCTTAGCAGAGACAGATCCTAAGATTATTCAAACCTGGCTTTTACCAGAGCCTTAATAGAGTCAGATCTTAAGAATATTCCCATGAACACTAGTTCTCCCGTCAGTACCATTTAGCTAATCCCATGCAAAGGGACTTGCATGATTCTAAGGGGGGATAGTGTAACCCAGTGTTAAAAATGTGGATGGAATTATGAATGTTGATACCGCTTTAAGAAGAAGGGGGGACATTCATTTCACAATGGGATTAGATAGTTTAACGTGAATTAAATTATAAATATTGATACCGCTTTTAAAAAGAAAAACACCCATTTCACAATGGGAATACATAATTTAAATATGAATATTTAAATAAATATATATTCATAAATAGTTAGGAACGTTTTCTAGAATATTCGGATAAAGTTCCTAGTATTGTGTGTTGATATTTATTGTAACCAATGGCTGCGCCGTTGCTGGGTCACGCCAGCCAATGGATTAAGCACTCTCTCCCTGGGTCTGGGATGACTTGCATTTTTTGCTCAGTCACGCCAAACGCCGAAAGACACAGACCAGAGAGAGAGACTGTCCTTGGTGATATGGCGACGCTAGCGTGCTGGTAGCAGCCTTTGCCTGGATAAAACCCTTGAAACTGATTGGGATCCAAAGGCTGCCGACGCCGTTGAGTGCGGGAACCCCATTGAAGCACGGGCCACTTAGCATGGTCAGGTTCTTTTTTTTTTTTTTTTTTTTTTTCTGTGGACTGGTTTGACCAGAGCGTGGATCTCCAGATCTGGATGGCGAGCCGAAGCCCGAACCCTATGAACTGCTAAAGGTGACTCCACTAGTCACCTGGAAAGGACAAACAAGAACTGTGAATATTGTAAATATAATTTGAGTTTATGGATTGTGTTTTATTTTATCGCGCTGTGTATTTATTTTTGTGTACATATTTGTAAATAATATACATAGTTGCAAGTTCCATATACGGCTGTGTATGTGTCATCTTTTGTTGCACCTCCCAGGCTCCTACGAACCCAGAGTCGGTCTGACCTGGCCCAATTATCCCTCTGCCTCAGGTAGTAAAGTTAAGGTAAATACATTGCCATAACACACCACTACCAAAAAGGGTACTACACCTAAAGTGAGCAGGTGTTAGTGAGTGGACCCTGTATTACCCAGTCAGCAGTGGTATACCCAGTGATATTATACCCTGTGTATTACAGTGGTATACTGGTATATTGTGTTACACAATGGAAGACTGTGAAATAACTATAACAAAAAATGCATAAAATTGGATGCAATTTTATGGACAAAATGACAAAAGCTGATTACCTGAAAAGGAAATTCTGAGTTACCCTACAAAAAGAATGGAGGTTATTGAAAAGAGAATATTAATTTTCCTTCAGCTTATAGCACCTATCGTAGCTTATGGACTAACTATAACATGAAGAATTGGTCATATTCATTTATAATTAAACATCACATTTAGCCCAGCAGATAGTAAGTGGAAGTCTGGCTTACGAAACAGCTTTGTCTTCAGATTCCAGCGGTGATCTTAACGCCAGCAGGTGGCACACAGGAAAAGTGACTGCCAGCAGTCCTTTTCAGTTCAGCTGTCCGAAAATTTAGGCTATCCACCAGCCGATAAGAACCCAAGGCTGAAGGAAAATTGTATCTGGACAGTTCCACCCACGAGATACTAGTTCTTCTGACGTCGTGGGATGTGGTGAGGCAGTCTCTAGAAAAAGTCCAAAATCAGTCCACTTTAATGGTGAGTTACGGTAAAATCAATAGAAAAGGTTCAGCAGAATAAACACAGCTTCTGCGGAGGGGGAAAAAAGGCGTTTTGGAGTTTCACTCCCAGTAAGAGGTTGAGCTCACAGAAAAGGATGATCTCTCCTCAGATGCCAGGAAAACAAAAAAAAAACAAACAAACAGAAAAACTTAAGAAAAGGCTGAACAAACTGAACTTCACTAAACAAAGATGAAACAAAGGTGAACAGAAATGAAAAACTGAAAACTAGGGCGGTTCTCCCTCTATTTAACTGAGCAAGTTTTTCCGGGGAAAGCTTGACAAAGAGAACCAACTATCTTCCATTGCAGGAGGTTTGAATGAACTCTGGTCCAATAAGAAAACAGTTCTTTGTCTGTAACCGACCAATAAAATGAAAGGAGCCGTTGCCCAACAGAGACTGGCTGGTGATTGGCTGAGCCAGTCAGATGACTTGAGTACTTTCTCAGCAGGATGAAACACATCTTAACACTGAAAATTCATTATATACTTAATATGAAATCTAAGCTAATTTCAGTGATTCAAGACTAATATTCAGTGAGCATGCACGTTTATAAACTGGTCCTTCTATAATTAACATGCATTGGAATAAGGCTCATGTAAACATTTTCCAAACATGCACACATTTAAAAATCAATGATTAATGAAACATTTCAAACCCATTATTGTCCAACACAAAGGCAGTCATCTTCTCAAATAGTGTCCTTAGAATTATCCCGAGGAATGAGACTTGAAAAGAGAGAGTTAATGTTCAATCAGAAACACACAGTCCAGCCATTGACAAAAGGGGGCAATGTTAAGCTGTGGATAATTCCTAGTGACTTGTGGAATGTGGTCCCCAAGTTCTGGGATATGTCAGACGATTGTTAAAGCATAAAACTGTCTGATTGGGAGTAAGCTCCAGTCCATTTATGATGGAAAACTAATCCGTTCCTTGCACAAAATGGGATCCTTCTCGTCCTTTCACCATGGAATGTTTTTCCAACCGGGGGTCCTGAGATGAAGAAACCAGACTTTTTGGGGTGAAGCAGTTTCTTTAAGGGAAAGAGTGATTTTATAGATTATAGCCAAAGGGAGCTGATGCTACAGTTCTGTTAAATTACTTCATGGCAATTCTCAAAAGATTTGATCTTCACTGTGCAAGGATGTCCAGTCTCCCCATTTTTATTTTTGTTGGTTGCACAGGTAATGGCAACACACATTAAAAAAGCCAGTTTTGAAGGAATTGGCACAGTTGGAAAACATTTCAAACTTTGTCAATTAGCAGATGATATGGAAATATTTTTGAAAAGTAAGGCTCAAATTCCAGATGTCTTGCATAAATGCTTTTACCATTGTTTCTGGCTTGAAAATGAATATAACTAAATCAGTACTTTTCCCTTTAAACCCACGTAGTCTAACAGAATATGGTGGAATTCCAATCAAAGATTAGTATACATACCTGGGCATTACAGTTTGTAAAGATACACAGCAACAGTCTAATCTCAACTTCATACCAATTATAGAAAAAACTAAAAAGAAGTTAAACTCGTGGCTCATGAGGGGCATCTCTATTTATGGGCAGGTATTGTTATCCAAATCTGAAGGCATCTCAAGATCTGTTTCCCTTCTTTAGCACTTTTTGTTCCCAAAAAGATAGAAAATGATCTGGATAGAATTTTGATAGACTATATATGGAGAAAAAAGCCCCATTACCTCAGGAAAGAAATTATTAAAACAAGCAAAATCCTTGGTGGTCTTGAAGTGGTGGAGTACAGCACCTAAACAATGCCTTTAAAATAAAATGGATTATACAGTTTTTGAAAATAACTGATAGTATATGGCATGCATTCCCTGTATATTTATCTAATTCAGTAGGGGGTCTTGATTTTTTGTTGAAATGTAATTTTTCTGTTGGGAAAATCCCCATTAAGATGGCTAATAATGGATTAGACCTGTATGGTGCTTTACATGTCCAGTGACATCTCAAAGCGCTTGCAGTGAGTTCATTCACTCCACAGACATTGATAGTGGTAAGCTACTACTGTAGCTACAGCTGGCCTGAGGCAGACTCAGGGAAATGTGGCTGCCAATACATGCCAACAGCCTCTCCGACCACTACCGAACATTTATACACATTCATACCTAGTGTCATGGACACTGGAGGCAAGGTGGGTAAAGTGTCTTGCTCAGGGACGCAACAGCAGGATGGCTGGGGAGAGCGGGATTCAAACCGCCAACCCTCTGGTTATTGGATGACCTACTCTACCTCCTGAGCCACTGCCGCCCAAATTTCCCTCCTCCGGCAGGAAGTTCCATTCTTACATGGTCTTTGGCATGACCCAGCCGGGACTTGAACCCCAACCTCCCGGTTGTGGGGCGGATGCTCTACCCTGAGGCCACCACTCTGGTTTTCACAGACAAACTCTGTTTTCATGGCTTTTGACATACAAGCATAATTTTAGTTCTCATAGATGCTTTATTTGGAACAATAAAGATGTAGTAATTAAAAACAAATGTATGTTTTATCGCAGTTGGCTTGAGAATGGGATTCTCTTTTAAACAAGGATGGTGTTCTGTTAAATTATCATGAATTCATAAACAAATTTGGTTTGTCACACCCAAAGAATTCACAACAGTTGAAAATGCAATGCCTGGGACCACTTTACAACTTTTAAGAAATTGGGAGTGAGAGTGAATGGTTGTCCGTCTCTCTGTGTTGGCCTTGCGATGGACTGGCGATCTGTCCAGGGTGTACCCTGCCTCTCGTCCAAAGATGCTGGGATAGGCTCCAGCCCCACCGCGACCCACAAAGGATTAAGCGGAAGAAGATGAATGAATGAAGATGGATGGATGGATGGATTTTCAACTTGGAGTTCAGTGTAGCACTGATGTCTTTATTGGAGGTGATAACATTAAAAGCAAAAACTGCAATAACAGGCATGTCAGAAGTACTTTAATTGTTAAGGCAATTCCTGATGCAGAGTTGTTGTTTTTCTTTTTTTGGGGGGGCGGGGGGTGTCTGACTGCAGTGAATTAAAATGGAAAAAAGCCTGTATGATTTCATACAAGCTTTGCATCAGTAATAAAGTCAAAGAGGTTGCATTCAAAATCTTGCACAGAATTTATCGTTAAAGAGGCCCTGGTGGAAAGGTTTAAAATTGATATTGACACTGTGAATTCTGTAAATTGGAAAAAGAAACTTTATTTCATTCATTTTTTCATTGCACAAAAAAAAATGTTTTGGATGAATATGCAAACTTATTTGAACAACAAATTGGGCACAAATGTGACCCGTGCTGGCAAAATGAGTCGGAATGCACACCGTGTCATTACGAGCTACAGGCATGAGAAGTCAGAAATCATGACTCTTTCTTTGTTTGCTAGCGGCAAGTCCCAGGAAAACCCCGTGAGTGCCTGGTATCATTGTAAAGCTTAGAAATCGTACTTTCTAAAAATGCATATGGTTTGGCGGAAGACGTAACTCCCAACCGATCAAAAGTGAGTTTTAAACCTAGTCAAAATATAAACAAATCAGCATTTTTCGGGGTCTGTTTTTGCGCGCTTACTACAGACTAAATATCATTTTGATGGTCTTCCAATACAGAATATGGGGGGGGGGGGGAAACCGTTATCTCAGTTTTGATAATTTCCTCAAAGTGACTCATTTTGCCAGCACGGGTCACAACTATTAAGTTTGAAGTTAAAGATGTCATGTTATATTTCTTAAGCTCTCATACCAACTCTAAAATTGACATCTCTGATACAATTGTTTATATTTCTAGGAAAATTTCACATTCATAAATCAAAATGGTCCCATTCCAAAATTTGCTTCAAACACTTTTTAATTGAATTAAAACAGTACATAGATTTAAGTTCAGTGGTGTGAAAAAGTGTTTGTCCCCTTCCCGAGTTCTCATTTTTTTTGTATGTCACATTTAAATATTTCAGATCATCAAACAAATTTAAATATTAGACAAAGATAACACAAGTAAATAAAATGCAGTTTTTAAATTAAGGTTTTTATTACTAAGGGTAAAAAAAATCCAAACCTACATGGCCCTGTTTGAAAAAGTGATTGTCCCGCCTTTTAAAACATAAATTACTGTAACTGTGGTTTATCACATCTTTGGAAAGCTGAGTTCAATTTCTCTAGCCACACCCAGGCATGATTACTGCCACACCTGTTCTCAATCAAGAAATCACTTAAATAGGACCTGCTTGACAAAGTGAAGTAGACCAAAAGATCCTCAAAAGCTAGACATCATGCTGCAATCCAAAGAAATTCAGGAACAAATGAGAAACAAAGTAATTGAGATCTATCAGTGTGGAAAAGGTTATAAAGTCATTTCTAAAGCTTTGGGACTCCAGCGAACCACAGTGAGAGCCATTTTCCACAAATGGCGAAAACATGAAACAGTGGTGAACCTTCCCAGGAGTGGCCTGCCGGCCAAAATTACCCCAAGAGTGCAACGACGACTCATCCAAGAGGTCACAAAAGACCCCACAACAACATCCAAGGAACTGCAGGCCTCACTTGCCTCAGTTAAAGGCCAAATGTCACGTAATTTTTTTTTCTAAATGACAACGAATTTAGATAAAATACACATAGCTTAACCCAAATATTCATACCGGAGACCATATCACCCACCTGTATTTACATAATTGCACAAAATACACCAGGTGAAGGCCCCACCTTGCTTGCTGGCTTGTGACAGCCAGTCCAGACCACGCCCATGTTTTTGACATCACCAGTTGTACCCTGGCTGCCCTGCCTATCCACATTCACACTTATCAACATTGGACAATCATGACGGAAAGTGACAGCGATTGTGAACAAATTAGTTTAGTTTTGTCTTTTTTTTTTGTCAGTGGTTCAGACAGTGACAGAGGCATAGAACCTTACCGGTTCGAGCCGTCCGAGACGGAATCAGATGCTTTGTCTGATGACAACAGTTCCAACGATGACCAGAGAGCAGAACCAGTGGAAAATGTCATTGAACTGGACATTAATCGCCTCCAGAATTGCGAAGCTGAAGGGGGTCTGTCCAGGGCGCCCCATAAATATTGATTTTTCGGAAGCCATTATTATTACAGTGGAGGAGAGCCGCTGCTGTCAAGAAATTGACCAGATCAATATGAAAATGGAGGCGCATACCTGTCAAGTGAGACGTTTTCGCCGTATTTTAATACTGTAAAACGCGGCTATAAGGGACAGCGGAGTAATAATGGACATTTCTCTGGGAAATGTTTTCATACCTGTCAAGTGAGACGTTTTTGCCGTATTTTGGTGCCAAGCGCGGCTGTGGGGGACGGCGCAGTGGTGGACACTTTTCTGGGAAATGTTTTAAATGCAGTTCGTGTTGTTATTGTCAAATATTTTAAGGAAAATACGGGGAAAATGCAATTTTAGCAAAAATGGGCGTATTGCCATTTCTGTACTCCCAAAACAAAAACATACGGGGAAAAAAATTGAGTGTCTTGAGGAGCACTCCTGTGTGTGATCCCCCACAGCTGGTGCTGGCTCAGCCTGAGCTATTATCACTACAACGAGAAGTGTGGAGTCAGTCATTAGTTTGATTGTCTGGGCGGGCTGATCGCTCAGCTTGAGCTATTATCACTACTGTTCGAAGTGTGGAGTCAATCATTAGTTTAATTGTCTGGGCGGGCTGATCGCTCAGCTTGAGCTATTCTCACTACAATGAGAAGTCATTAGGACAATGGTTTAACACGTTCAGCTGTGCAGCGGTTGCGGAACAGACAGAGATCGCCTGACAAATACAGAATTCTGCTTTTTTTTTTTAATTTTGCGCTGGACGCTGAGTTGTGTTGTTATTGTCAAATATCCATGAATCCTTAAAATATTTGACAATAACAACACGAGTTGCATTTGGGGCATTTCCCAGAGAGGTGTGCCTTGTTGCGCCGCCGTTCCTTATAGCCGCTTTTTACGGTGTTGAAGTACGGCGAAAACGTCTCACTTGACAGGTATGAAAACATTTCCCAGAGAAGTGTCCCTTATTACCCAGCTGTCCCTGATAGTCCCGTTTTAAGGTATGGGTGAAATATCCAATTTTTTCTTTCTTGTTGCTCACTTCAACCTTCCAGTCTCCATATAAACAATCAATTGAAATACCCCAAGCATCAAACTACTAGGGTACAATCGATTTCGTCACTTCCGCCTTCTTCCCCAGGCGATTCCAGGGGCCGTGTCAGGCCAAGCGCGGCAGTTTTAAATTAACGAATATTCCGTTGTTACTGAAGCATATGCACCAAGACCCGAACGGATCGGTTCCCTTTTATATCTAGTTTCAAGATATTTAAAGTACCCTGTTACGTGACATTTGGCCTTTAAGGTCAGTGTTCATGACTCCACCATAAGAGAGAGACTGGGCAAAAATAGCCTGCATGGCAGACTTCCAAGACGAAAACCACTGCTGAGCAAAAAGAACTTAAAGGCTCATCTCAGTTTTGCCAGAAAACATCTTGATGATCCCCAAGACTTTTGGGAAAATACTCTGTGGACCGACGAGACAAAAGTTGAACTTTTTGGAGGGTGTATGTCCCATTACATCAGGCGTAAAAGTAACACAGCATTTCAGAAAAGGAACATCATACCAACAGTAAAATATGGTGGTGGTAGTGTGGTGGTCTGAGTTTGTTTTGCTGCTTCAGGACCTGGAAGACTTGCTGTGGTAAATGGAACCATGAATACTGCTGTCTACCAAAAAATCCTGAAGGAGAATGTCCAGCAATCTGTTTGTGACCTCAAGCTGAAGCACACTTGGGTTCTGCAGCAGGACAATGATCCAAAACACAGCAGCAAGTCCACCTCTAAATGGCTTAAGAAAAACAAAATGAAGACTTTGGAGTGGCCTAGTCAAAGTCCTGGCCTGAATCCAATTGAGATGCTATGGCATGACCTTAAAAAGGCGGTTCATGCTCGAAAACCCTCCAATGTGGCTGAATTATAACAATTCTGCAAAGATGAGTGGGCCAAAATTCCTTCACAGCACTGTAAAAGACTCACTGCCAGTTATCACAAATGCTTGATTGCAGTTGTTGCTGCTAAGGGTGGCCCAACCAGTTATTAGGTTTAGGGGGCAATCACTTTTTCACACAGGGCCATGTAGGTTTGGATTTTTTTTTTACCCTTAATAATAAAAAACTTAATTTAAAAAACTGCATTTTGTGTTTACATGTGTTACCTTTGTCTAATATTTAAATTTGTTTGATCTGAAACATTTAAGTGTGACAAACACTGGATAACAACAACCAAAAAGCCATGGAAACTCTGCAAATGTTTGAATATTTCAATTTTGATGTATGAAGGTTATAACAAGATTCTTTTGATTTATCCTGTTGCATATGTGAGCATATATACAGTGGATATAAAAAGTCTACACACCCCTGTTCAAATGCCAGTTTTTTGTGATGTAAAAAAATGAGACCAAGATAAATCATTTCAAAACTTTTCCCACCATTAATGTGACCTATAACCTGTACAACCCAATTGAAAAACAAACTGAAATTTTTTAAGGGGAAAATAAAAAACTTACAATAACCTGTTTGCATAAATATACACATGTGGTGGTTTGGGCTGGGTCTGACCAGGCCACACTTTGTGATTGTCAGTATTTATTATTCTGCCTTCATTATTATCATCTTTGGGGTTTTATTTACATCCTGGTCTCATTATTATCGTTATTGTTATTATTATTATCATTATTGTCTTTACTGTTATTGTCCATCAAAGCTACATTTGTATGTTTGGTTTTTCCGTGGTCATCTTTTGTTTCTGGTTGGACTTTTGATGGCATTTGTTTACTTCCATCTGAGCACAGCTTATCCCAATGTCAGTCATTATTGGTCAGGGCTGTGGCTCATTAGTCTCATTGTGTGTTCCTATTTATTGGGTGTGACCCCCTCCTTCCTTTGTTGGGTCCTCTTCGTGATCATTGTTATCATTACTTCATTGTTATTCATCGTCATTATTTCCCTGTCTTTACCTCCGGTCATGAGTATCATTGTCTCTGCCATGCTACAGTTTCCTTTATTAAATCATGCTTCAACTTCACCCCGTGAGTGAGTCTGTGCTTCTGCCCGTGAGGGCCGACCATGACAACACACCCTTAAACTAATACTTTGTTGCACCACCTTTGGCTTGTATTACAGCACTCAGTCTTTATGGGTAGGATTCTTATCAGTGTGGCACATCTTTGCAAAAACACTCCAGATCTGTCAGATTGTGAGGGCATCTCCTGTGCACAGCCCTCTTCAGATCACCCCACAGATCTTCGATCGGATTCAGGTCTGGACTCTGGCTGGGCCATTCCAAAACCTTAATCTTCTTCTGGTAAACCATTCTTTTGTTGATTTGGATGTCTGCTTTGGGTTATTGTCTTGCTGAAAGATGAAGTTCCTCTTCATCTTGCACTTTCTAGCAGAAGCCTGATGGTTTTGTGCCAACACTGACTGGTATTTGGAACTGTTCATAATTCTCTCCACCTTGACTAAGGCCGCAGTTCCAGCTGAAGAAAAACAGCCCCAAAACATGTTGCTGCTACCACCATGCTTCACTGTAGGTATGGTGTTCTTTTGGTGATGAGCAGTGTTCTTTGTGCCAAATATACCTTTTGGAATTATGGCCAAAAGTTCAACCTTACTTTCATCAGACCATAACACATTTTCCCACATGCGTTTGGGAGATTTCAAATGTATTTTTGCATAATGTAGCCGGGCTTGGATGTTTTTCTTCGTAAGATAAGGCTTCCGTCTTGCCACCCTACCCCATAGCCCAGACATATGAAGAAGATGGGAGATTGTTATCACATGTACTAAACAGCCAATACTTGCCAGAAATTTCTGCAGCTACTTCAGTGTTGCTGTTGGCCTCTTGGCAGCCTCCCTGACCAGTTTTCTTCTCATCTTTTCATCAATTTTGGAGGGACATCCAGTTCTTGGTAATGTCACTGTTGTGCCATATTTTCTCCACTTGATGATGACTGTCTTCACTGTGTTCCATGGTATATTTAATGCCTTGGAAATTTTTTGTATCATTCTCCTGACTGATACCTTTGAACAATGAGATCCCTCTGATGCTTTGGAAGCTCTCTGCGGACCGTGGCTTGTGCTGTAAGATATGACTCCAAAATTGTCAGGAAAAGCCTACTAGAACAGCTGAACTTTATTTTGGGTTAATCAGAGGCACTTTAAATGGTGGCAGATGTGTGTGGACTCCCATTTAACATGAATTTGAATGTGATTGGTTAATTCTGAACACAGCCACATCCCCAGTTATAACAGGGGGTGCATATTTATGCAACCAGGTTATTGTAAGTTTTTTTTATTTTTCCCCTTAAAAGATTTCAGTTTGTTTTTCAATTGGGCTGTACAGGTTATAGGTCACATTGATGGTGGAAAAAGTTTTGAAATGATTTATCTTGGTCTCATTTTTTTACATCACAAAAAGCTGGCATTTGAACAGGGGTGTGTAGACTTTTTATATTCACTGTATGTGTATACATTTTGTGACATTTCATATATCTGATAGAGTACCTTTGATTCTTTGTCATATTTTTTAATTCCTTAGTGAAAGATAATGCCTTGGCCAGTAACAGCCTTCTCCGTTTATTTTTATTTATTTATTTTTTTTGCCTTCCCCTGGTTTGTTAGTGTTGTTAACATTTCTTGTACTGGTCCTCTTAACTGTAAATAAAGTATTAAAAAAAAGAAAAATGTCTGCGCCCATGTAACATCTGGGACAATACCGAATGTAAAACAAGGTGTCATTAGTTGGGGTGGGCAGTTTAGCCCAAAAATTATATCAGCATTTCTGTGAATTTTCATGATGACATTCTTGACAATGTCACATTTTTTTTTCTTTTTAATTTCTAAATGGCAGTTTCACAGGCCAGCGTTATTTGCCTTCAACATATTGAGTAAAAACAAACAGACCATTAGTGCTCTTAGACTTGAAGGGTTTACACTGATCAAACCTAACGTTATTTTTTTTTTTGTTTTTTAGATTTAGTATACTTTATTGATCCCCAGAGGGGAAATTGAGGGAATCCACCACCTGGATGGATGAAGCAGCCACGATACGGCGCTATCCCTTAACCATTCACACACACATTCACACCTAGGGCCACTTTAGAGTCTCCAATTAACCTAACCTGCATGTTTTTGGCATGTGGGAGGAAACCGGAGAAATCCCGGAGTAAACCCACGCACCACCTGACTAATATTGTGCAAAAGGGGGACCAACACAATATTAGCCAGGTGGTCACAATGTTATGCCTGATCGGTGTACTATATGTGCTGAATTAGTTTTCCCAAAGTTTGCAACTTCTTTCTAAAAATTTTCAGCTTTTTTCTCAAAAAATTCAACTTTTTCTCATTAATTTGCAACTTTTTCCTGTGAATTTGTACCATTTTTCTAGTTAATTTGTAACTTTTTTCCCTCATTAATTTACAGCAATTTTAGACACATTTTTTTGTAAACTTGCAACTTTTTTCCTCACTTTTTTTAAAAAAATGTAAATTTGCACCTAAATTTTGGAACGTTCACATGACAAAAGATGGTGCAACACACAAATCGGTCACCAGAATGGTCTACAGAGCACCAAAGTCCCACCCCTGTACTTCTGTGTCTCGAAAAAAGAATGTATTGCAGTAATGGTGGCTAGTTTATTTTCGGTGTTTGGCTAAACTGGTCTGTATGTGTATGACTGAAGCGAGAGTTTCTTGTGAATCATCTTAAAGTGTACCCCCAATTCTTCTTCTCTCCTGGTTCAGATCCAGAGGAGGACCATCATCTGAAGGAGGAAGACCTCGTCCAACAGCTGAGTGCCTCCACTTTGCCTGCAGCTCCTGGACTCCACAGTCTCCATACTCCTGCTCCTGGACCTCTAACTGATGTTCAGATCGCTGCTCAGAAACATTTGAGGTCTTTAGAGCGTCAGCTGCAGACATTGCAGGCCGATGCCCTGCAGGAGAAGGAGCCAGACTCCCTCATCCAGTTCCATGATGTGGACTTCCCTCTGGATGAAAGTGTTGTCTCTGCGGTGGCCAAGAAAAAGAAGAAGAAAAAGGAGAAAGGGGAGCATAAGATCTTTGGAACCCCCGATGTGGATGAGCCAGTCAGCGACACGTGCTGCTCAGGCTGCGGTGCCATGCTGCACTGCACTGATGTTGCCCTCCCCGGGTATCTGCCCAGCGAGAAGTACAAAGCGCTGCATCAGGAGGGGCGTCTGGGCGTGGCCACGTGTCAGCGCTGTCACCTGCTAACCCACCACCACATGGCCCTGAACCTCCAGATGTCCAAGGACCAGTACCGGGACGTGGTGCGACAGATCCGCCCCCACCGGGCTCTGGTACTGCTCATTGTCGACCTGCTGGACTTGCCTGACTCCATCATCGCTGACCTCCCGGAGCTGGTGGGGACCAACAAACACATCGTTGTTCTCGGCAACAAGGTCGACCTGCTGCCCGGA
Source organism: Pholidichthys leucotaenia (assembly GCA_020510985.1). NCBI lineage: Eukaryota > Metazoa > Chordata > Actinopteri > Cichliformes > Pholidichthyidae > Pholidichthys > Pholidichthys leucotaenia. The sequence continues at coordinate 299,224,437 of CM035840.1, forward strand.
GACTCGCACAACTACCTGCAGCGAATCAGGCGGCAGCTGTCGCAGTACTGCCACGACGCTGGCTTCGGCGCCCAGGTGACCGACATCCACCTGATCAGTGCCAAGACTGGGTACGGCGTGGAGTCCCTGATCTCAGTCCTGCAGCGTTCCTGGAAGTACAAAGGCGATGTGTACCTGGTGGGCGGCACCAACGTGGGGAAGTCAACGCTCTTCAACATGCTGCTGGAGTCTGACTACGCCAAGTCCAGAGCGTCGGATGTTATCCACAAGGCCACCATCTCCCCATGGCCCGGTCAGAACCCGAAAATGGATTTAGAACCATTGCATCAAGGGCTGATGGCTGTCAGTTTGAGGGGGAAAAAACTGCAAATTTATTATAAAACACTGCAAATATATGATAAAAAAAACTGCAAGTATATGAGGAAAAAAAACTGCAAATCTTTTTTCGGCTGCTCCCTTTAGGGGTCTGCCTCCATCTCCTCTGTAACACCAACCCTCTCCATGTCCTCCTTCACTGCATCCATGAATCTTCTCTGTGGTCATCCTCTTTTCCTCCTGCCTGGCAGCTTCATCTTCAACATCCTTTGTCCAGTATATCCACTGTCCCTCCTCTGCACATGTCCAAACCATCTCAGCCTTGCCTCTTACTTTGTCTCTAAACCGCTCAACCTGCGCTGTCCCTCTCATATACTCATCTCTAATCTTATCCCTCTTAGTCACTCCCAATGAAAATCTTAGCATTTTCAACTCTGCCACCTCCAGCTCCACCTCCTGTCTTTTTGTCAGGGCCACCGTCTCCAAACCATACATCATAGCAGATCTTACAACCGTCTTGTACATCTTCCCTTTCACTTTTACTGCAATCCTTCTGTCACAAATCACCCCAACACTCGTCTCCACCCACTCCACCCTGCCTGCACTCTCATCTTCACCTCTCTTGTGCAATTTCGATTGGTTTGGATGGTTGACCTCAGGTATTTAAACTCATCTACTTTCACTACCACTACTCCTTCCATCTTCACCATTGCACCTGCCTCCCTCTCATTCACACTCATGTATTCTGTCTTGCTTCTACTGACTTTCATTCCTCTTCTTTCCAGAGCATACCGCCACCTCTCCAGGTTCTCTTCCACCTGCTCCATACTCTCACTGCAGATCACAATGTCGTTTGCAAACATCAGGGTCCAAGGAGACTCCTGTCTGATCTAGTCTGTCAGCCTGTTCATCACCATTGCAAACAAGAAAGGGCTCAGAGCCGATCCTTGATGTAATCCCACCCCCACATTGAATCCATCAGTCACTCCTACAGCACACTTCACCACCGCCTCACTGTCCTCATACATGTCCTGCACCACCCTCACGTACTTCTCTGCCACTCCTGACTTCCTCATACAGTACCACACTTCCTCTCTTGGCACCCTATCATATGCTTTCTCTAGATCCACAAAGACACAGTGCAACTCCTTCTGACCTTCTCTATATTTCTCCATCTGCACTCTTAAAGCAAACATTGCATCTGTAGTACTCTTTCTTGGTATGAAACCGTACTGCTGCTCACTGATCGTCACCTCTCCTCTTAACCTGGCTTCAACAACTCTTTCCCATGTCTTCATAGTGTGGCTGATCAACTTTATGCCTCTGTAGTTACTACAGCTCTGAGCATCACCCTTGTTCTTGAAAATTGGTACCAAAACACTTCTTCTCCACTCCTGAGGCATCCTCTCCCTGTCGAAGATTGTGTTAAACAATCTGGTTGAAAAGTCCACTGCCATCTCTCCTAAACATTTCCATACCTCCACAGGTACAGTATGTCATCTGGACCAACCACCTTTCCATTCTTCATCCTCTTCAAAGCTGCCCTCACTTCTGCCTTGCTAATCCTCGAGACTTCCATGTTCACCATCTTTCCTTCATCCATCCTCCTCTCTCTCATTTTCTTTATTCATCAGCTCCCAGGAAAAAAAAAAACTGTGAGAAAACAAATATGTGAGAAAAAAACTGCAAATATATTGGGGGAAAAACTGCAAATATGAGAAAAAAAACCCCCACAAATATACAGTATTGGGGGTAAAACTGCAAATATTTGAGGAAAAAAAACTGCAAATATGAGAAAACTGCATATACAGACGTGGACAAAATTGTTGGTACCCCTCTGTTAATGAAAGAAAAACCCACAATGGTCACAGAAATAACTTGAGTCTGACAAAAGTGGTAATAAATAAAAATTCTATGAAAATTAACCAATGAAAATCAGACAGTGCTTTTGAATTGTGGTTCAACAGAATTATTTTAAAAAAACAAACTCATGAAACAGGCCTGGACAAAAATGATGGTACCCTTAACTTAATATTTTGTTGCACAACCTTTTGAGGCAATCACTGCAATCAAACGATTTCTGTAACTGTCAGTGAGACTTCTGCACCTCTCAGCAGGTATTTTGGCCCACTCCCCATGAGCAAACTGCTCCAGTTGTCTCAGGTTTGAAGGGTGCCTGTTTTAGCTCCTTCCACAGATTTTCAATAGGATTTAGATCAGGGCTCATAGAAGGCCACTTTAGAATAGTCCAATGTTTCGCTCTTAACCATTCTTGGGTGTTGTTAGCTGTGTGTTTTGGGTCATTGTCCTGTTGCAAGACTCATGACCTGTGACTGAGACCAAGCTGTCTGACACTGGGCAGCACATTTCTCTCTAGAATACCTTGATAGTCTTGAGATTTCATTGTACCCTGCACAGATTCAAGACACCCTGTGCCAGATGCAGCAAAGCAGCCCCAGAACATAACAGAACCTCCTCCATGTTTCACAGTAGGGACAGTGTTCTTTTCTTGGTATGCTTCAGTTTTGCGTCTGTGAACATAGCGCTGATGTGCCTTGCCAAAAAGTTCCAGTTTTGTCTCGTCTGTCCATAGGACATTCTCTCAGAAGCTTTGTGGCTTGTCAACATGCAGTTTGGCAAATTCCAGTCTGGCTTTTTTATGATTTGTTTTCAACAGTGGTGTCCTCCTTGGTCGTCTCCCATGAAGTCCACTTTGGCTCAAACAACGACGGATGGTGCGATCTGACACTGATGTACCTTGACCTTGGAGTTCACCATGAATGTGTTTAGAGGTTGTTCTGGGCTCTTTTGTTACCATTCGTATTATCCGTCTCCTCCTGCGGCCACGCCCAGGGAGGTTGGCTACAGTCCTATGGATCTTAAATTTCTGAATAATATGTGCAGCTGTAGTCACAGGAACATCAAGCTGCTTGGAGATGGTCTTATAGCCTTTACCTTTAACATGCTTGTCTACAATTTTCTTTCTGATCTCCTGAGACTACTCTCTCCTTTGCTTCCTCTGGTCCATGTTTAGTGTGGTACACACCATGTCACCAAACAGCACAGTGACTACTTGACACCCTTTAAATAGGCCGACTGACTGATTACAAGTTTGTAGACACCTGTGATGTTAATTAGAGGACACATCTTGGTTGAACATGTCTTTTCTAGGGGTACCATCATTTTTGTCCAGGCCTGTTTCATGAGTTTGTTTTTTCAAATAATTCTGTTGAACCACAATTCAAAAGCATTGTCTGATTTTCATTGGTTAATTTTCATAGAATTTTTATTTATTACCACTTCTGTCAGATTCAAGTTATTTCTGTGACCATTGTGGGTTTTTCTTTCATTAACAGAGGGGTACCAACAATTTTGTCTACGGCAACACTGCAAATATATTAGGGAAAAACTATAAATGTATGATGAAAAAAAATGCAAATACGTATATCATAAAAAACTGCAAATATGTGAGGAGGAAAAACTGAAAATTTAAAATAGAACTTTATTGTCCAAGTGGAAACTTGTTTTCGGTTCACCACATTCACATCAGAATGCTTACTAAAATCAAAAAAAAAAAATTACAACCATCATCAAAACATACATCTCCATGTATGTAGTATTTATGAGGAAGAAAAACTGCAAATTTATGAAGAAAAAAACTCCCAATTTTATGAGGTAAAACTACAAATATATGAGGAAAAACTGCAAATTTATGAGAAATCACTGCAAATATATGAGGGAACAACACTGCAGATTTATGATAAAACATCACAAATATATTGTGGGGTGGAAACCAACTATATGAGGAGGAAAAACTGAAATTTATGAGGAAAAAATGCACATTTATGTCGAAAACGTACATTTTTGAGGGAAAATGCAAATGTATGAGAAAAATGTAACTATGGGGAAAAGCAAAAATTTATGAAGCAGCTCTGAATTGTGAAACATGAATTTCTGATTGAAAAGTTTAATATTTATAATTTCATCATGTATTTTGTTATTAAATCCATTTTGTTTTTTGGGGTTTTTTTATGGTTCATGCTTGTTTCCTCTTGGCTGTGGTGCATTCAGGGACCACTCTGAACCTGCTGAAGTTCCCCATCATCAACCCGACCCCGTACAGGATGTTCAGGCGTCAGGAGCGGCTGAAGGAGGCGTCGCAGCAGACAGAGGAGCAGCTATCTGAGGAGGAGCTGAGGAGGCTGCAGCACTTCAGCAGGGAGGGCTACTTAGTGGGTAAGAGGGGGAGGACACGGGAGGAGGAGGTGGTGATGGGGGAGGATGAGTCACTTCCTGTCTGACGTCTGTCAATCATCTGTCCAGGTCGTGTGGGGAGAACGTTCCGATCTGACCAGTCCCACAGGAAAGAGATCGAGTTTGAGCCCGATAGTTTGGCCTTTAGTGAAACAAGTGATGGAGAGAACACCAGAGCAGGTAATAATAATAATAAACATCATCATAATAATAATCGTAATAATGAAAGATGCAAGCAGCGATAAATGGGCCCTCACGGCCCCTACTCCCTGCTAGTCCTAGCATATGATCCCACTAGAACTTAATTCTGGCTCTATCCATGATATAACACTGACTGTGCCATTTTCTCTTGCTTTCAATGGGAAACCCCAAATTTTGTGGGAGGAAAAATGCAAATTTTTGAGGGGAAAAACTGCTAATTTATGAGAAGAAAATCCAAATTTATGAGATAGAAATGGCAATTTATTTGAAAATGCAAATTCATGAGGGAAAAACTACAAATTTTATGTGATAGAAATGCAAATTTCTGAGGAAAAAAAAGCAGGTTTGAGGAAATAATTTATGAGGAGAAAATGTAAAGCTCTGAGGGGGGAAATGCAAATTTTGGAATGCAAAAAAAATACATTTTTAGATTAGATTAGATTCAACTTTATTGTCATTACACATGTATGAATACAAGGTAACGAAACACAGTTTAGCATCCAATCAGAAGTGCAAAGGACAGCAGTGCAGTATATATGGTAATTAACAGTATGTGCAGTTTAAGCAAATATATGCAAATATATGCAGCAGTGCAGAAAGTTAAAAGTACTGTTATGTGCAAATAATGTGCAATAAGTTAGATGTAGTTATGTAGTTATGCAGTTATGTACAGGTGAGGATGGTAAAAGATGATTGTAAGAGAGTCAGCGGGGAACTAAGTTCAATAACGTGACAGTTGTTGGAAAGAAACTGTTCCTAAACCTGCTGGTTCTAGTCCGAAGGCTTCTGAAACGTCTTCTGGAGGGGAGAAGCTGGAACAGTCCATGAGCAGGATGGTTGGAGTCCCTAAGAATGCTGCGTGCCCGGCGCAGACATCTTTTCCTGTAGACGTCCTCTATAGCTGGAAGTGGAGTCCCTGTGATGCGTTGGGCGGTTTTCACCACCCGCTGCAGCGCCTTGCGGTCAGCTACAGAGCAGCTCCCATACCAGAGTGTGATACAGTTGGTCAGGGTGCTCTCTATCACGCAGCGGTAGAAGTTGCCCAGGATGTCAGTTGACAGATGGTTCTTCTTCAATGTCCTCAAGAAGAAGAGGCGCTGATGGGCCTTCTTGATCAGGCTGGTGGTGTTAACTGACCAGGACAGGTCCTCCGAGATGTGGGTCCCCAGGAATTTGAAGCTGGGGACACGTTCAACAGCTATGCCATTGATATGGATGGGGTCATGTGTCTCTTCCCTCTCCTTCCTGTAGTCCACTATGAGCTCCTTGGTTTTGCTGGTGTTAAGGAGCAGGTTATTGTCAGCGCACCAAGTAGCCAAGTGCTCAACCTCTGCCCTGTAATCTGACTCGTCGTTGTCCCTGATGAGTCCAATCACCGTGGTGTCATCTGCGAACTTTACGATGGAATTGGATCCATACATAGGCCTGCAGTCATGGGTGTAGAGGGAGTAGAGGAATGGGCTGAGCACACAGCCCTGTGGTACACCAGTGTTGAGTGTGATGACGGAAGAACGGTCGGGGCCTGACCTAACATGCTGTGGTCTGTTGGTCAGAAAATCCATGATCCAGTTGCAGGTGGAGGTACTGATTCCCAGGTCCCCAAGTTTGGTGAGCAACTTGGAGGGGATAACTGTGTTGAATGCTGAGCTGAAGTCAATAAACAGCATTCTTGCGTAGGTGTTCTTGTCATCCAGGTGTGAGAGTACATAGTGCAGCGCTGTAGAAACCGCATCCTCTGTACTCCTGTTGCTCCGGTTGGCGAACTGATGAGGGTCCAGTGTAGGGGGCAGGCCTTTTTTGAGCTGTGCCAAGACCAGTCGCTCAAAGCACTTCATGACTATGGGCGTCAGTGCCACAGGGCGATAGTCATTTAGGCACGATGGTGTTGAATGTTTCGGCACTGGTACTATTGAAGTGGTCTTGAAGCACGCTGGTACCACGGCCTGGGCCAGGGACAGATTGAAGATGTCTGTGAAGACCCCTGCCAGCTGCTCAGCGCATGCCCTCAGCACACGCCCAGGAATGCCATCAGGGCCAGCAGCCTTACGTACGTTGACATGACTCAGTGCATTACGGACGTCGGTGTGGGTGAGTGTGAGGTGGTGGAGGTCATCAGAGGGTGGGAAATTGATGTTCTTTTCATTGTTGTCCTTGTCAAAACGAGCATAGAAGTTATTTAGCTCATTGAGAAAGAAAATTTGAGGAAAAAATTTATTTTTTTCAAATTTAACCTTTATTTATACAGGGGAGTTACACTGAGAGGGTAACCTCTCTTTTCTGAGGACGCCCTGTTCACACTCATTGTCGCACCCTCACACCAGGAAGCTGCCCAGTCCAACCACAGACTGACCTGTGGCCACTGAGCAGCTCCACTGGAGCAGCTGGAGTTGACGGCCTTGCTCACGGGCACCACAGTGGGGTTAAGGAGGGTGGGGCAAACACTGCTGTGTTATCTGTCACACCCAGATCTGATCCTGCTGGTCCAGGGATCGAACCAGCGACCCTCCACTCAACCAGTTCACATCCCTAACCATTAGGCCACTACTGCCTCATATTTGTGAGGAGAAAATGCAGAGTTATGAGAAAATGCAAATTCATTAGGAAAAACTGCAAATGTATGTGATGGAAATGCAGATTTACGAGGGAAAAAAAGTCAATTTATTAGAAAAAAAAAATGTAAATCTATGAAGGGGAAAAAAGCTACTTTTTAGGGGGGTGAAGCAAATTTATGAGGAAAAACTGCAAATTTAAATCAATTAAAATTTATTAGAAGAAAATGCAAGTTTATGAAGGGGAAAAAGCACATTTTGAGAGGGAAAATGCCAATTTTGGAATACATATTTATCAGGAAAAACTAAGTTTACAGAAACTAGTGCAGTGCCCGGTCACATGACCATATAAGGAGTTGTTCAGTTCCTGCTGAACTCCTCATAAGAACTCCTTATAAGCAGTTAAGAACACAGACACATTGTTCCGATATGAAGCCATAGGTCATGTTCAGTTCATCAGGAACTGAACAACTTATAAGGTGTTGTTTAGTCATAGAGTTCCTGTCACATGACCATATAAGGGGTTGTTCAGTTCAGCAGGAAGTCCTTATAAGATAAGGAGTTCTTAACAACTCCTTATAAGGTCTTCTAAGGAAGACCTGGTTTGGGAGCTCGGATTGGGCTCAAATTTTTATCATTGTATCCCACCGGCCTCCAGAGCCTGCCCTGTGAATTTCAGCCCTCAACTCCCAGTGGTTATACCTTTTCCTCCTGTGTTCGTTTAATACCTCCCCTATGGACGTTCATTAAAGATTTCCCCTCCTAAACTTCCACATATCCGGAGAGGCTGAAATTCGGGGATGCACACCCTCACAACCTCAGCAAAGCACTCATAAAATCTGAGTTCAAGAGATAGGCAAGGAACAGATGGATACACAGAGATTCCTTACATTTATAGATAGATGCATATCAAATGCAAATTTTAGAATACAAATTTATGAGGGGGGAAAAAAAGCAAATTTTGAGGGGAAAATGCAAATGTTGAATCCAAATTTATGAGGAAAACTGCAAATTTACAAGGGGGAAGCAAATTTATGAGAAGAAAATGCAATGCACATTTGAGGAAATTCCAATTTATGAGAATAAAATGGTAAATTGTTCTTTTTAAGGACGGTGCAGGTTGATGAACACTGATGTCAAATCAATGTAAACTTGTCAGATTGTAGCCAGTGGCTAATTTCCATTTGTTGTCCACGGGTTACAAATGTAAATCTGTCGGGAAGCGGGGCAGTTACTGAGGGGGGAAATGCAAATTTTGGGATTCAGATCTACAGAAATGCAAATTTGAGGAAAAATGCATATTTTGGAATACAAAATATATATAAATTTATGAGGAAAAAATACAAATTTATGAGGAAAAATGCTAATTTATTTGTCCATAAATGCTGAGTCATTTCCTGGCTTGTTTGACTCCCAGCTGCCATCCCGCTGAAGGAGGAGCTGAGCCACAATGAGGTGAAGGACGCCCACTGGCTGTACGACACGCCGGGAATCATGAAGGAGCGCGATGTGAGATCAGTCTTCATCATCATCAGGCTGATCTACATTCTGTTGCACACACTTATTCTCCTTCTTCTTTTCTAAATTTGTGTCTTTCTAGTAAATTCAAAACTTTTTCTGGGGAATTAGGTTTTTTTTTTTTTCATCATTTATCTGAGACTTGCAAGAGAAAAGCTGCAAATTTAAGAGAACATTTTCAAATCCACAATTAAGTTACAAATTTGTGAGAAAGAAAATTCTTGAAGAAATTCACAAATTTAGGAGAAAGGTGTACAAAATGACAAGAAATGCAACAAAAAAATTGCAGTTTTGAGGGAAAAGGGGGGGAAAGTTCCAAATTTGAGGGGAAAATGTTAAATGAGTAAAAAATATGCCATTTTATATGATAAAATGTTAAATTTGAATCTTTTAAGATGATATAGCGGGGACAAATGAGGCTGTAGATCTGTGTCGTAGACGTTCTCTGATCCGTGCCTCTCACTCCGTCTCACTTCCAGATCCTGAACCTGCTGAGCGAACAGGAAGTGGGTCTGGTGGTGGCCACCCATGCTGTCGTCCCGCGGACATTCGTGTTGAAGCCTGGAACTAGTCTGTTCGTAGGAGCTCTGGCCAGAATCGACTTCCTGCAGGTTAGAAAACACAAACTGTTTTAAACAGCAGCAGAGCAGCCAGAAGAGAAACCTTTGGATATTAGCACAGTGGATATAAAAAGTGAAAACGCCCGTTATAATGCCAGATTATTTATTTTTATTTAAAAAAAAAAAAAAAATCCAACTTTTCCCACCTTTAACATGACCTATAACCTCTACAATTCAATTGAAAAACTAATCTATTAGGGAGAAAATTATGAAAATAAAAGTACAAAAAGCTGGTCGCATAAGTCTGTACATCCTTAAGTCAAAGTATAAGTAAGAGCAGTAGGCGATTTATGTTTTTTAAAAAGGGGGCAGCCCCCCCCCCCCCCCCCCATGATCCGAAAAGGATTAAGCGGAAGAAGATGGATGGATGGGATGTATTCTGAAATTTTTCATAAGGTACAAATGTATAAATGTAAATTTAAGTAAATTTGCAAGAATAAAGGTGCAAAAATATGACAAAAGATGCCAATTGAAAAATTTTTAAAAGTTGCAAATTATAATGTAATTACATATAACGGTTTAAAACCAGCATTCAAATGAATGTGCAAATGCACAAGAAAAAAGTTGAAAATTTACAGGAAAAAAATTGCAAATTTATGACAGAAAATTAGTAATTTCTAAGAAAAAAGTTGCAAATTCATAAGAAAAAAGTTGCAATTTTACAAAATAAATGTCACAAATTTCTGAGGGAAAAAAGTTGCAATTTTATGAGGAAAAAAGTTGAAAATTTACAAGAAAAAGATTCAGATTAATGAGAGGGAAAATTGCAAATTTGAGGAAAAAGTTGCATATTTTCACAAAAAAAGTTGCAAATTAATGAGAAAAAAGTTGCAAATTTACATGAAAAAAGTTGCAGATTAATGAGGAAAAAGTTGCAGTTTTATGGGGGAAAAATTGTAATTTTATGAGGAAAAAGCTGCAAATTTGCATGAAAAAGTTGCAGATTAATCAGGAAAAAAGGTGCAATTTTATGAGGAAAACATTGCAAATTTATATGCTTTTTTTTTGCATTTCTGCTTAGAATTGGTGCTATTCAGTTCTATAATATGATATAGAAAGGTTTATGATGACACTACTGGGAGGGGAAGTTCTCTTTTGTCCTCCTCCGCCGATTCAAACCTATGAATTGGGATGGGGGTGGCATATTAGCAATGGGGATGATTTTGGGTCATTTTATTAACAAGGGGGATGGAATCAACGTGGCCCTCTAACTGACACAAACATGGTAGAAAAGTGTGGAATATTTCCAAGATGGCCGGCTTCTGTTCATTGTTTTTTTGGTCCATTGATTGGTCGGTCCTGTCCCATATCCCCCCCACCACCACCTCACAGGGAGAAAAGTCTTGCTGGTTCTCCGTCGTGGCCTCCAGTCAACTTCCGGTCCACATCACCAGCACGGAGAAGGCCGACGCCGTTTACGAGAAACACGCCGGACACGTGCTGCTGGGGGTGAGTCACATGATCACAGTCATCTCTCACTGGGCTGCATTCGGGTACTCGTGAGTTCTAAGTCTGCCGTACGGCTTGTGGCGGTGTGTTCAGGTGCCTGTGGGAGGGTCAGAGCGAATGAAGGACTTCCCCCCGCTGGTCCCTCAGGACATCAGGCTGAAGGGTCAAGGTTACCTGGAAGCCGCCGCCGACATCAAACTGTCGTCTGCAGGTAAGCAACAGAAAACCAGCCACAGTTTTCCACCATTTTCAGTTGTTAAACCCATGTCTGTGCCGTGTGTCTGCAGGCTGGGTGGCCGTGACGGCGGTGGAGGGCGATCAGATCTTGTTGAGGCTCCACGGTCCGCAGGAAGCAGGTTTCAGCGTCAGGATGCCGCCACTGCTGCCTCACATCATCTCTCTGAAGGGCAAACGCATCCGAAAATCCTCCTCCTACAAATCCGTGAAGCCGGCAGGGCTGCTGGACGAAGGACTGTTGGCCACTGGAGCCGAGCAGCTGAGGGTGAAGGAGAAGAAGAAGATAAAAGGGAAGAAGAAGGACAGACTGGTGTCATAGCTGCAGCAGTGCAACTCTAAGACTAGCATCTCATGGTGCGGTAAAATGCTGACAAAGTTTTTTTTTTTGTATAATCCTTTATTAGTCCCACAGTGGGGAAATTGCAGATGGCAGAGGACTTTCTGGTGAGCCAAAAAGAACTTTAGCAACATGTGTGAAAAATACGTTGGCACAAAACATTTTTGGCAACAACAAAAACTGTTTGTGAACTGTTTTTCAACCTTTTATGAACCCAACAATCGGTACGCCGCTCCATGAGCTATGGGCTTAGAGATGGACGTTTGACCTTGAATGTGGATGAGGAACACCACTGTGGCCTCGGTGGGAGCAGGGCAGGTTTGTCATTTCTGGGGACCCGTTCAGAAACTACAGCTGGGCTCCCCATGAGCTGTATAAAACTGTAAATAAAGCACCACACATTCACCGGATAGTTTTTTTCTTCATGTTTTTGAGTCCAACATTGGTTTTATACAACAGTTCCACAAAGGTTATTTATTAAATGACAGCAGCACGTCACAGATATTTTGATTGTTTTATGTTGTTTAAAGTTGTTTTGCTCTACAGAGCATTGGTTGGTCTTGAATGTACCCAGTTAACTACTGCTAAGCACCTCAGTGAGTAGAATATGAAAAGAATGGGCCTATTGTCAGTAAGCAATTAATTTTTTAACAAGGCAGATGGGGGGGGGGGGTATTCACCAATTTAGCACGAGGTATAAATGTATAAATGCACATTATGTACAGATTTGCAAGGTGCAAAGCTATGATAAAAGATGCCAATTTAAAAATTGTAAAAAGCTGCAAATTACAGTTTAATTACACAGAACAAAAAATTTAATGAGCAGCTAGATGAGTGTTGCAAATTTACAGGAAAAAAATTGCCAGTTTTGGGAAGAAAAGATGAAAATTTATAGGCAGTCAAATTTATGAAAAATTTACAGATATTTCAGAAAAAAAGTGATGAATTTAAGAAAAAAGTTTCAAATTTGTGACTTTTTTTTTCAAAATTTGTAAGACAAACCTTTATTTGTCCCAAAATGGAGAAATTACAGGATTGCAACAGCACAGAGATAGCAGCACTCAGAGCAATAGTAAGACAATAAGATAAGAACTGGTTAGCTAAAGCAGTAAATAAATATACATATGTACACAGTTATATACACAATGCAGGAGCATTGCAGCTAGATGGTATCAACAGCATTACAGTTTGTTAAATTACCCTGAAAAATATAAATATGGACCCAGACAGTATATTTCACATTTGAATGAACAGTATTGTTGCCACCCTCAATAATAATTATAATTATACAAGTTGTGTATTGGAGGGGACGATCTCTGTTGTCCAAAGTTGTGACGTTTATATACAGCCTCTATGAGCAGCACCGGCTAGATTATAAAGTGACAACTGTAGGTAGGAAGAACCTGCGGAACCTCTCCCTCGTGCACCTAGGATGGCACAGCCTACCACTAAATGAGCTTCTCAGAACGTTCAGCAACTTGGACTCCAGCAGAGATGACAGCTTAGCCGCCGTCCTCCTCTCACCTATCTCCTCCACTGGGTCGAGGTGTCGCCCCAGAACAGAGCTGGCTTTTTTGATCAGCCTGTTCAGTCTCTTCCTGTCAGCTGCCGTGATGCCGTTGCCTCAGCAGACCACTCCAAATGTGATGGCTGATGCCACCACTGAATCGTAGAAGGTCTTAAGGAGTGCCCCTTGCACTCCAAAAGACCCGAGTCTCCTCAGGAGGAACAGCCTGCGCTGCCCCTTCTTGTAAAGCATGTAGGTGTTGTGTGTCCAGTCCACTTTATTGTTCAGGTGAACACCCAGGTACATGTAAGATGTCACCATCTCAATGTCTTGTTCCCTGGATGTTTACCGGTGCTGTGGGGGGTTGTCCATGCCTGTGGCAGTCCACCACCAGTTCCTTGGTTTTCCTCACATTGATCTAGAGGCAGTTCCGCAGACACCAGTCCACAAAGTCCTGGATAATTCCTCTGTACTCCATATCATCCCCATCAGAGACGAGGCCGACAATCACAGAGTCGTCAGAGAACTTCTGTAGATGGCAGTGTGGTGTATTGTGTGAAAAGTCAGCAGTGTAGATGGTGAACACGAAGGGAGCCAGAACTGTTCCCTGGGAGGGCCCCTGTACTGCAGATGATGGTGTCAGACACACAATCCTGGGACCTCACAAACACCCCGATGCCATGCTGGTAGACAAACTGAAGTGGATCCATTGCTGGTCCCACCAGGGGGCGGAGGTGGGCGAGGTGCAGCCTCTCCAGGGTCTTCATTAGGTGTGATGTGAGGGCCCCTGGCCTGTAGCTGTTCAGGTCCTTGGAGTGCGGAGTCTTCAGTACAGGTATTGTGCAGGATGTTTTTCCACAGCTGTGGTACCTTCCCAAGCTTCAGGCTCAGACCGAAGATGTGCTCCACGATCCCGCGCAGCTGGTCTGCACAGAACTTGAGGAGCCTCGAGCTGATGCCATCCAGACCAGCAGCCTTCTTCGCTTTGATCTTCTTCAGCTCAGCTCTCACCTGGGTCTTAAGTTGGATTCATGCTGCACCTCCGCTGTCCGCGTACGTGTGACCGGAAACCTCGTGTGACGAAATTTACGTTATCGTCTCCACTCCGCCAGTGTCCGCAGTGCTCGACCATGGACGGCCGCGTGCAGCCCAAATTTCGTGACCGCGTGGCCTGCCCACAATCTGAATGCATTGACAGAGCATGCGCAAGACTGAACATCCCATTCACAAGATGGCACTATCAACACAGCATACAAAGACAAAGTAGACGAGGAAGACGATGAGGAGGCGGAAGACGAGAATAAAGATATATGAATCCTTTTGCAGCAGCAGCAGCTTGAGCGGAGAAGAACAGTGGAAAAGGGTAATTCCTCCTTTCCTTGAAACGACACCATTGTTGTTGCTACAAAAAAAAAAAATGTGTGTTACTGTCGTATGTTTATAGCCAGTGAACAAACTGGCGTGTTGGCGCATTTGCACTACCCATAGGGCTGGGGCGAAACTACAAATAACAGTTGTGCACATGCGTCAACTGCTTGTCCTGGTAGACGAAAAAGTGAGCATGTACAACGCCGCATGCGCGCTGGGCTCGTCCAAAGGGCATGCAGACCAGAGGGGAAATGCACCATGAATAAGGCTTAACTGACGAAGGGAGGGTGGAGTTGAAATGGTGATGTTTGTTTCTTAAAGTGACAGGCTTTGAATCAGCACGTTTGAAGAAAGTCAAGAAAAATTAAAGACTAATTTGCTTCAATAATTAAAAAATTAAGAAAATCTGAACAAAATATGTCACAAGCACTTCATTAAGACATGAGTGAGCTGTTGAAATGTGTGAAAAGAGCAGTCAATGACCCCTTTAACTCAGTGACATAAAAATTTGGATGGGCCCAGCGCACATGTGGACCAAAGCGGACAAGAGGGGAAATGCAGCATGAATAAGGCTTTAGTGATAGACTGGGGCATCACTATTTAAGTGATTTCTTGATTGAGAACAGATGTGGCAGTATTCAGGCCTGGGTGTGGCTAAAGAAATTGAACTCAGCTTTCCAAAGATGTGATAAACCATCGGGGGGGCAATCACTTTTTCACACAGGGCCATGTAGGTTTGGATTTTTTTTTTTACCCTTATGGCGGATGATAAAATAAAGGCAGCGAAGTGAGGTTTTAAGTAGGTTTATTAAATCATACCGCCATCATAGGAACACCACCCCAGCCCTTGTGCAAGCAGGCTGGTGTGTGTCCTCCGGCTCTCAACCAAGAGACACAGAGTGTGTGTGTCAGCAGCAGCAGTTGAAGAGAGAGTGAGTTACAGAACATGTGCCGTATTTATACCCAGTTACAGACAATACATGAAAGACATGGGACATTTGCATCACAGTAAGAGCAGGAAGCCTGAATGTTTGCATTTGATTCATACAAAACAGCATGATACCAGCGGAAGGAGCTAGACACAAGAAGGCTGCCTATTGTTCTGTTAATCGCTCCAGATGCGCGCTCTGCATGTCCCAGTCTGTTGTGGGGGTTACGCCACACGCTCCCCCCCCCCAGAGGCCTCGGCAGGGGGCCGAGGCCTCGATAGTCCAGCTTTGGCAGCGAGCAGGGAAAGCTCTGTGCAAGGGAAGGTGGAGGGGGGTAGGGGGTAGTAAGTGCCGGCCCTGGACGGTGAAATCTCTGAGCCACGCAAAAATTGCTTGTTGATCCGCGATGTCGAGGGACTGTCCCGTTGAACGTGCAGAAATCCACAAGAAGAAAAATTAGTCACTGGCTCCTCTCGCGATTAAGTCCTGCAAGGATTAACAGCGGCCTTGAAGAAAAAAGGAAGTGGCGAGGATTAACAGCGGCCATGAAGAAAACAGGGGCGGCTGTAATAAAAAAAAACAAAAACAAAAGCAAAGGGACTTGGCGTGTTGACTTTAGGTGCGGGCACAACCTTAAAGCCCTCGGGGACCGCAGACTGCTGAATTCCCGTTGAGCGCCGTGGCTAAGACCATAAAATCCAGTGAGCAAGCTGCGTGCCTCAGGTGTACGAGCAAGCCTGAAGGGCCAGTGTGCAGCAGCGAAGGAGGAAGGCGGTCAGTGGAGCCGTATGTGTCCCGTGCGTGGTGCGCCGTCCTCGTAACTCCCCAGTGCGTGTGCCGGGGCTCCGTGCGTTGTTGGGCCAGCTGGAGAGGAGACAGGGTCAGGGAGCGTAATCATCCCTGTTCGATGTGTTGGAGCAGTGAAAGGAAGTGGACGATCTTTGTCCCTCGCGCTCATGCAGATGCGTTGGAGTGGTGAGAGGGAGGAGACGATCTTTGTCACTCGCTCGGCCATGGTGCGTTCAGGTCCACGCGCTGCATTCTCCGTCGGCCATGGAGGTTGCTGTTGTGGAGAGGGGACGAGGTGCATGCGCTCTCGTGTGGAGGAGCTGTGAGCGCGGCCGATCCAGCGTGGATGTGCCGATCTAGGTGTGCAGATCCCACCATGAAGTTTGCTGCGGCTTTCCCGGTCGTGGGTGATGTCCGGAGAGTTCCCTGAAGCAGAAGGAAGCTGCTGCGTTCGCTTGTCGTCGGAGCATCACCGCCGGGTGCTGCGTTCGCCGGCAGCGTGGCTGTCCAAGCCAGAAGGTTGCGTCGCACAAAGCGTGTGCGTCTTCGGGGTCACCAGTATGGCGGCTGATAAAATAAAGGCAGCGAAGTGAGGTTTTAAGTAGGTTTATTAAATCATACCACCATCATAGGAACACCACCCCAGCCCTTGTGCAAGCAGGCTGGTGTGTGTCCTCCGGCTCTCAACCAAGAGACACAGAGTGTGTGTGTCAGCAGCAGCAGTTGAAGAGAGAGTGAGTTACAGAACATGTGCAGTATTTATACCCAGTTACAGACAATACATGAAAGACATGGGACATTTGCATATGAGAGACATACATAACAATAAGGAGATTGCTGGCCTCTGCTCCAGCTGCAGGACAAAGAGGTTACAAGGCACATCTACATATTGATATCAGTCCCTAGGTCACAGTAAGGACAGGACGCATGAACACAATGCATGAATGGCACATTAACATCAGAGTAGTGAGCCAGAAGAAGCGGGGCTGCCTGTAGACATTAATACACACATTTCACTGTTCTGTTATTTGCTCTAGCCGAGCGCTGTGTCTGTCCCAGTCTGTTGTGGGGGTTACGCCACACCCTTAATAAACACCTTCATTTAAAAACTATTTTGTGTTTACTTGTTATCTTTGTCAAATATTTAAATTTGTTTGATGATCTGAAACATTTAAGTGTGACAAACGTACAAAAAAATGAGAAATCAGCAAGGGGGCAAACACTTTTTCACACCACTGTATGTCCATCATTTGATATTTACTGTATGTATGGCTGCTGATTGGTCTAATTTACAAATGCCCCAAGTGGGTACCACGTAACAATAGCCTATCAGAGGAATTATTTTGACATATGACTATGCAAACGCCAATGAGAAGTAAGAAATAATTAGCTTGGCCAAAATGTCTGGAAAAAAGTTTGAGAGTGGTGCTCATAAAATTGAGAGGAAAAGAGCTTAAAGAAAATGAATTGCTCAAAAAAATCCTGAAGCGTAAAGGATTTTTCTAAACGGGAGCATCAAGTGCAGGAGACAAGTGGGCCGTTAAAGCACTCACCTGGAGAAGAAGGGCAAAGGCAGAAGAATGATTGCTTACATCAGACAGCTGTGTGTGGGACAGTGGACTCCGAATTTGGTAAAAAGTAGACTGGATCAAGCACGTATCCATAGAGTATGACTATATTTGTGAGCTGGACTTAAAGGATATAATGAAGGATTTTTCTTTAAAGAAGGCCAGAAGAAAAAACTTCTAAAAAGGTAAGACATGCTATATGTTGATTCAAGATATTTAAAGTATTCATTTTGTTCCCAATAGATACGTTGATACCAGCTGCAGCTTTCCCAGTGTCTTCTGTCACCAAGTTGACACATGGGCCTTATAATAAAAATGTGAAATTTCTAGGTATAGTGTTTTTTTTCTTCTTGTAGTATTAAATATGACTATGAATATCAATATTTTTAAGGTATTATCAAGGTAAAAATTCCCAGTATTATGGCAATACTAACGTCCACAACATCATGGCACCAAGCAATAGTTAAAACCCTCTGTCCCTTATTTGGCTGTGAGAAAGTTGGCAACCCTACTGCAGACACTACTGATGCCATTGCTTCAGCCTGTCCTCCCATCTTCTTCCTGTAGCCGTCCTTAGATCTTCCTCCTTAGCTCCCTCTGTATGGACTTCAGTCCCTCGTTATGAGAAAGGTCTTCTTTTTTTTTTTTTTTTTTAGGAAAAATTTGCAAATTTATGCGAAAGAAAGTTTGTTTAAAAACATTTACAAGGAAAATTTGAGAAAATTTCATAAAATTTCATGTCATAAAAAAGTTTAAAATTTTTGAGGAAAAAGTAAATCTGAAAAGCAAATTTTTGAGGGAAAAACTCAAATTTATGAGAAAAAAGTTGAAAATTTACAGAAAACGAGCACTTTGAGGCGAGTGCAATATCCTCTGCCTCCGTTTTCTTTGAAGACCCCAATATTTATTGACGGAGAGCAGTTTTCAACAATATAATTACTGTGGCAGAACCAAATTATGATAAACCCATCATCTATAAATATACAACAGAGTATAGAGGGAATGCATTGGAACAGAAGTCTTAGTTACAGGAGAGTTACCATAGTTACACAAGCTGCCACGTGTTTTGAGAGGCAGACATGTTGGAGCTTTAGTTTGTATGCAGAAAAACAAAAATTACACTAAATTTAGTCACAGTAGTACAAAAAGTGCCTTTTTTACTATAGATGTCAGTACCACCCTGTTTAGTTTACTAGTGTAGCGGTTTGATTCAACCCCCCCACAACACAGAGACAGAACACAGAGACGGTCAGCTCGCACTCCTTGGTTTTTCCCACTGCACTACCGAGATGTAATGTGCCATGCATGTATTGTGATGTAATGTGCCATTCATTTATAGTGTTCATGCGTCCTGTCCTTACTGTGACCTAGAGGCTGAGATCAATATGTAGATGTGCCTTGTGACCTCTTTGTCCTGCAAGCCGGAGCAGAGGCTGCATCTGCCTATTGTTATGTAGGTCTTACAAATGCAAATGTCTCATGCCTGTTCTGCAGTCCCTTTGATCAGACCAACTGCTGTGAATCTGCTTTGATGTATTGTTTGAGTTTGGTATAAATACTGCACAGGTTCTGTAACACATCCTCTCATTCCCACTTCTGCAACTGCTGCTGCTGGACACAGACTTTGTGTCCCTCTTCTCTGAGAGCCGTTTGGGCTCGCTCCCGGCGCGCATGCACGGCGCCGGGAGCGGAGCCCGTGACGGCGGTATGATAATAAACTCTACTTAAAACCACAGCATTCGCTGCTTATTATTTTTTTATGCCGCCGCACTTGAC
This sequence comes from Pholidichthys leucotaenia, assembly GCA_020510985.1. NCBI lineage: Eukaryota > Metazoa > Chordata > Actinopteri > Cichliformes > Pholidichthyidae > Pholidichthys > Pholidichthys leucotaenia. Next base: position 299,243,854 of record CM035840.1, read on the forward strand.
TGTAATGATGTGTGGGTAAGGGCACACGAGTGAAGAACTGGTTCTGGGCCTGTAATTATTTATTCATCTATTTTTTGTCAATAGAAGATGGAATGATGAGATTAGCTTTCCACATTGCAAGCAGGAACTCTGTATACTCCTGCGACCGAATGCTGTGTGCTTTTTGTGTTTTACTGCATAAACCCTATTGCTGCCACACATTTTTGCCACTCAGTGTTTTGTAACTGCCATGAGCTCTACTCAGTGACATTATGTGCATACCCTCTATACCACCCATAGTTGTAGGTTAAAATCCCAAGGTGAACCCATGTATCCAGGTGGTGGATGACCCTCAATTTCCCCTCTGGGGATCAATAAAGTATACTATGTGGAGAATGGGGAAAGATGAGGCTGAGTTTATTTCTCAAATCAGATTTATTCACATTCTCCAATATCATCCAAACACAGAAAGAGAAAAAGAGAATGAATCTTCCAACATCTGTCCCTTTTATACCCAGGACATCAAACATACAGTCACATGGTACTTAATCCCAGTCACAATGTAACTTCCCCCCGATCTTAACACACTCCACCTCCCAGTCTCTGGCCGCTGGGCGAAATCCCCCAAGGCTATCTCTTTGCATGCCAAAGACTAAACTTCACACCCTCGTGTTATCTCCAGAGCAGCTCAGTCCTTTGTTCCGTCTCAGATGTGAAGCCTAAGGTAGTATACGTATGAATCATGCTGTCATATACATATGTGCATATATGTGTCCCACATGACCCCCCCCCCCCCCAAACGTCTAAGATGGAACAACCGTAATAACAGTCTGCAAGTCATGGTAAAATTATTACACATCAGTCCACGTGTCGCTTAGGCCTCAGTCGCCTCCCATATCTGCTGTAAGCGGGCTTTACCACTCTCGCGGCGCCCTCCTGCTGGGGAGCTGCTGCCTGAGGATTAGAACTGTTAGTCAATCCCTGTGGGTGTCCTGATGAATGCTCCTTAGGGGGTCTGCCGCGCCGAGGAGCCGTAGCCAACAGCACATTTTCGTCGGCCAACACAAAGGCGGGTTTGAGTCTGTTTATGCCAATCTGTTCTTCCCTGCCCCCCAAATCTAGCAAAAAATGCTTATCCCCTGTTTCCAGCACTCTAAAAGGTCCATCATAAGGTGGCCACAATGGGGGGCGATGCGCATCGTGTCTGACAAAAACAAACTCCGCATTTTTTAAGGCCTTAGGCACAAAAACGCGCGGAAAACTGTGATGAACGGGGCCAGGAAGCGTGCTCGATCTCGTGTCGCTCTGCAACCGCTGAGCAGGGGGGCACTCTGGCGCAGGATTATCTGGGAGAAATTCCCCGGGCAGCCGGAGTGGCTGTACAAAAACTAACTCAGCTGGGGAGGCTTTTAAATCCTCTTTAGGTGCAGAACGCAACCCCAATAAAACCCATGGTAGCCTGTCCACCCAATTTGCATCCGTAAGCGACGCTCTGAGGGCTGCTTTCAATGACCTATGGAAACGTTCGCATAAACCATTAGCCTGCGGGTTGTACGCAGTAGTGCGGTGGATCGTTACCCCCAGGCTGCGGGCCATCACTGACCAAAGCTCGGAAACAAATTGAGGACCTCTGTTGGACGTAATGTCCGACGGAACTCCAAAACGCGTTACCCATGCCGTTAAAAACGTGCACGCTACCTCCTCGGCTGTGGTTGATGCCAGTGGGACCACTTCCGGCCAACGCGTGGTGCGGTCCACCATTGTCAAAAGGTGTGTGCACCCCTGTGACGGTGGGAGGGGGCCTACGAGGTCGACATGCACATGATCGAACCTCTTAGCCGGGATGTGAAACGGCTCCAAGGGAGCTCTAGTGTGTTTGTGTATTTTAGCTCGTTGACAAGCCACGCAGGCTGCTGCCCACTCTCTAACTTGCTTGCGCAGGCTCGGCCATACAAATTTCTCTCCTACCATTTTGACCGATGCGCGCACCCCCGGGTGCGCCAGAGAATGAATCAAGTCAAAAACGCGGCGGCGCCACGCGGTCGGTACCACCGGGCGCGGTCGACCCGTGGAGACATCGCAGATTAGGGGGGGGCATACCATCTTGTAACACCCTGTTCTCCAGCCTTAACCCTGTTGGTCCAGACTGGAGGGCGCGCACGTCCGCGTCACTAACCTGATCCGCGGCCATGGCTGCATAATCTATCCCTGCGCGGACTGCGGCGGCGCGCACTTCCGCGTCGCTAGCCTGCTCCGCGGCCATGGTTGCACAATCTACCCCTACGCGGACTGGGGTCGCTACAGCGCGCGAGAGACAGTCTGCCACCACATTAAGTTTACCCGCTACGTGCTGAATATCGGTAGTAAACTCTGAGATTGCAGCCAGCTGCCTCTGCTGCCAGCCCGACCACGGTTCTGAAACCTTGGCCATCGCGAAAGTAAGCGGCTTGTGGTCAACGAACGCAGTGAAACGGCATCCCTCCAGCCAGAACTGGAAGTGGCGAATGGCTAAGTGGAGAGCTAACAACTCCCTGTCGAATGCGCTGTATTTTCGCTCACTATCGCGCAACGTCCTGCTGAAAAAGGCGAGCGGCTGCCAAACCCCGGCGACCTGCTGCTTTACGACCGCTCCTATGGCCATATCTGACGCATCAGTAGTGAGCGCTATGCGGGCCATGGGGTCTGGATGTGCTAACAACGCAGCGTTTGCCAGGGCTGTTTTGACCTCCGCGAATGCATGCTCCCGCTCAGGAGACCATTCGATTTTGCTTGTGGGTTTTTGTTTTTTTAGCGCGGCATACAATGGTTGCATGAGCTGCGCTGCGCGGGGGAGGAAGCGGTTATAAAAATGTACCATTCCCAAAAACTCTTGCAACGCTTTGACCGTTTGTGGCTGGGGAAAATTTGTTATTGCACGCACTTTGTCAGGCAGAGGGACGGCTCCTTCTGGAGAGATGCGATGCCCCAAAAAATCAATCTGCGTCACCCCGAACTGACACTTTGCTGGGTTGATTATTAACCCGTGCTCCCCCAACCTCCGGAAAACTGCCGTGAGGTGATTTTCGTGTTCGTCTTCGGACGCGCTGGCTACCAAGATGTCGTCCAGGTAGATGAACACGAAAGGGAGATCACGCAACACCACGTCCATCATGCGCTGGAACGTCTGCGCAGCGCCTTTAAGCCCAAACGGCATGCGCAAAAACTCGAAAAGATCAAACGGAGTTATTACCGCCGTTTTGGGAATGTCCTCAGCGCGTACTGGGACTTGATGGTACCCGCGGACCAAGTCTATCTTAGAAAAAATGCACACCCCCGCCAAATGAACGGAAAAATCTTGGATATGTGGGATTGGGTAGCGGTCGTGCGCTGTAGCGTTGTTCAGCCTGCGGAAATCTCCGCAAGGACGCCATGAGCCGTCGGCTTTAGGGACCATGTGAAGCGGGGAAGCCCATGGGCTCTTCGAACGTCTGATGATGCCTAACTTTTCAAGGCTGGCGAACTCCTCGTGCGCTATGGACAGTTTAGCTGCATCCAAGCGCCGAGCTTTTGCAAAAACGGGCGGTCCGGTGGTAGTAATAAAGTGTTCCACTCCGTGTTTAGCGACAGCTGCTGAAAATGTGGGAACCGTGAGTGCTGGGAACTGAGTGAGCAGTGTGTGAAACTTAACCACCTGCTGTTGCAACGTTGGCTTGTGCTGTGGGCGGGGTCACTCGGGCTGCACTGGGAATAGAATAAAAAGAAAGTGCATTAACCAGGCACCTATTAGCAAGATCAACCAACAAACCATGTGAGCACAGAAAATCAGCCCCTAACATATTGAAGTTCACTGCAGCTATAACAAAAGTCCACTCAAATGTACGGCTGTGTAGGGACAGAAGCAGAGTCTTCTCACCGAAGGTCTTAATCCTCGAGCCGTTCGCTGCTGACGCTCCGTGCCCTCCGGGACCCGCCAGCCGGTCAGCGTATGTAGGCATGATGAAGCTCACTTGGGAGCCTGTGTCCACGAGGAATTGCCTCCCCGATCGCGCATCCGTCAAGTAGAGCAGCTTGTTCTCCTCCCCGAGGGCCGCAGCTGCTATCGACCCCCGGTCTTGGCGTTTCCCGAGCTCCTGAACTGGCACGGTGGTATACATTTGCGTGCCCTCTCTGCGAAGCGGCGATGGTAAAAACAGAGGTCATCTCCTCCGCGATCCCTGGCCCTCGCCGCCGCCATTGTCGGTGGGTCTGGTACTGCCGCCTCTGGCCCCCTGTCGTCTCTGGCCGCCGCGCCGAGCTCCGTCGCTGCTGCGGTGGCTGCGCGCTGTCTGCGCGCTGTCTGCTGGCGTTGAGAATCCGTTGTGCCTCCGGGGCCAGCGCGCGGAAGTCCCGCTGGGCCATCAACGGTGAACCGGCCAGGGTCACTCTCGTTCCAAAAAGCTCTGCACATATCGAGCCATGCGGTTGTCGAGCTTGGAAATAACGTGGTAGAATTTGGTGTCATCTACCGTTATCCCCCGGAGGGCAAACTGTGCCTCGACCAAGTGGAACCAGGAGCACGGGTTGTCTTGCCAGAAGTCTGGTAGCTTGACTGTGGCTGCGTTCGCCTGGCTGGCTCCTGATGAGTCCGGCTCGGGGGAATTACTTCTGCTCATGATACGTCATAGGGTCACCAGTGTGGAGAATGGGGAAAGATGAGGCTGAGTTTATTTCTCAAATCAGATTTATTCACATTCTCCAACATCATCCAAACACAGAAAGAGAAAAAGAGAATGAATCTTCCAACATCTGTCCCTTTTATACCCAGGACATCAAACATACAGTCACATGGTACTTAATCCCAGTCACAATGTAACTTCCCCCCGATCTTAACACACTCCACCTCCCAGTCTCTGGCCGCTGGGCGAAATCCCCCAAGGCTATCTCTTTGCATGCCAAAGACTAAACTTCACACCCTCGTGTTATCTCCAGAGTGGCTCAGTCCTTTGTTCCGTCTCAGATGTGAAGCCTAAGGTGGTATACGTATGAATCATGCAGTCATATACATATGTGCATATATGTGTCCCACATGACCCCCCCCCCCCCCAAACGTCTAAGATGGAACAACCGTAATAACAGTCTGCAAGTCATGGTAAAATTATTACACATCAGTCCACATGTCGCTTGGGCCTCAGTCGCTTCCCATATCTGCTGTAAGCGGGCTTTACCACTCTTGCGGCGCCCTCCTGCTGGGGAGCTGCTGCCTGAGGATTAGAACTGTTAGTCAATCCCTGTGGGTGTCCTGATGAATGCTCCTTAGGGGTCTGCCGCGCCGAGGAGCCGTAGCCAACAGCACATTTTCGTCGGCCAACACAAAGGCGGGTTTGAGTCTGTTTATGCCAGTGCTTCTCAATTATTTTTTGCAAAGCCCCCCCTAGGAAAGAGAAAATATTTCGCGCTCCCCCAACTCGCCGCAGTGACTATAAATAAGATCATTATCTATAAAAATTGTATAAGTATACCTAAAATTGTATCCTTTTTAACATTAACAAAAGAAAAAAGCAATATAAATCAACTTTCAACAAATATTAACTTTATTTTGCCACACAGAAACCCTGTTATAGTCTAAAACAGAAAAAAAAAACTTAAAGTGCATCAAAGTGCCTGAAATAAAAAATATGTCAATCCTTATTTAAACTAGAAACATTTTTGACCAACTGAACCATTTGATGCTGAGAAAAATAATTCAGTCAATAAATAACATTAAATGTAAATTGATCTGGAACATTAACACAGGAGTACCAATATATTTAACATTTTAGTCTGAAGAAAAAGGTAGAAAAAGGCAGTATCAACTCCTCTGCAATTGTGTGGGGTTTTTTGCACTGCGCAATTTGGTGCGCCACTTTAAATGATGCTGAAAGTGCTCGCTGGTTTACTGATGTAGCGTTCACAAAGCGGGATGATTGTTGGCCGTACTCCGCACGTTTTTGCTGAAAAAAATCAAGCGGCTTATCAACGTGTTGAGGATGTAATGTCTGTAGGTGACGTCTTAATTTATTTGGCTTCATGCTGTCCGCTGCCAACACTTTCAGACACAGTGAACACACCGGTCTTTCCTCGTCTCCCACCGTAGTCAGAGTGAAGCCAAGCGCTAGATAAGCTTCGTCATATTTCCTCGTCTTAGCTTTTGGGAGACTTTCATTTGTCTCTTTACCTGTGTCGCTCTCCGCCTTTCTTTTCTTTACTGTTAAATATTTCTCCATGGTGTCTCTCGAGGGGTTTGTTGACAGCAATTTAAAAAGTTTTAAACTCCCGCACAGATTTTGACAATGAGAGCGCCACTGCACCACCTGCTGCCGTGGATGTGCAATTACACTTTACACGGCAAAAGCAAAGCCTGTTCCCCGGGGTCACATGCGCCCCTCCCGGCATCGCATCGCGCGCCCCACTATTTGAGAAGGACTGGTTTATGCCAATCTGTTCTTCCCTGCCCCCCAAATCTAGCAAAAATGTATGTATGAATCATGCAGTCATATACATATGTGCATATATGTGTCCCACAACTAAATCTAAAAAAAAATCTAAATGTAGCAAGTATGGTGACCATAGAGAGCTTTACACATATAATAGAGCATAGGGAATGCCAGCCTTTACCTTCCAGACCCCAAACCTGTAGTCAGAGGTTATGGTCTCAGAGTGAACCTGTGTACCAGGTTTGGTGACCCTAGCTTTCTTTGTTGTTGAGATATACTTTATAAGCCATATTGATGTTGACCTTTGACCTTGCGATTCCAAAACCATAGTCACACTTCAGGGTCACAGGATAAACCTGTGTACAAAGTTTGGTGACCCTAACTGTACTCGTACAGTAGTAAGGCATAGGGAATGTTGACATTTTGACCCCAAACCCATAGTCAGAGGTCAGGATCCCATAGTGAACCTGTATACCAGATTTGGTGGCCCTAGCGTTACTTGTTTTATAGTAGTAGTAAATTTACCATAATGCAATGTCAACTTGACCCCAAACCCATAGTTAGGTCAGAGTGTAAGTTGTCCAAGATGTGCATTAGATAAAATTACTGTATCAATTTGAAAAGCCTACATCATTTCTTTCAGTAGTTACTGTGTTTAGAAGATTTAGGGAAAATCTGACCTCTGGCAATTGACCACAAGGTCATCCAATTTGAGTGAAATTGAAATATGCGCATCATCAGAGTATATCAAACCATGATACCAAGTTTCAAAACAATCGAAACAAAACTGTAGGAGTTAGGAGCAAATTTATTTATTTTTTTGCATTTCTGCTTAGAATTGGCTGTTCAGTCATTCATTTACATACAGTAACTTGATATACAGTAGAAAGGTTTATGATGATATTGTGGAGATAGTTCTTTTTTCCAGGTTGGGGGGGGGGCACTGATTTACAGCTGTGAATAAAGACTGGGGGGATGGCATCTCCTCTCAAATCAACTACTTCTTATTGCCATTTCACACATTTGTACAACTAAATTAGATACTATGCAGTGCAGAAGTTGGGTGTTTATACACATACCATGTCCTCCTCTTGAGTCAGTTTTGTGGATCACATGACTCACGCCATCTTGATGGCTGCTAGCTACTTTAGTAGCTGTGCAGAAGTAGTCCAGGATGAAGCCACCATTGTGGGGAGACTTGAATAACGAAACCGAATTGTCTTCCATTTCAGTTTATTCAAGAAATCATTCCACTGTCTGCTCTTATTCTTGAGCAGCGAACAAAGAGAGTGAACACACCAAAGTTCTCTCATTTAAACATTCTCACATCAAACCATTTCCCTCGCGGGGGAAATCACACATCTATATCAAAGTCTCTTTATTCACATTCATTAGCCTTTTATTTACATAACTCCCCCTTCTCTCCTCTCGAGCCTCAGTGGTCAGGAAGTCTTCTGTCCCCTGTCCTCCGCAGGGGGTCCAGGCTCTGTGGCTCCACACCGCAGGGGGCTGGCTCTCCTTCATCGTGAGGTTAAATCACATATGCAGTGTCCAACATATACATGTCTCACAACACAGCCATATAACCCCCCCCCCAAACGATGAAGAACAGACTAAGTCCCAAAATTTAATAGCACCTTACTCACTACTGAATAATCAACACCAACATTCAGTCTGTGCGCCGCTTGGGCTTCAGCCGTCTGCCGAATCTGCTGTGCGTTGGCCCCGCCTTGCCTGCGGTGCTGTTCTGCTTCGGGTCTGTTGACTGAGGAAGAGAGTGGTTAATTGCCCTCTGCGGGGGCCTGCCTCGTCGAGGCGCCACCGCGACCGGTACAGAAACGTCCTTCATGACAAAAGCAGGTTTCAGTCTGTCAATGCTGACTGTCTCTTTTCTGTCTCCAAAATCTAGCACAAATTGCTTATCACCTGCCTCCAGCACTCGAAATGGCCCTTCGTAAGGTGGTTTGAGCGTTGCTTTAAGGGCTTCGCGCCTGACAAAAACGAAATCGGCATTTTTCAAAGCCTTGGGGACGAAAACTCGTGGAAAAGCGTGATGAACCGGACCCGGGAGCGTGTCTGCCCCCGTGCCGACTAACGGTCCCAGAGCAGAGAGAGGTGGGGGCTCTGGGTGCTCTGGTAAAAACTCGCCCGGCAGCCTCAGAGTTTGTGCGAATACCAGCTCCGCTGGGGAGGCGTCTAAGTCCTCTTTAGGCGCAGAACGCAACCCTAATAAAACCCATGGAAGTTTATTTACCCAATCTGCATCCGTGAGCGACGCTCTGAGTGCTGCCTTCAAAGACCTATGAAAACGCTCGCATAAACCATTAGCCTGAGGGTGGTAAGCCGTAGTGCGGTGAATTTTGGCTCCTAAGCCGTTGGCCATCGCTGACCACAGCTCAGAGATGAATTGCGGTCCTCTATCGGACGTAATGTCCGATGGAACCCCGAAGCGCGCCACCCAAGCCGTTAAAAAAACGCGAGCCACCTCCGCGGCCGTGGTCGTCGCAAGTGGGACCACTTCCGGCCAACGTGTGGTGCGGTCCACCATTGTCAAAAGATACGTGAACCCCTGTGATGCCGGTAGGGGGCCCACAAGGTCGACGTGCACATGGTCGAACCTTCTGGCCGGAATGCGGAACGGTTCTAACGGGGCTCTTGTGTGCCTGTGAATTTTGGCCCGTTCACAGGAAATGCAGGTTTTTGCCCATTCCTTCACGTGCTTGCGCAGGCACGGCCAAACAAACTTTTCCGCCACTAGTTTCACCGACGCGCGCACCCCTGGGTGCGCCAGTGAGTGGACCGAGTCAAAAACACGGCGGCGCCACGTGGCCGGAACCACCGGACGCGGGCGTCCCGTCGACATGTCGCAGATCAGGGGGGGCATACCGGTTTGTAAACACTTGCTCTCCAGCCTCAACCCTGTTGGTCCAGACTGGAGCGAGCGCACGTCTGCGTCCGCCCCCTGGTCCGCTGCCATGGCTGCGTAATCTATACCCACGTGCACCGGGGCTGCGCGCGCCACCGTGCCGCTCTCCTGCGGCGCGGTCACGGTGGCCTGTTCTGCCTCTGCACGTGTTGGGGTCGTGAACGCGCGTGAGAGACAATCCGCTACTACATTGAATTTGCCCGCGACGTGCCTAATGTCAGTGGTAAATTCCGAGATTGCGGCCAGCTGCCTCTGCTGCCTGCCGGACCACGGATCTGAAATTTTGGCCATGGCGTATGTGAGCGGCTTGTGGTCCACATAAGCGGTGAAGCACCGTCCTTCCAGCCAGAACTGGAAATGACGAATAGCCAAATGCAGCGCCAACAGTTCTCTGTCAAACGCGCTGTATTTTCGTTCAGCCGCGCTTAAAGATTTGCTAAAGAAAGCCAAAGGCTGCCAAACTCCGGCTACCTGTTGCTCAATAACGGCCCCTATGGCTAAATCTGAAGCGTCTGTCGTCAGCGCGATACGTGCTGCAGGGTCTGGGTGGGCCAGGAGCGCAGCGTCAGCCAAGGCTTTTTTAACCTCTGTGAACGCGCGCTCCCGCTCCGGGGACCATTCGACCGCCTGGGTCGGCTTTTGTTTTTTGAGCGCGGCATATAACGGTTGCATGATTTGAGCTGCGTGGGGCAGGAACCGGTTATAAAAATTTACCATCCCCAAGAATTCCTGTAGTGATTTGACCGTTTGTGGACGGGGAAAATCCGCTACCGCGCGTACTTTCTCTGGTAACGGAACCGCTCCCTCCGGGGAGACGCGGGGACCCAAAAAATCAATCCGCTCAACGCCGAACTGGCACTTGGCTGGGTTAACTATTAAGCCGTGCTCTCCCAGCCTCCTAAAAACTGCTGTGAGGTGCGTTTCGTGTTCGTCCTCTGAAGTACTCGCGACCAAAATGTCGTCGAGGTACACAAACACGAAAGGGAGATCGCGTAACACGGCATCCATCATCCGCTGAAATGTTTGCGCCGCCCCTTTGAGACCAAACGGCATGCGTAAAAATTCGAAAAGTCCGAACGGGGTTATTACCGCTGTTTTAGGAATGTCCTCCGGTTGGACCGGGACTTGGTGATAGCCGCGAACTAGATCAATCTTTGAAAAAATGCGCGCCCCCGCCAGGTGCACCGAAAAATCCTGAATGTGCGGGATGGGATAACGATCGTGTGCCGTAGCGTTGTTTAGCCTGCGGTAATCCCCGCACGGTCTCCAGGAGCCATCGGCTTTCGGTACCATGTGCAGCGGCGAAGCCCACGGGCTCTTCGACCTACGAACGATGCCCAGCCTCTCCAGGCTGGCGAACTCCTCGCGCGCAATGGCGAGCTTAACTGCATCCAAGCGCCGAGCTTTTGCAAACACGGGAGGACCAGAAGTGGGGATAAAGTGTTTCACCCCGTGCTTCGCGACCGTCGCTGAAAAAGTGGGCACAGTGAGCGCTGGAAATTGGGTGAGGAGTGTGTGAAACTTACCACCTGCTGTAGCGACGTGGGTCTGTACTGGTGGCGGGGACACTCGAGCTGAACAGGGGAGAGAGTAAAAAGAGAGTGCATTTACCAGCCGTCTATTAGCAAGATCAACTAACAGATTGTGTGAACACAAAAAATCCGCGCCCAACATGTTGAAACTCACCGCCGCTATTACAAAAGTCCATTCATATGTGCGGCCATGTAAGCATAAAGGCAAGGTCCTTCTCCCGTAGGTGTTGATGTTCGAGCCATTTGCCGCTGTAGCTCCGTCACCGTGGGGTCCAGCCACCCGGTCCGCGTATGTTGGGGTGATGAAGCTCACTTGTGCTCCGGTGTCAATGAGGAACACTCGTCCGGAGCGCGCATCCGTGATGTAGAGCAGCTTGTTGCGTTCTCCGAGGGTCGAAGCTGCTAGCGACCCCCGGTCTTGCCGTTTCCCGAACTCCTGAAGATGCAGGGCGGCACACACCTGCGTGCCTTCTCTGCGAACCTCCGATGGTAAAAGCAGAGATCTTCTCCTCCGCTGTGTCGTGCCCGCGCCTCTGCCGCCGGGCTATTGGCTCCCCCTCGTCGCGGCCGTGTTGCCGCCGTCGTCGGCCAGTCTGGTTCTGCCGCCTCTGGCTCCCCGCTGTCTCGGGTCGCTGCTGTGGTTGCTTGCCCGCCGCAGGCGTCCAGGATCCCATCTGCCTCCTGGGCCAGCTCCCGGAACTCCTCCAGGGTGTGACACTTTTTGCCGGCCAGCGTGCTTCTCGCATGCGCCGGGAGGTTGGAGAGGAAGATGAACTGAAAAATGAAATCATCGTTGTCCAACCCTCTCAGCTGTATCATCTCCTCCATCAGGACGCTCGGCCTGTGTCCACCTTGGTCTAGCAAAGACAGGATCCTCCTCGCCCTCACTTCAGCCGAGGGGGTGAAAAACTTGATGAGGGTGGATTTCAGCTTGCCGTACCTGTCGGTCGCGGGTGGCTGCTCCACCAAGCTTTGCACGCACCGAGCTGTGCTGTTGTCCAGTTTAGTGATGACATGGTGGAACTTAGTGTCATCCACCGTTACTCCTGCGAGCGCGAACTGCGACTCTGCTTGCAGAAACCACGACCGTGGGTTATCCTGCCAGAAATCAGGCAGCTTAACGGCCACTGCGCTCGCCAGCTCTGAGCGCTGTGAGTCCGGGACCCTGAGAATTTCTTCGTTCATTCTCAACGTCGTCAGTCACCAATGTGGGGAGACTTGAATAACGAAACCGAATTGTCTTCCATTTCAGTTTATTCAAGAAATCATTCCACTGTCTGCTCTTATTCTTGAGCAGCGAACAAAGAGAGTGAACACACCAAAGTTCTCTCATTTAAACATTCTCACATCAAACCATTTCCCTCGCGGGGGAAATCACACATCTATATCAAAGTCTCTTTATTCACATTCATTAGCCTTTTATTTACATAACTCCCCCTTCTCTCCTCTCGAGCCTCAGTGGTCAGGAAGTCTTCTGTCCCCTGTCCTCCGCAGGGGGTCCAGGCTCTGTGGCTCCGCACCGCAGGGGGCTGGCTCTCCTTCATCGTGAGGTTAAATCACATATGCAGTGTCCAACATATACATGTCTCACAACACAGCCATAACCATTATGTTATCGTCACACAGTTATTACGAATCTGATCGAGATGGTCACTTTTGTCAATAGCAGTTAGCGGCTAACTGCAATATAGCTTCGGCCCATTCCCACATTAGTTTACCTCCTTCTTGGCATCTATCAAATTTGAGTGGATTTTTAAATAGTGTTCTATGTCATTTAAATGGGCTTTGTCATTTAATAAAGATATTTACTCAGTTGATAGAAACTGACATTAAATAATCCCGATTATACTTTAAGTTTACTTTCCCCTCTGGGGATCAATAAAGTACACAAAATCAAATCAAAAAAGTTGCACTGAAACTAACAGTTTTGTTTGAACATCTTTATTTACAAAAGAGAAGGAACCGTAGAGTACAGATTAAAGCTGGAGTCTGTTAGTTTTTATAACAATAAAGTTAGACACATTTTACAGTAAATCTGCAGACAGGGAGACAAATTATACCGATGAACAATTTTAAATTAATCTGATGGTGTGTGTGAAATGATGTGGAAATGTACCTGCCAAATCTTTTTTATTTATAGAACATAAATGAAAATGTAAAAAGCAAAACAGCAGAAATAGGAACACTGACTGTAAAAATGATATTTCAGAAATTACTGGCTTAAGGAAGTTGACGTTTCCTTTTTGCTTACTACCATATTTGGATTAAAAAGTCAATTTTTTTTGAGCACTTTAATTTGTCTTTCCAAAAATAAATATGTTCTATTGCGCCGTTTTGAAATGTGCAGCCCTGGAGCCACACTTTTTTTTCTTTTTGCCATGACCAGAGTCTTCCTTGCACATCACAAACCCTGAAGTCACAAATCTGCCAAATAAATTTACAAAAAGCAAATCTATAACTAATAACTCATCCATCCATCTTCTTCTGCTAACAGGAAGTTACTCATTTAAAAAGAGTCATTTTTGTGAATAGCACATTCTGATAAAACTGGCTGCAAATTTAATGGGGGGGGGGGGAGATTACAAATTTTAAAGGTCCCATACTGTGCATTTTCCAGAAAATAATTTTAACATCCTCAAGGACATATTGATGTAGTTTTAAAGACCAAAAATAATTTGTTTTACATCTCATCAAACACAGTCATAAAGCTCTGTTTCAGCCTGTTCATTCCTATTCATAAGCCCCTAATCTGACTGGGTGGGGAGTTTCTGAGTGGGCCAATCATATTAATAAAGGCAGGGCTTGTTGATCTAAGAGCTTAAATAAATGCAGTGTGTATTTGTGATGTGAGCATTTTGATGTTTCAGCATGTGATCCAGGGCTTTAGTTTGATTTTAGAATTTTGCACAATAATGGGACCTTTAAAGGAAACCTCTTTATAAGAAGAAGATGCAAAATTACCAGAAAGTCACAAATTTGTGGTAAGTTATTTAAAAGGGAAAAAAACTTACCATGCGTAAAATGGCTTAAAATTGTTACTTGAAGCTTAAATGTAATTTTAATGTAAGAAGTGATAAAACACCCGCAGTCTTACTGTGTTACATGAATGCAGAGAATCTATAATAAACTACACAAGATAAACTAAACCATCATTCAGGACAAATGGTAATGTAATTTAATTTTTAACGCCAATAATGTGTAACAGTCCCCAGGTGAGGAAAAAAGTTCCTGTATAGTTAAAAAAAAAAAACAACAAAAACAAAACTTTGGCTCTGGCTGGACTAACAGGGAAATTGCGCTGATGTATTTACAGAGAAATAATAAGCTGCTGTTGCCAGTTCAGCTGCAGCTTTAAGGCCAAATAGTACAGATCAATGAAGATTTTTAACCACTGGAACCACTCAGATTTTAATGAGTAATCCTGGACCATATTGTGCTCATTTTCAGCCATAACATATATGCTCAATTATGAAGATGATATCCAAAATGTTGGGTCCCTTGGTAGCCAGTCTTGCCGTGGATACCTTCTTGACTGCTGCTAGCTAGTGCAGAGGGAGTCCAGGATGAAGCCATGATTATGTTCTCATCACATGGGTATTACGAGTCTGACCGAGATGCTAAATCCAACCTTGGCTTGTCAGTTTTAACATTAGCAGTTAGTGGCTAACTGTGATTTAGCTTTGGCCCATTTCCACATTAGTTTATCCCCTTCTTGGCATCTATCAAATTTGAGTGATTTTTTTTTTTTTAGTGTTGTATGTTATTTAAATGGACGTTGAATCATTTAATAATGATGGTGATTTACTCAGTTGATAGAAACTGACATTAAATACCGTAATCCTCTATAGTAAGAATTCTCTAAAGCTGTTAGTAAACATACATTCAACCTGTACAGCATTTTCTAATAAACCGTTTTCCATTGCAAAGCGCAAAGCAACAAAAAACAACAAAATATGTGCACGTCATAAGAAGAGCACATCAGTTGATTGTCAAAGGCACTGTTTAAAAAATCTACTTTGACAAGAGAAAACAGTGAAAGGCATAGAGGGCATTTTTGCACAGGAGGGTAATAAACAATACAGTTCAGATTTTAAAATGTGACAAATGCGAGTCTCCAGATGTCATTCAGTGGTTATGAACTCATGAATGTGATGGTAAAAATTAATGGGTATAATCTGATAATGTAAAAAAAAAAAAAAAAAAAAAAAAACAAAAACCACAGACACAGACGTCTGTAGGCCAAACTGACTCCAGAAAAGCTGAATGTAAAAATCCAAACTCAATGATTTCAAGGTGTTTGATGAGCTGAATATCTGAACTACAAAATAGGACTGAAGGACTGCCTTCAAATTTTCAATAAAGCTGAGCGTTATGGTCCAAAAACATCTGGATTTTTTTTTAACTGAGTCATGATACATGAATAACCAACTGATATTTCTATGAATACAACACTAAATGCTCTATAGTTAAAAAGAGCTTTAACCTGCCATCAGACTGAAGTGACTCCGCCCCAAAAAACAGAAACTTTACCTCACAAAAACAGGACTTGCTGGTCTGCTGTTGCCTCCACACATTAAATTCAACATATTTCCATCCAAATATCCTTACAGTAATTTCAAATAAGTGTAAAAACTTGATAATCACATTAATGTCAAAGTGGCAGAAGTGGATTAACTGATGATTCTATTAAGACGAAATGCTCAAATAGCTTCATTAACGATGAAAAAACCTAGCATTTGTGCGCCGTTTAGCACTTTCACTGGGCCACAACTAATACTGGCCCACCAGTCCCCAGAGGACAGGTGAAATGACAAATATTTCACTCGCCCCCAACATAAACCCACATGGTCCAATCATGGGGCCCTATTACGATGATCTACATTATGAACCTGTGTAGCACTGTGAATCTTCCGTCAGTGGTTTTGGTCATTTCTGGCAGTACACCATCCATTTTCATGCTTTGTGCCCTTGTCATCCACTTGTAGAAGTCGCGTCTTTTGAAAGGGGTGTGGGTCGGGAAAAGTTGGCGTGATGCTAGTTTACAGTAGCTAAATGCCAATCTACTTTTGACCTACAAAAAACATGTCTAAAATAAGAGGCACATTATCGATTGCTACATAAGAAGTGGGTCATGTTCCGGACACACACTCTGCTACTTCATCCCACATAAAGTATGTTCTTGCGCATTTTCACTTCCATGTCATGGGTGGAAAGCCATTATAACAGCAATCCACCATAGATCATGTGCACCTGCCAGTGCCTTTTAAAAGGTGAGGTAATGAGCCATTCTGATTGGTTTATTGGATGCTGCACCCAAAACACACCCCTGAATAATTAGGAAAGTTAACTTTTTGGGACTTTTTGATGTTACACAATCTGTTTTTTTTTTCCTCCCACAAAGTAATGGCAAAATGGACTTGGACACACCCACCCACACATGGTGCCTGCAATTTTGGCTAGACCAGGGGTCTGCAACCTCTACTCTGAAAAGAGCCATTTTAAGCACATTTTGTCTCAGAAAAATGTGCATGGAGCCACAAGATATATTTTCCTTTTGTATATGACGCTGTTGTCTTAGAAATCAGCCTTTAGTTGTAAATCTGCAACTTTTTACTGAAAAGTGCGACTTTTTCGTAGAATTTTTTTGTCTTCAGGTTTATCAAATTTTCTTGCATTTATTGTCACAAGTTTGCTACTACTAATACTTGCAAATTATTTTTGTAGGTTCATTACTTTTTTCTTTTAAGTCAAATAGCTGTCTCTTGTAGAAGTGTGATAGCTTTCTGTCAAATTTGCAGTTTTCTCAAATTTGTCATTTTCTCATAAATCTAAATCTTTTGTTCATTGTAAATTTGCTACTCCTTCCAATTCAATTTTACTTTATTGTACATTTTCAACTTCTTCTTTGCAAAGTTGTCTCTTAATTTTTTTTTACTTTATTTTCAATAACCTAAAGCTTTTTTTTTTACTGCAAATTTGCAGCTTTTTCCCTGAATTTTTGTATTTTTTTTTCATGTTTATTTGCTTTCTATTACATTTGTCATCTGTTTGATGATAAATTCAGATTCATGGGGGGGTTTGTCTGTTTTTTTTCCCCCTGAAAATCTGTGACTTTTTCCCCACATACCTGAATCTGAAGCTTGTATGGTAAATTTTACTGTGAATTTGAGACTTTTCTCCATATGAATTTCAAATTTTCCTTATAAATTGTGACATTTTAGTTGTGACTTTGCAATGTTTCTGTTGAAACGTTGCCATTTGTATCACACATTTGCAACTTTTTATGATAAATGTACAGCTTTTTCCCCCATAAATTTGTAAGATTTATGTCACTTTTTACATATAAATTTATTAGGCTGCTTTCCGTGTTTTTGTTGCAGCCACAGGAAGCCAGTGATTATGTAATGTAATGTACTTTATTTATATAACCCTTTAAAACAACCCACCTACGGGTTGTTTATAGGCAAAAGAAGCACATGTGGCTCTAGAGTCACAGCTTGCAGACCCCTGGACTAGACAACAGTGCCCCCCCCCCCCCCCCCCCCCCCACCAAAAAAAAAAAAAAAAAAGAAAGAAAAAGGCTCTGGACAGTCCATAATTGCCAAACTCACTGCAGCTTTATGAAATCCAGATGAACCATTTAACAGATTAACAGAGACGATCAGACTGGTTGCACACCCAAGTCCTCCTCATAAGTAATTCACATTAACCAAACAGCACACATGCATTGATTTTATAGAGGTCGTTTGGACACTGGCAAGACGTTGGCTAGACGTCAACATAATGCTGACATCTAGCCAAAGTCTTACCAATGTACAAATGACGTCTATAAGATATATTCCCAATGCAAACTTTGTACATTGGGCAGACAGTATGTATGCTGTTGGGGTTAACGGTGGTGGACACAGACATCATATTTTCTGTTTTCAAGTGATTAAAAAAATGGCATTAACTTTTTTTTAATCTGACTGCAAAGCACAAACTTGTTAAATGTGAGGCTAAAGTCCCTATTTTTTAAATCAACATTACTTGTTTTAGTCTATCTAGACTTGTTAACTTCTAAAAGTGCCATACTTGAGGTGTACATCGACACTGGACGATGCAAAGGAGGGAACGGTGGATAGTAAGCAACATCAGTCTGGTCAGGAAATTTCCATGAATCACCCAGCTTAGGTTTAGGGTCCAAATTCTAGTGATATCGCACTCTGGAGATGGTTATGTTCAGGAACAAAAAAGATAAACACATACAAAACCACTACAGACCAATCCATTTTCCTGAAAACCCAAGAAACATTCATCCATACCTAGAAGACCTTGACACTGGGTAAAGTAGCTAAGGTTCTGGGACTGCTGAACCTGCTTTGTAATTGTGATGTGGTCTGACTACACGCAAGATATTTGATAAAGAGTTCCTGGGAGGGAAAAATGGGTTTTATTTCATCATTTTTGTGCTGTGTCGCCGTTGTCCATGTAATAGACGTTGACAAGATGCCGGTTCAGGTGGCGCCGGTATGCCACCTCGAGCGGGAAGGTGCGGTCACAGAAGATGCACATGTGAGTCTTCAGCTCCGTCGGTGTGGGGAGCTCCTCTGTCGGCGTCTCGGGATCGTTGGGCATCTTGCCTGACCCAGCGCCATTGCCGTTCAGGCCGGAGTCGTCGCTACCCTCAGAGGCGCTGTCGCTGATGTCGCTCCCACCTTCGTGGCTGCTGTGGATGCCCTCATCATCCTCAGGGTCGGAGGGTTTGCTCTGTTGGTCTAGAAGCACCAGAGGAGGCGGTGAGGTAGGTTTCAGGAAGGTTGGTTCAGGGTGGTCTTCAGCGGGAGAAGGTGTGATCTCGCCTGAGGAGCCGGTGGGTGACTCAACCGCTGTCTCTGAGGGCTTTTCTGGAATCTTTTCTGGCTCTGGTTGTGTCGTTTCATCCTCAGAGGTACTCGTCTCTACAGGGGTGTCTTCTGTGGGTTCGGTGTGGGTTATCGGAGTCAAGTTTTCAACCTGAACAGAAGCACCAGGAGCCTCTGAGATTGCCTCACCCTCTGTAGGGACCATGGCGGGTTGCGAACTTGTGGATTTCTTGTTGGATTTCCTTGGCTTCTTCTGTTTTGCAGGAGTTTGTCTGGAGGTTTTGTGAGCTTTTGGAGCAGACTCTGTTTTCTTGTTGGCATCTCCTGAGCGAGGTTTTGACAGCAGCTCCTCAGCCACTGAGACTTTCACTCTTCTGGTCTTAGACGGAGTCTCAGACGAAGACTTCTTGGACAGATCCAAAGCCTCCATGGCTTTCCTCTTGAGGGTCTTCTCCTTGACCGCTTTTTCCTTCTGACTTTTCTCAGAAGTGTCGGGTTTCTGTGGAGGTTCTTCCAGGTGTTCTTCTGTGCTTTTCTCAGACTTCTTTGATCCAGATTTCCTGGGCTTCGTCACGTTTTTGCGCTCCTTTCCACCTCTGTTCTTCGGTTGCTCTCTCTCCTTTTTGGACCTTGTCTTTTGGTTCTCTTTGGCGACTTTCTGCCTGCCCATTTTTGTTTCTGGTTTTTGTTGGTCTAATTTCTCTGTCTGCGTTTGGGTGTTTTCTGACGTTTGCTCCTCCAGTTGTTCCTGGACAATGGTTTTCTCTGCCGGCGGTTTCCTGACTCGTCTCTTGAGTTTGCTCCCGGACCCTTCGGCAGCTGTAACAGTCTCCATTTGGGTTTCTTTAACAGACGATTTCGCTGCAAGGCTTTCATTGACTTTCTTCTGCCTCGTCATAACCCTTTTCTCCACGTCAACTTTGTCCTTCACTTTTTGTACCTTCTCTTTCTCTGAAGGGCCAGTCGTAGATTTCTTCTGACCCTGTTCAGGTGTTTCACTCTGGACTGGCCGGTTGCCATTTTTGATTGAAAGGTTGATGGGACTAAGGTCCTCATCCCTGTCATCGTCATCCATGTCAAAGTCCTCCTCGACACTCGATGAATTGTCAACCCTGGTTGCTCTTGAGTCTGTGTTCTCCTCCGCTCCATCTGCACCGGGTTTTTTGACCCGCAGTTTAACCTTGGAGACATCCAGGTCGACATCGCAGCCCGCATGCCTGGACTTGATGTGGTACTGCAGATTGCATTTCTTGGAGGCAGCATACTTGCAGAGCGGGCAGAGGAACTGGCGAGGGTTGAGGTGGAGCTCCACGTGCTTCTTGTAGTTGCTGCGATCAGCCGTCTTGTACTCGCAGTAGGGGCAGGAGAGGGGTTTTGGGCCATTGTGGACCTGCCGGGCATGGCGGGTCACCTCGTGCTGGTTGGCGGCCAGGTAGGGGCAACTCTCACACTTGAAAGGGCGCTCACCTGCAAACAGGAACGTGAAAGACTTTATTATAACCGAGCAGTGAAGAGGATAAGATGAGTCAGATGCAAAACAACAACCTCTACAAGGGAAAGAGGCATTTTAAGCAGATTTTGTCCAAAAAATCTGCATGATGCCATAAAACACAAGTCTTAAGATCAAGGAAAAATGACTATTTATTAAAAAAATAAATAAAGTCACCAGACAACATCTGTAGCAGGATGTTTTTTTTTCTCTTAAAGACTAAACTATTTTCCTGCAAGTTTTTTCCCTCTAAAATCTCCAATCTTGTGCGTGTTTTTTTCATAGTAGTTTTCTTCCCAATTAATGACTTTTCTGCTAAATTTGTGACCTCTTGTAAATATCATTTTATGCAACCAATCATGAAACTTTAAAATAAAAGCCTTGAAGCGACTCTGTATAATTACATAACAAAAAAATATTAAAGTTTAACAAGCTTATGGAAGTTTTTTTAAATTGAATTTTTAAAAAGAAATACAATATTTAAATTTTGATACGCACTAGTATTACTATACTAAATATAGCTCAGTGTTATTAAACCCTCATAAATTAGCTTTTTTAACCTCATAAATGATTCTCTCAAAAATTTGAACATTTTGTCATAAATTATCTCTACCCATAAGTTCTTCTCCCCCCTCATGAATTTCTTTTCCTCCTTTATAAACCAGCTTTTCACCCCTCAAACTTAGCATTTTTTTCTCCTAAATTTGCAAATTTTAGCCCCCCCATTAGCTTTCCCCCCTCTAATTAGCTTTCTTCACGCCTAATTTGCCTTTTTTCCCCCACTCAAAAATTGGTTCCCCATCCCAACCCCAATAAAAGAGCATTTTTTCATTTGATAAATTTGAACATTTTCTTGTATGTTTGAGATTTTGTTGTACATTTTTTATTTTTCTCTAGTAAACTTGTTTTTTTCCTCGCTCTTGCTGCTACTTATTGGCAGTGGATCCAAAGGTTGAAAACTTGCCTGCTTACCTAAATCTAATCTGCTTTTTTATTATTATTTAAATGTAATGAATAATTTTGACTAGTTTGAAAGAAGCATGCACAACTTTCACCTTTTTTGTCATAAATGTTCAGAAAGTGGCCTGGTAGATTTTGTGTTCTGATTCAGGAACGTCACAACTGAAACTAGAACTTTCATGCAGGAGTTCAACAGCAGAGCAGATAAACCTGAACACAAGAAACGTTTTAACGCTGTAGAATAAAGTATGTTTTCAGAATGATCTGCTCTTCTACAGCAACACAACACTGAGCAGTTACCGTGTTAATCCACCAACGACGGCTTCAGTGAGAGCAACAAAACAGAAATGATGACAGTGAGATGGCAACAAAAACAATCATGTTATGCTACATCATTTATCTTAAACAGCAGTTATAAAATAAACGGGCCTGGCAACATCAGTTAGACCAGACTTTTTCACTCTTAAATATACAATTGTTCATTCATAAATTTGTCACTGCTTTCTGGTAAACATGCAACTTTTTCTCCTTGTAAATTTGGTGATTTTTTTTCCACTCATAAATTTGCAACATTTTTTTTTCCTCATAGACTTGCAGCTTTTTCCCCGCATATCTGCAAACACTCTCTAAATAAAGTTGCAAATCTTCAGTTGTAAATTTGCAACTTTTCCCCCATAGTAAGTCTGCATAATCCTCCCCCCACAGCTTTTCCCCCTTATAAATCTGTGCCTTTTTCATTTGAAGACTTGAGTTCCCCCCCTCCTAAATGTGCAGCTTCCCCTGTACCTCCCCCCTTTTTTTCTTGTAAATATGCAACTTTTTTCATTGTAGATTCATGCCTCATTTCTCATAAATGCGTAGTGTATGTCTCATATTTCCATGTAAATATGAAAGCTTTTTTCCTCTATAAGTGTTGCCATCGTTAAGAGAGAGCCAGTAGTTATGGAAAAAGAGTTGCATGTGACTATGGAGCAGCAGGTTGCGAACCCCTGATTTAGCCCGACGCTCCGTTTTTTTTTCCTGGGCAACGGACCTGAGTGAGTCCTCATGTGTCGGGTCAGGTGGGTCTTCTGAGAACTGGAGTAGTCGCAGTACGGGCACTGGAACGGACGAACACCTGCAGTACAGACAGAACAACTTTGAGATCCCATTATTTTTTTTTATCATTTAGAAAAACGCAGACACACATTCTTCGTCTCCTCCTACCTGTGTGAGTCCGGATGTGTTGGATGTAGTTGCTCTTGCGGTCGGAGAAGTAGGAGCACTGGCTGCAGGTGTGCAGTTTGCTGGGGAAGTGGTTCCTCAGGTGTTTCCTCCAGTGGTACTGGCTGACAGTGGTGTACGGACACAGTGTGCACTTAAACACCCTGCAGAGACACCAGTAACAACACTGAAGCTGGCTGACCTACAGCTTTTTCATCTCAGGAACTCTTGGAGCAAAGATAAGACTGTCAGACAACTGACAGGTGTATCAATCAATCAAACTTTATTTGTATAGCATTTTTCAAACATTGGATGGTGCGCAAAGTGCTTTACATAGATAAAAACAGCAGACAAATTAAAATGCATATATTTACACAATACATCCCAACCCACCCACACAGAGGCACATGCACCACTCTCTACTTCTCACACACACACACACACACACACACACACACACACACACACACACACACACACACACACACACACACACACACATATAAAAAACAGAAGGGACATGACTCGGCTCCAAGGCACCATGTGATGGAATACCATCCCGTGGGGGCCCACCACGCCGGAAGACCACACAGCCCATGACCACAGGGTGTGCCACAGAAACCACCCCGACCAGGACAGACCGGGGCCCACACCACAGCTGTAAGGCAATGGCAGAGAGACCCCACCCACCCAACCCAGAGTGACCCATAAGACCAACACCCCTACAGATGGGCCAAGCAGCATCCAGCATGAGGGGCTCCACTGAGGAAAACACTGGAGCTAAAACACATAAAATACAAAATGAAGCAAAGAACACATAAAGCAAGAGAAACTAAAAACCCACACTTACTAACTGAGCTAAAACACACTGAAATAAAAAGAGATGAGAAAATCTAAAAACAAATGGAACTAAGAACAAAGCAACATAAATGACTACTTCAACAATAGTTAAATGGGTTGGTTAAAAGCCAAATTAAAAAGGTGGGTCCTGAGCCTGTTCTTAAAAACATCTATTGATTCTGTGGTCCTGAGGCTCTCTGGCAGGCTGTTCCACAGATGAGGACCAGAATAATGAAAGGAGACTTCACCGTACGCCTTGGACTTGCCTTTGGGAACCATTAAAAGGCCAGTACCAGAGGACCTCAGGGTCCGTGAGGGCTCACATGGTAAAAGCAGCTCAGATAGATAAGAAGGCCAAAGACCATTGAGGCATTTAAAAACTACTAAGAGAACCTTAAAATCGATCCTTAAAAAAATACTGATGCTGTCTCTGCCAAAAGCAGAAGAAGGGAAACTAATGGCAGACGGAGAACTACATTCCAAATATTTTCAAAAACCCTCTTGGAAACATGTTACACATTTAGAGCATTGATTCTCATTAATGCACAACGTTTTCTTCGTAAATCTGAGGGGGGTTTTTCACATAAATTTGTGAATTTTAGCACCTAAATGTGCAACTTTTTTTCTAATGCATGAGACTTTATTCTCATACATTTGTGAGTTTATTTCAGAAATTTTTTTTCCTCAATTTTTTTTTTGCAAAATTTTTTAAATTTGCAAAATTTTATTCATACAGGCAATATTTTTCTCAGCTTCATTCACCTAAATTTGTGGGTGTTTTGATAATGTTCTTATTTTTTCGAAGTAATTTGTAGTTTTTACTCTTAAATTTGCAGAAAAATTTATGATGAAAGAAGTTGTACATGAACACAGAGAAAAGTCTGAAATTTATGAGAAAAAAATTTAAATTTGAAAAAATCTGTGCATTACATACTTACAAGTAAAACATAGAACATGCAAATTTATGAGGGAAAAAGTTCCATATTTATGGGCCAAAAAGTTGCATATTTACAGGCAAAAAACTGCACATTTACTTGGGCTGCAATGATTAGTCGACATTGTCAACAATGTCAATTATAAAAATTTGTTGACGCAAAATTTTATTGCCGACGTGTCGTTTAATTTTAAAGTTTATGGATATGCCATGGAAATGTTCAGTTCTAACTGCAATGCACGACCAGAGCTGCTGTGGGCAGTAGCACTTCTGTTGTCCAGCATGCGTGAACAATTTCCGGCAAAGAAGAGGAGCACAGCATGGCAAAGCAAAAGACAAACAAGTTGAAGTGGAGCTAAAAAAAAACAGACCCAAACTTTCTAAAGTGTGGGAACATTTCACAGAAAACAAAAAAATGAAACAAGTAAAATGCAGACTTTGCAAGGCAGCCCTTCCCTCTCATGGCAGCACTACGGGATGCATGAGCATCTGAAACGACGACACTCAGGAGCCACAACGTTAATGGCTGCTTCTACTTGGTAAGTTTTAGTGAGTACAGAGAGTTGGCACCGCTTACTTTCAATGGCCAGCTGTTTCAAGCTTTAGAAAAATGACAATACTGTTAGCACGTGCTGTTTATGTTAGCTTACCCGTTTGACTTAAATAAGCTCTCTTAGAGGATGGCTGCTGACAGCTGAGCTGCTTCAGTTATGCAGGTAACATGTTAACTGCAGTAAATGAGTGAATTACTGGAGCAGCTTACTCTTTTTTAGCTTCTCTATTATTGTCATGGGAATATCAGTCCTCATTCTGAATATTAGTACATCTCAGTAAATTAGAATACCATGATTTGTAATTTAATTAAAAAACGATAGCCATAATCATCACAAATAAATTAAAATGGCTTCAATATTTCATTGTATGTGTAGTGAAGGTTCACATTCCTGCACTGATATTTAAAGTGTTTTCATCTGAAGCCTAACTGAACTTAGGTTTCAAACCGGATGGACTAGCTTGTTCATTCATTCATCTTCTTCCGCTTAATCCTTTTCAGGTCGTGGGGGGTGGGGGGGTGGGGGGTGGGGGGGCTGAAGCCTATCCCAGCATCTTTGGGCGAGAGGCAGGGTCCACCCTGGACAGATGGCCAGTCCATCGCAGGGCCAACACAGAGAGACAGACAACCATTCACTCTCACAGTCATACCTAAGGACAATTTAGAATCCCCAGTTTGATGCCAATTAATCTAACTTGCATGTTTTTGGCATGTGGGAGGAAACCGGAGAAATCCCAGAGTAAACCCACGCAGACACGGGAAGAACATGCAAACTCCACACAGATCACTGTTGGTCGGGGGCTGGGATCGAACCCAGGATCCCCCGGCCAAGGGTGAGTTGCTGTGCTGCCGCAGTGCTAACCACTCCTCCACCCACGCCGCCCAGACTAGCTTGTTATTTTCTTTTTTTACTTTAATGGAGTTGAATATTACTCTAGATTGTTTAGAACATGCAGCATTACAACAGCCCTTTATGGAGTAGCAGAGGCTGCTATGTGAGTTTTTGCACTTTATTTAAGACCGAACTTTAACGTCTGTTATTTAATTGTGTTGCTACAAAGACTTCTGAATAAGCTGTAAGCTTCCAACTCATGTTTGATGGGTCATTATTTTATTTAGCTATGGGAACTTGTTATAATAGGCTACATTATATTAAGGCAGAGACTGACAACAAAGTGAAATTCACAGGTGTGCAGGCTTAAACAGGTGAGGTAAAACATGACCTGGGACCCCGAACAGGAGCTGTGCCAACAGTAAGCAGAGATGGCAGACATGAGAGAAATAATTGCAATTAGTCGACTAATCGAAAAATAGTTGTTAGATTAGTCAACTACTAAAATAATCGTTAGCTGCAGCCCTAACATTTACAGGCAACAAAGTTGCAAATTTATGAGGAAAAAAGTTGCATACATACAAGGAAAAATCTGCATATTTACAAAGAAAAAAGTTGCATTTTAATGAGAAAAAAGTTTATCTACTAGAAAAAGGTTGTAAATTTTTCAACCCAAGATTGCAAATTTACAAGAAAAAAGTCTCAAATTAATGAAAAAATGTTGCAAATTTTATGCCAAATGATTGCTGCTTGTTTCACTCATTTTACATTGTTACAATGTAAAAACAATGACTGCAAAATAAAATTTATAAATCATATCTGTGGTGTTTTTAAGACGTCTGATGTGCATTTTTCAGGATCGCCATTTTCAGGGATTATTAAGGCCTTAATAAATTTAAGGCTTTTTAAGGATCCACAGACACCCTGACACTGTGTTGCCCTCTTATGGGCTTAATGAGCAGCACTGGAATTGTTACCGTTTTCTATTCTCTAACGATGACTTGACCATCATGTGAGACAGGTTTGACGCCTCACCTGTGGTCCTCGCCCTCCTTGTTATGGTGCTTCAGGTGAGCGACGTAGTGGTCGTATCGGTTGGTGTTGTAGCCGCACCGCTCACACCTGATCAGCCCTTTGATATCGCCCGATGCCTCATTGCTGGTCTCCGCCTCGCCGCCCGATGACGGCGCCGGAGTCACCTCCACCTCCTTGGCCTTGGTCTTGCTGCGGCCCTCCACCCGGTTCCCCACCATCATCTTGCTGAGGCTGTGGGTGCTGAGGTGCTCCACAAACTCCTGCTCATTCTCACCCTGGAAGTTGCATGGCTTGCAGTGGAACGGCTTCTTCTTCTTGGCGCCCTCCGTCACAGGAGGAGGGACGTCTTTGCGTTTGGTGCCCTGCTGAGGGGTTGTGGCGCTGGGGGAAGGGGTGGGCTGGGGTGGGCGAGACAGGTCTTGGGCCTTGTCCCTTTGATCCAGGCGATCTGCGGGTTTAAGGAAGGTAAATTGAAGACTTTTTAAGAAACCTTTTCCTACAAATTGAAGAGCTTCAATTTCCTGTTTTATCATATTTTCCTGCTCACTGCCATCACCTTCATCCTCGATGTGGTTTCCTACAACCACGGCGCAGATGTCTGAGCCCAAATGTTCATGATAGTTGACGATGCAAACCTCTCTGTCATTCTGGCTGTCATAGCTGTACCTGCAGACACACACACAGGTGAGGTAACACAGTCAGGTAACCAGGTCTACAAACGTCTACAGTTCCGTTTTCACAAACCAGCCCCTGACCTGACCACACCCTCGTCTTCGCTGTCAGAGTAGCTGCTCCCCACCGTCTTCAGCTCCATCATCTCCTTCTCGTCGGCCACGCTGCTGTCGCAGCCGGCACCGCTCTCGGCCGCCGTGACCGCCGCCACATTAGCCAGCATCACCAGCTGCGGGGCGGGCAGCACGCTCCTGGGCATATCGTTGAGGCTCTGGCCGTCCTCCATTAACGTGACACCAACGGGAAACATCTCCAGGGAGAACATGGTCTGAGCGGCCATGTTAGGTTCAGCTCTTCACCTCAGCCCACCAAAAGCTGCCAAAAAGATGACAAAGCAAAGGTTTAGCGTTGCTATCCTTCAAACATGGGGGTCGGCAGAAATCTTCAGCTTTACTCCAAGTAAATTCACAACTTCTTCCCAGTCAGTTTGTGCCACAGGCTGAAGACCCCGGATTTAAAGTGACACTCCTGTGAAAATCAAGTCGTTTTTTTGTTACCATGTCTGTAACATTTTTTACGACATACAAGACATATCAAGAGCTAAATCATCCATAAGTGTCATGTCTGTGTTTTTCTGCTGTGACAGTTCAGTTCCCCTCCCCCTCTTAACAGTCGAGTTCAGACAGACTGTATTAGCGATGTCACAATAACGGGGAACCAATCAGGACTAAGCATTGGGTATGACCTCGGAGAAAGAGGGCGAAACTGAGGAGCCATCCTAGCCTCAAGTGCCAGTTAGCATTTTTGGGCTTGCTGCTTTGAAAACTTGACCCAAATTATGATAGGTTTTACTATCAAATTGCTTTTAAGGACCGATGCTGTTCCAACCATTATCCTGAGGCCACCGTGAATTACGGGAAGGATGATTGATGATATTATTGTTTATTGGTTATATTATTTCAATCAATGTTTGTTATGATTATCGCCTGTATCCTCGCTTGAATTTGCCGAGAAAGCCGTTCCTCTCCTGCAGTCCTGGTTTCCTCAAGCATTCTGAGCTGCAACCACAAGGGGATGCCTGTTTAATATCAAGTCTTCCAAAGCTATTCTTTACCCATCACCGTCCTTGCCGCGAACCGAGCAGAAGTAGGAGTGGCCAGACCCAGCACGTCTGCACTCGCCCCCACAAAACGATTAAGCCTGAGGTCCGGAACCACCATGGATTCCAGACATCAAACTAGGGGTGAGAAAAATGATCAATTCAGTGATGAATTGCAATACTTGGCATGAGGGGTGTGCTATATTGTATCATTCATGACAATACCAGTATAAATTTTGATACCGGTGTAAAAATTAATACTGCGATATTTGGGAAAAGGATTAAGCGGTAGAAGATGGATGGATGGACAATTTAAGATGGCGGAGGGAGCAACACAGTCAAAGTTTCAATCAAATGTCTGGACTCTTCTTGGATTTTATAACCAAGACAGAATGAACAATCTGATTTGAGGATGAATAAGGGTGCGTCTCCACCAAACGCGTTTTTTCCGCTGTGGGCAACTATTTTCTATTCATTCTATATGTAGCCCAGCATATCTTTTCTTTTCTGTGGCATCATATTTTGCATCCAGAGCTGCTACCAATGCCAGAACATGGCTACGGTCAAACTGCAGGTCTTGATGCTCAATTCTGACTTTTTGCTGAGATCCGTTTTTTTTGTGTGGGTATTCACATTACAACTTAAATGCGACCCCCATCAGACTCCAGTATGAATGGTCTACAGCTATGAAGTGACCCACATGCACAAAAGAAACAACATCAGGCACAACGCTGTAGAACGATTGAGGAAGGGGAGGTTGGGGGGGGGGGGAACAAAACTTCTTAACCCTGATGCAGCGCAGCAAAATAAAATGTTAAAATCATAAATATGACACCAGCTTCATTCCTCTACAGGCCAGAGGACCGCTGTGATCAGCAATGCTGTAACAGAACTGATCGCCTCTGACAGCCCTCTTTAAAATGAGTAAATGTGCCATTACTGTGTGCCTGTAATGTCTGACGGTTTCAGCCCCCTGAAATTTTGAAGTTATTGCGCAGTTGGAGCCAAGAAAAATTACAATCCAGTGATAAAGGGATGGAGACTGATTAAAAAGAGAGCACAAATCAGCTGTGTCTCCCATGCTGGCTGCATCCTCCACCACAGAATTGTAGCGCCTGTCTCACTTTAATGAGGAAAAAGTTGGATGAAGTGCGACATGACCGTTCAGACGGAGGTCGCTTTGGAAAATATCAGATATGTATCCGAATTAGGACCACATATGAAAGTGGTCTGAGTCTGGTGTGAAAAAAATTGGATGTGTGTTGTTCAGACTAGGGATGGGCATTCGGTGAAATTTTCTTCACCGATCGTCGGGAGAATTAATGATTAATAATCGGTTAATCATTAACATTTTTAGGTACGTAACAAGGCAGGTAGACTACATTAGAACATCAGGTGCACGGAGAGCCGCACAACTCAAATCCACCTCTCTCTCTCAAATCTCTCTCTCTCTGTTCGCTGTTCTCGTGTTGGCTCGCTCGGGAATCTCGCAAGCTGATTGGCCGAGACGTTTCACCCCGCAAGCTGATTGGCCGAGACGTTTTACCCAGCTTCTGTGCCGCTCGCCACCCAACAAACGAAGACCGCATTCATTGCTCTATCGCTCGTGTTACTTAGTCTAGCCGCGCGGAACTTTTTGCTGTTCTCTTGTGCCATTTTGTGCGAAACAGTCTTCCCGTCGAGCCACTACGCCACCTCCTGCTGCTTCTCTCGACGATTCTGCGCCTCTAGCACCTGAGGAGCAGTAAAGCTCTCATTAACCTGTGCAGTAAATCATTTTCATCTTGAGTTACGTATCTTGTTATAAGAATAAAAGAGTTCTAAAAACATATTTATGTACACTTTATTTACATCTACGTATGTATGTACACACACACACACACACACACACACACACACACACACACACACACACACACACACGTGTGTGTTTTCTACCGAATCTTCATGACCTTCTCAATAAAGTTTCTGAAAAAAAAAAAAAGAATCTTCACGACCGCCATTACTCAGCGCGCAACCACTGTTGGCGGTTTCTTCGCGTAATAAGGGTGTTCCATGGACCCTGTCGATGAGGTATATTTGTATGCTGCATTGCAGTGATTGCAGTACACCTGGTCATTTTTTAAACTGAAATGGTCCCACGCAACACTTCGCCGTAACCGCTTCATGATTTGGCGATTGCCCTACGGAAGCGCGCATGTATCAACTGAGGCACGCCAGGGTATGGCGATGGTGTAATGTTGCCCCCTGGTGCCCAAATTTTGCCATTGCATTGTTTGAGGACGGCCGTGCACTAGGCCTAATAACCTTGGATTGTTTAAAAAAAAAAAACGGTTTGTCGACGAAAATGAACTTCCTCGGTGAAATTCTTAATGATCAATTATCGGTTAATCGGTAAATTATGCCCATCCCTAGTTCAGACAGTCATTAAAAAAAATCAGATACGAGTCACATTTGTGCAAAAAAACTGGAATTCAGCATTAAAACCTGCAGTGTGACCGTAGCCTATGTGTCCTGTCCATTGCTATTTAGAGACTGCTATTAAAAAATAAGTAATGAGTCTGACCATAGGAAAAGCGGAAGTGCTGAGCTGTGAGTGACAATGTTACTAGGATACAGGGCAAAGCCTTTTTTTTTCCCCAGAGCGCAGTGCACAAGCGCTGAAAAAAAGACGTTCAGGGTGGTTGGGCGACAAAAAACGC
Organism: Pholidichthys leucotaenia; assembly: GCA_020510985.1. Classification (NCBI taxonomy): domain Eukaryota; kingdom Metazoa; phylum Chordata; class Actinopteri; order Cichliformes; family Pholidichthyidae; genus Pholidichthys; species Pholidichthys leucotaenia. Next base: position 299,274,885 of record CM035840.1, read on the forward strand.
GTTTGGTGGCCACGCAGCCTAATAGGGATGGGTTCAAAAGATTGATTCTCCGATTCAAATCGATTCACATTTGAGTGAGTTAATGTCGATCCACAAAATCTGTGGATCCATCTTTTAATATAAAGCTTTTACGTCTGTAAAACACAAAACGCAAGCAGTCCTTGCGGTGGCTGAACTTGCGTGATTGAACAATTGTGTTTGAACTCCCTGCGCCGCACACTCACACCTTTACTTCCGTGTTTTACATGACTGGAGTTGCTGACATGTGTCGTAACGTCTCTTACTTTATCAACAAAGGTCACCACTAAAAGACTGTGCTCAACAGTTTCCAAATATTTTTCTTAAAGTGGGGATAAACTGCTTTATACTACCTGCAGCGTTGTTGGAACATAAACAAAAGTCGAGGATTGATAAACTTTTCAAATGAAAAACACACAGAATGGCTGGAACTCGTGACCAGACCAGACAGAGAGGGAGACTGTTGGAGCTGCTGAGAGAGTAAGTAAAATATCATGTTTTTTTAAACATTGGTGTCATAAATTAATAACCAGCATGATGGTGTTTCCTTTTACAAACTACGGATACAGTAGTTAACTGCTGGTTAAGAGCTGTAAATAAATGCAAAATAAAGGTATATTTTATGAGATGAGGGCTGGGCAGCTATGTGCCATGGAGGGCCATTCCACTGCTGGTTTTCTGTTCCACTCAGTCACTTCAGCGATTGCTTCCTCTAATTATTAGCAATCCTTGAAGCTCAGCAGTGCAAACACCTGCTGAAGAGACTGAGTGGAACAGAACATCCGCAGCGGAATGGCCCTCACTGCCCATCCCTGGATCAGAGTCTAATGAAAATGCTGGATGCGTTTTTAGTCAGGATTTCAGGGCTTCATGACAGAGGCAGCTAACTTCAAGTGTTTGTATTGAACGACACATCTAATTTTGGACTTCTAACACTTGAGAGATTTGAAGATGATGATGATAATAACAACAAATCGCAATAAAATGAAATGGCAAAATTAATAAATTACAACGAGCCATTTTTACTCAACTGAACTGAATTGAAATGAACAGATCTTCATTAGTTTATTAGTGAACAAATCTTCCCTGGAAACGAATTGAAACTCTTTTCAAAAATTTAAAGTTAATTTGTAATTAAAATATGAACAAAAAATAAAAGAAACTAAATAATTAAGCCCTACTGTGGTGTGTGTGTGTGGGGGGGGGGTGTTTTTTTTAAGAATTTTTGATGTACAAACCCTGATGAAAACGCCTCTTTTCGTAGCAGAGGTTGCAGACTATGAAGAAACTGTCGGCCATTTTGAAACAGCACCACTGCCCAGTCGACAGCGCCGCGCTCGACTCACAAAACAAACTCAAAACTCCCTTGACAAAACACCGTGTTTAACACAACACCCAGAGGACTCAAACTCCTCTTATTTAATGGCAACTTGGCCTCCTAAAATCACCACATTAACAACATTCGCAACCGGAAGTAAGCAGATTTTTTTTGTGTGCAAATAAAATACATAAAAACACCCAAATCACCCACATAAAAGCAGTTTTTCTATGAATGTGTCTTAAAATCTTAAATAGAGGCGTCTAAATATAGGAGTCTGGTTCAGGGGGGATAAAAGTAAAGTTCCTTCCTGTAAACTGAAGCAACTGCTGCCAAATTAATCACTCGGACTTGACTATAACTTCTAATACGTGATTAAATTGGTTACTAACTTAATCTAGAAGTTTTTATTTTAATGTGAAAGTCGTCTGGGACAAAAAAGTGAACCGTTTGTGATTTCCAGCGACCATTTCAGGAGTTTCTCTAAACTTCATTTACGGAAGCAGAAAAGTCGGAGCAACCAACGGCATTCAAAGATGGTGGTTCAGAGTTGTTTTAAAAGTGTTTTTAGTGCGCTGTTAAACGTGTTTTAGCGGTTAAAGTGGGGGTTAAATGTGGTTAAAAATGGAGAGTTAGCCATGGTCCTGATCAGCCCCGGACAGCGCCTTCTTCTTCCTCCTCATCGCCTCCATTTTCCCCAAAAACTTTGCAACACAACAGAGAGGAAAAACACACAACAAACTCCGCTTAAACCGCCCAAACTCACGGGCAGAGACACGGACGCTCACCTGCTCCTCACGGCCGGACTTCAGCAGAGTTTCCTGCACTTTATTCCCAGTTTAAAGTCGTTTTCCTCAGTGAACAGCGGTGGGCAACACAAAGAGAAAAGTGGAGACAACTTTCCCCGCATTCCTCCACAGCGACGCACTACTGTGACGTCATGACGTAGGTACGGGGAGGGAAAAAAAATTCTTCATTCATTCATTCATCTTCTTCCGCTTAATCCTTTTCTTTTTAAAATTAAAATATTTTTGAAAAAACAAAAAAGATACGGCGAAGACTTGTAAGAAAACGTTCTCAATTTTAAATTTTTTTGGGGAGGGACAAAAATTCAATTTTGCAAGAAGAAAGTCACAAATTTACAAGAAAAATTAAATAAAAATGGAATTAAAAAAAGTCAAAAGTTGAAAACTTGGAAGAAAAGGTTATCTGTTTTAGAGGGAAAAAAGTCACAAATTTTCGGAGAAGAAAATGTTCAAATTTTGCCAGAAAAAAGCTACAAATTAATTCATCTTAATTTTGAATGTCTTTAGACTGTGGGAGGAAACCACGCAGAGATGGGGAGAACGTGCAATCTCCCACAGAATGGTCACCACTGGCGGTTTGAACCTACAGCCTTCTTGCTGTGAGGTGACAGTGCTAATCACCACACCACCGAGCTGCCAAATAGTAGAAAAGGGTAAAAAGATAAGTGGAAGGCTTGTAAGAAAAAGGTCTAAATTTTTGAAGGAAAAAAATCGTTAATTTTCAGGGGAAAATTGTCAGTTTTGCAAGAACAATATTACAAATTTGCAAGAAAAATATTACAATTTTTTAAAAACTCATTTAATTAAAAAACAATAAACATAAATTTAAAACTTGTAAGAAAAAAACTGTCCATTTTAGAAGAAAAACACCAATTTATGGTTCAAAATGCAATTTTGCAAGAAAATGTTAAACTTTTACAAGAGAAAAGGTGGAAATTTGCAAGAAAAATGCAACAAAATTGTAAGAAAGAATATGCAAACATACTTAAAAGAAAAAAACGAATTATTTTTTAAATCACAAAATGAGTTCTAAACTTCTAAAAAAATGCACATTTCAAAATTATGTGGAAAAAAATGTATTTTGGCAATAAGCACAACTGTATGTCAAAAAGCAATAATAAAAATCTGGTCAGAGAAAAACATGAATCACAAAACAACATACAACAAATAGTAACATGTTTAATATTGTGCAAATTTCCTTTACAGTTTAAATAAATAGCTACATCAATGCTGATTTTTTTTTAAATAAAAAAGTAGCCCCCTCTTTATATCTGTCAAACTATAAATATGTAGTTATATAAAGTGTATGCTGCTGACTGAAGAAGGCTGAAACTCTCCCTGGAACAGGAACAGGTTGGGTGGAGCTCCCAGCCTGAAGGTGTGTAAGCTTTGGGATCCATGTTTTCTCCTCCTCTGGTGTTTACACCTTATACTGAGTGTCTCCTGCAATATGGTAATAGAAGAAGTAAAACAAGTAAACTGAATGAGCTAATGGGATATCAGTTAACATCAGGCTGAAAAAAGGAGTTTGGCTCATTGAATTCCCCTCATGACAGAGTTTCACACAGCAAATTTTGGCCAAATGTCCATCCCTCCATCCTCTGTTGCTTATTTTGGGGTATGGGTCATGGGGAGGGGGCGCAGCAGTCCAAGCAGCCCAGACTGCCAGTTCACAGATAGATAGATAGATAGATAGATAGATAGATAGATAGATAGATAGATAGATGTACTTTATTGATCCCAAAATGGGAAATTACAGTGTAACAGCAGGATGACAGTAGACAACAACCAAAACGACAGAAATACTATGTACATACAGCATAATAGACAAAGGAATTACCCATGGAAAGTAAAGCTGCCTAAATAATTTATATACATCGTATGTAGAAGAGCTTGGAAGAACGAGGCGGTATGATATATAAACCAAAGTTTATTATCAGCTCTTCTAACAAGTCTCATCTAAGTGCAGAAACAGCAGAAGGAAAAGAGACCGAATACCTCCGGCTCTCTGACTTTATACTTGCACATAACAAAAGACATGCATATCAAAGGCTGACATCCCTCATTATCATAATCCCCCCATTGTCTTGGTACTTCCTCTCTTCGCCCTGGGGGGGTGGGGGTAGCTCCTCCGGTCTCCACCGCAGTGTCTGGGAATGTCTTTGTTCTTCACTGGCGGTTGAGAGTCTTTGTCCTTTCTGAGGTGTGAAGTCGCTTTACATATGCAATCACCAAACACTCTCACATGCTTCAACATATGTAGGTTATGGAATATATGATTAATATAGCCCACAGCCCCCCCCCCCCAAACGACTAAGAAAGGACAATAGAAAAATTCACAGTTTAAGATAATTACTATGACATACTAACTGTTACACCTCTTGCCACAGAAGAAACTTTCCAGCAGCCATGCTCCTAAGAGAGTTCAGTGGTAATCATAACAGCATAGTAATATCACAAGTCAGTCCTAAACTGTTACAGCACAATTAGTGAACAACTGTGGAGTAGTTTGCATCAGTCCCTGTGCTGTCTGGGTTTTAATCTTCTCCCAAAACTGCTGTGGGTTCGTTTAGGCGTCCTGCTGGGACCTTCTTGTAAGGAATCTGCAGCGTGGGAAGGAGAGTGGTTAATTGTTCCCTGCAGGGGGGCTGAGTCTTTTCTCTTGGGGGGTCTACCCCGTCGAGGTGCTCTCGCCAACTGTGCAGGCTCGTCTTTCAACAAGAAGGCAGGTTTAAGTCTGTCAATGCTGACTGTTTCTTTTCTATCCCCAAAATCAAGCACAAAGTGTTTATCACCAGGTTCCAGCACTCTGAATGGCCCATCGTATGCTGGGCGGAAAGTTGGTTTTAAAGCTTCATGTCTAACAAAAACGAATTCAGCGTTCTTTAAAGCTTGAGGGACAAAAACCCGTGGAAAGGAGTGATGAGCTGGACCGGGGAGAGAGTCCGGTCCGTTGCTGCCTAAAAACCTTGGGACTGGAAGGTGCCCTGGCTCTGGGTTCTCTGGTAAAAATTCACCTGGGAAACTGAGAGGTTGTGCAAAAACTAATTCTGCCGGAGAGGCGTCTAGATCCTCTTTAGGCGCAGCACGCAACCCCAATAAAGCCCAGGGAAGTTTATTTACCCAATTTGTATCCATTAGTGAGGCTCTGAGGGCGGCTTTTAAAGACCTGTGAAAACGCTCGCATAACCCATTAGCCTGAGGGTGATAAGCGGTGGTGCGATGAATTGTTGCCCCTAAGCTGCTGGACATGGCTGACCAAAGCTCCGAGACAAATTGAGGTCCTCTATTGGACGTGATGTCCGATGGGACGCTGAAACGTGCCACCCAGTTTGTCAAAAAAACGCGAGCGACTTCCTCTGCTGTAGTTGCCGCTAGAGGGACTGCCTCTGGCCAGCGCGTGGTGCGGTCTATCATTGTTAACAGGTGTGTGAAACCTTGGGAGGAAGGTAGTGGCCCCACGAGGTCGACATGAACGTGGTCGAACCTTCTAGCCGGGATCGGAAAAGGCTCCAGAGGGGCTTTTGTGTGTTTGTGTATTTTGGCGCGCTGACAAGAAATGCAAGTTTTTGCCTATTCTTTTACGTTTTTGCGCAGGCCTGGCTACACAAACTTTTCGGCGACCATTTTAACCGAGGCGCGCACACCTGGGTGCGCGAGGGAATGAATTGAGTCGAAAATACGGCGGCGCCATGTGGCTGGGACTAATGGGCGAGGTCGGCCGGTTGAAATATCGCATATTAGGGGGGGCACGCCGTCGCGTAAGCCCTTTTCCTCCAGCCTTAACCCTGTTGGTCCAGACAGGAGTGCGCGCACGTCCGCGTCACTGCTTTGTTCCTCTGCCATGGCTGCATAATCTATCCCTGCATGGATAGGTGCTGCGTATGTGTCCGTGTTAGTGAAAAGTTCTGCGGCTGAGGCAGTATAATCTGTCTCCTCGCGCTCTGGTGATGTCACAGCGCGAGAGAGGCAGTCTGCTACCACGTTAAGTTTGCCTGCCACATGTCGAATGTCTGTGGTGAACTCTGAAATCGCAGCCAGCTGTCTTTGTTGCCTGCCTGACCATGGTTCTGAAATTTTAGCCATAGCAAAGGTGAGCGGTTTGTGGTCTACAAAAGCCGTGAAACTCCGCCCTTCTAACCAGAACTGGAAGTGGCGGATGGATAAATGAAGCGCTAGCAGCTCCCTGTCAAAAGTGCTGTACTTACGCTCAGTTTGGTTTAGCGATTTGCTGAAGAATGCTAAAGGTTGCCAGATCCCGCTGACATGTTGTTCTACAACTGCCCCTATAGCTAGGTCCGAAGCGTCTGTGGTTAGCGCAATGCGGGCCGAGGGATCGGGGTGAACTAACAATGTGGCATTAGCTAGAGCGCTCTTTACTTCCGCGAAGGCGCGTTCGCGCTCCGGGGTCCATTCGATCGCGTTGGAAGCTTGGGGCTGCATGAGCTGAGCTGCGTGGGGAAGGAAACGGTTGTAAAAATTAACCATTCCTAAAAATTCTTGCAGCGATTTGACCGTTTGTGGCCGTGGGAAACTTTTTATCCCGTGAACTTTGTCTGGAAGTGGAACTGCCCCTTTCGGAAAGACTTTGTGTCCTAAAAAATCAATTTGTGACACGCCGAATTTGCATTTGGCTGGATTGATTATTAACCCGTGCTCTTCTAGTCTCTGAAAAACCGTAGTGAGGTGCTGCTCGTGTTCTTCCTCAGACGAGCTGGCTACCAGCATGTCGTCGAGGTAGACGAAAACAAAAGGAAGGTCGCGTAATACCGCGTCCATCATCCGCTGAAAAGTTTGAGCAGCGCCTTTGAGGCCGAAAGGCATTCGCAGAAATTCAAAAAGGCCGAAAGGGGTTATTACAGCTGTTTTAGGAATGTCCTCTGCTCGAACTGGGACTTGATGATAACCGCGGACCAGGTCTATTTTTGAAAAAATGCGCGCACCCGCCAGATGCAGTGAAAAATCCTGAATGTGAGGAATTGGGTAGCGGTCATGCACTGTCGCATTGTTTAATCTGCGGTAATCCCCGCACGGTCTCCAAGAACCGTCGGGTTTCAGAACCATGTGAAGTGGTGAGGCCCAAGGGCTCTTCGAGCGTCTAACAATGCCTAATTTTTCAAGGGTAGTAAACTCGTCCCGAGCTATGGTGAGCTTGGCCGCATCTAAGCGGCGAGCTTTGGCAAATACGGGCGGGCCCGTTGTGGGAATAAAGTGTTCAACCCCGTGTTTAGCCACAGTGGCTGAGAATTTGGGAATTGTGAGTGCTGGAAATTGGGTGAGGAGTTGCTCAAACTTACCTCCTGCTGTGGTGACGCTAGCCTGCACAGGTGGTGGAGAAACTCGGGCTGAGCAGGGAATAGAAGCAAAGGACAGTGCATTAACCAAGCGTCTATTCGCTAGATCCACTAATAACCCATGTGCACACAAAAAATCTGCGCCCAACAAGTTAAAACTCACCGCCGCTACAACAAATGTCCATCTGTAGTTGCGGCCGTGGATGTGGAGGTGCAGGCTCTTTTCGCCGAAAGTGTCAATGCTGGAGTCGTTGGCTGCCACCGCTCCGTTGCCCCGGGTGCCCATGGCTCGATCTGCTTGGGAGGGCATGACAAAACTCAGTTGAGCTCCTGTGTCAATAAGGAACTGCTTGCCGGTGTGTCCATCCGTCACATATAACAGCTTACTCTTCTCGCCGAGAACCGCTGCTGTTAACGGCTCTCGGCTTTTGGCGTTTCCTGAAATCGTAAATTTGCAGGGGGGAACGCATTTGCGGGCCTTCTCGGCAAAGCGGTGGTGATAATAACAGACGTCGCTCCGTCTGTTACGTTTTGGCCGTGTCGCTGTCACCGCAGGCTGGATCTGCTCAGTGGGTTGCGGCTCTTCGTGGTCCTGGGCATCAGCGTTGAAGTCTGCGGATGCTGCTGTGGGTGTCTGCTCCTTGCAGGCGTTGACGAGCCGTTGAGCTTCGTTGGCGAGCACGCGGAAGTCTTGCTGGGTGCTGCATCTCATGTTGGCGAGCGTCCCTCTCATGTGTGGCGGCAGCGTGCTGAGGAATATGAATTGGAAGAGGAAGTTGTCATTGTCCTCTTCTTTAAGCTGCAGCAAGTCCTCCATGAGGGCTTTAGGTTTGCACCCTCTGTGGCCGTAGACCGCCAGGATCTTCTCGGCTCTCTCTTCAGCTGAGGGGACGTAATTTGCCACGATGGTTGCTTTCAGTGTTTCATATTTGTCTTGGGCCGGCGGCCGCCGGATCATGCTCCGCACACACCTCAAAGTGGCGGCGTCGAGTTTGGAGATGATGTGATAGAATTTCGTATCGTCAGCCGTGATGCCCGCCAGTGTAAACTGGGCTTCAGCTTGTTGAAACCACGAGGCGGGGTCTTCCTGCCAGAAGTCCGGCAGCTTGACAGCGACAGCATTCATGTAGACCGTCACTGATGTGTCCGCAGGGTGAGAGTGCCTTGCTTCGGCTCTCTCAGAGGCGCTGGTGCTCGGTTGAGCCCTCTCAATCCCTTCTGCCGGGGGGGAAAGTCAACCATCTGTTCCCCTGTCTGCGTGGGCGCTGGCGTCTGCCTGGGTCGCCACAGATGAGTCGATCGCGGGGGAACGCCTCAGGTCCATACTCGCGTCAGGGGTCACCAGTGTAGAAGAGCCTGGAAGAACGAGGCGGTATGATATATAAACCAAAGTTTATTATCAGCTCTTCTAACAAGTCTCATCTAAGTGCAGAAACAGCAGAAGGAAAAAGAGACCGAATACCTCCGGCTCTCTGACTTTATACTTGCACATAACAAAAGACATGCATATCAAAGGCTGACATCCCTCATTATCATAATCCCCCCATTGTCTTGGTACTTCCTCTCTTCGCCCTGGGGGGGTGAGGGTAGCTCCTCCGGTCTCCACCGCAGTGTCTGGGAACGTCTTTGTTCTTCACTGGCGGTTGAGAGTCTTTGTCCTTTCTGAGGTGTGAAGTCGCTTTACATATGCAATCACCAAACACTCTCACATGCTTCAACATATGTAGGTTATGGAATATATGATTAATATAGCCCACATCGTAGATGAATAGATGATGACCCATATACAGTGGTGTGAAAAAGTGTTTGCCCCCTTCCTGATTTCTCATTTTTTTGTATGTTTGTCACACTTAAATGTTTCAGATCATCAAAAAAATTTAAATATTAGACAAAGATAACACAAGTAAACACAAAATACAGTTTTTAAATGAAGGTGTTTATTATTAAGGGGGAAAAAATGCAAACCTACATGGCCCTGTGTGAAAAAGTGATTGCTTCCTAAACCTAATAACTGGTTGGGCCACCCTTAGCAGCAACAACTCCAATCAAGCATTTGCGATAACTGGCAATGAGTCTTTTACAGCGCTGTGAAGGAATTTTGGCCCACTCATCTTTGCAGAATTGTTGTAATTCAGCCACATCGGAGGGTTTTTGAGCATGAACCACCTTTTTAAAGTCATGCCACAGTATCTTAATCTGATTCAAGTCAGGACTTTGACTAGGCCACTCCAAAGTCTTCATTTTGTTTTTCTTAAAGCAGACGGACAGACGAAAATTCAATATCGCTAATTCTTATCTCAAATTGTTGTCTGAGACGAGCTAAGTTGAACCGCACATGTTTTGGTGTCAACAAATGTCGCATAAGGTGACAATGCGCTCTTGAAGTACGCTGTCATGCAGAGCTGTCTGACCCAGCAAAGCGATCAGCGGCTAAGATGGCCACTGACTGTGTGACGTCACCACCGGCAAACACACGCACACGGTCGGCGGCCAGTGCTGTGTTTTGCTTCATGCAACACTTGTTTACGTCTTAAAATCGGCGATTACGGATATTTCTCGGAATACTTGTGGATTACAAATAGATTATTTATGAAGATTAGGATTTCAGGAATCGAATTAATATGGTTTGGCGTTGTGTTGTCTACAGGTGCGATGGTCCTGCTGTGTTTTGCTTCATGCAACACTTGATGTTTATGTTTTAAAATCGGCGATTACGGATATTTCTCGGAATTACCAAATATTTTCATGATCATAAGAACGGTTAGGGGGAAAAAAACATGCTGAAGAAAGACAGTTTAACTCACCGGTTACTTATATTGGAAGTCCATCCTCCTGTGTTTTTTAGAAGCAAAGTTCTCAATTACAGAGACATACAGTGTTCCCTATTGCTTCAGCTTCTGTATTAAAGCAGACTGCAGTGAAATAGTACCCAGGTTTGTCAGTCTTTCTTGTCCACATATATTTTGCAGGTGTCACGGCTCGCCGCTCTCAGGCATCTGCCTCAGCTGCGCGCACACCTGCACCTCGTTAGCGCCCTACATGTGCAGTAGACATTTCGTTGACAGCGATTTCGAGAATAAGATGCAATTTGCAAAAAGATTGGTGATAAAGAAAACGGCTATTCCAACTATATATCCCGCGATTCCCAAGTCTGACTGAGACAAGTGTCAGTGACAGTGGCGTGAAAAGCCAGGGTGATCTACCGATGCGATCAGCTGTCAGAAAACGAGAAGTAAACAGGGTAAGTTTTGGATTTTTAATATTCACTGCAAATGTTTACTAAACATTTTAAATGAATTCCAAGCAATGGATGATTTTCAAAATCAAATTATTTCTGGGAAATAATGCGGCGGCGGACAGGTGCCCGTGTCAGGTTTTGCAGCGTCGCGCAAACAGAGGCGCGCTGGCGGGCCCAGGCCACCAGTGTTTTGCGCGTGCTTTTGTGCCTAAAACGTTGAAGAACGCGGAGTTGACAAACAGACAAACAAACCCCGGCAAAAACATAACTTCGGCCTGGCCTTTTCGGCCTGGCGGAGGTAATTAACAATGACAGTTCAGCTTTCAATTTTTAGGGAAGCAACATATTTGCTAAGAAAAATAAATATAAGCCTAAGATTGTAAGAGAAATGTGCTTTTAAAAATGGAACCACAATTTTCTACCATAAAATGGTGCCCATTATAACTGTGAAATGTTATTTATTGGAATATAATAATTGCTATATCTGGAAACTAGTTATTTTCTTAATCTGTAGTGATACTCCATTGATTTTTGTATTTCTTTGTATATTTCTGCTGTGTTTTCAAACATTCATACAAAGGTGGTATAGTATGTAATATTTCTTTTCAAACTGAGAAGAATTTAGTGTGTTCAAATTATTCAAATGTATATGACATGCGACTTTGATGAATGCTGAACTATGAGAATTATAACATTGACATGAACATTAATAAACTCAATATATGATTTTACAAAACTTTATTTACATATCATTGTTCACAAATCTAATCTTGGTAGGCAAAATCCCTTGTAGTGATCAGATGGGAATGTTTCTCTGATGAGGCTCACTGCACAGGCAGGCAACATAACCCTCACTTCTTTCCCACAAATAAGGCTGAATACCCCCCTCAGCACCACCCAAAACTACTTCATCATCCGATTCTTCATTTTCAATGTCATCATTTATATTGAGGTCGTCAAACTCGAGAAAATAATCGCTGTCCGAATCACTTTGCTCTCGTTCTGCCATTTACTATGTATTGCTGTTGTGACGTCACCAATGCCCGCACCTATCGAGAGATGGCGGTACTGCAGCCTCACTAAGTGAAGGCTGAGCTATGAGCAAATAAGGTCATTTATGGAAGCTGGTGACACATATTAAATCGCGGGAATAGACAGAATAGAATATTTTCATACAATCTGTTGATTGGTTCACTAAAAAAATGTCACTGTCCGTCTGCTTTAAGGCATTTAGAGGTGGACTTGCTGGTGTGTTTTGGATCATTGTCCTGCTGCAGAACCCAAGTGCGCTTCAGCTTGAGGTCACGAACAGATGGCCAGACATTCTCCTTCAGGATTTTTTGGTAGACAGCAGAATTCATGGTTCCATTTACTGCAGCAAGTCTTCCAGGTCCTGAAGCAGCAAAACAGCCCCAGACAATCACACTACCACCACCATATTTTACTGTTGGTATGAGGTTCCTTTTCTGAAATGCTGTGTTATTTTTTACGTCGAATGTAATGGGACACACACCTTCCAAAAAGTTAAATTTTTGTCTCGTCAGTCCACAGAGTATTTTCCCAAAAGTCTTGGGGATCATCAAGATGTTTTCTGGCAAAACTGAGATGAGCCTTTATGTTCTTTTTTCTCAGCAGTGGTTTTCGTCTTGCAACTCTTCCATGCAGGCCATTTTTGCCCAGTCTCTTTCTTATGGTGGAGTCATGAACACTGACCTTAACTGAGGCAAGTGAGGCCTGCAGTTCTTTGGATGTTGTTGTGGGGTCTTTTGTGACCTCTTGGATGATTCACCGCTGCGCTCTTGGGGTAATTTTGGTCAGCCGGCCACTCCTGGAAAGGGTCATCACTGTTCCACGTTTTTGCCATTTGTGGATAATGGCTCCCGCTGTGGTTCACTGGAGTCCCAAAGCTTTAGAAATGGTTTTATAACATTTTCCAGATTGATACATCTCAATTACTTTGTTTCTCATTTATTCATGAATTTCTTTGGATTGCAGCATGATATCTAGCTTTTGAGGATCTTTTGGTCTACCGTACTTCACTTTGTCAGGCAGGTCCTATTTAATTGATTTCTTGATTGAGAGCAGTTGTGGCAGTAATCAGGCCTGGGTGTGACTAGAGAAATTAAACTCAGCTTTCCAAAGATGTAATAAACTTCAGTTTATTTACGTTTTAACGGGGGGGGGGGCACTTTTTCACATGCCATGCAGGTTTGGATTTTTTTTTTACCCTTAATAATAAACACCTGAATTTAAAAAATGCATTTTGTGTTTACTTGTGTTATCTTTGTCTAATATTTAAATTTGTTTGATGATCTGAAACATTTAAATGTGACAAACATACAAAAAAATGAGAAATCAGGAAGGGGGCAAACACTTTTTCACACCACTGTAGATGCATGGATTGTACTCACTGTACAATGCAGGACTATCAGGTGCAGGGTGCAATGTGAGGTGATGATTTTCTGTACCCAGCTGTTCAGCAGCAAAGCTGTAGCAGTCTGCTGGAGAAAGTGTTCTGCTGTCTGTCCAGTGTGTGGTGGAGGGGGTGATCAGGATTGTCCATGATGGATCGTAGTTTGTTCAGTGTCCTCCTCTCCACCACTGTCTCAAAGGTCTCCTGCCTGAGACCAATTACAGAGCCAGCCCTCTTGATAATCTTGTCAAGTCTGTTGATGTCACTGGCTCTGATACTGCTACCCCAACAGACAGGAGCAAAGAAGATGGTGCTGGCGACGATGGCCTGGTAGAAAAGCTCCAGCATCCTGTTGCACACGTTGAAGGATCTCAGCTTCCTCAGAAAGTAGAGTCTGCTCATCCCTTTCTTGTACACAGCATCGGTGTTAGATTTCCAGTCCAGTCCATTGCTGATCATGACACCAGGTATTTGTAGTCCTCCACTACCTCCACATCCTCCCCCCAATCTGCAATGGCTGTGAAGACATCCTCTTCTTCCTGAAATCAATCACCATCTCTCTGGTCTTGCTGATGTTCAACCTCAGGTGATTCTGCTAGGTCCACTCCACAAATCTGTCTACCAGTGTCCCGTACTTTTCCTCCTCTCCCCATCTTATACAGCCAACAGATGAGTCATCACAGAATTTCTGCGGTGGCATGACTCTGTGTTGTACTGAAAGTCAGTGGTGTATAAGATGAAGATAAAAGGAGAAAGCACAGTCCCCTGTGGAGCTCCTGTATCACTAACCACCACATCAAACAAGACACTGCCCAGCCGGACAAACTGTGGCCTGCCTGTTAGGTATTCAGTAATCCAGGAGATCACAGAGCTGTCGACCCCCATCCCCATCACTATGTGATGTAATTGATTTTCTAATAGGGATCTACTGGACTGATCTTGGTCTTGTCCTTCACTCAGCACCAGTACTGAGTTGAGTTGTCCCTGGGATCATTAGGGCATGGAAATCCCTCCACTACGATAAGGGTCCACAGAGGGGGAGTGTAAATGTAAGACGGTCAAATACTCTCAAGCAGACCTAAAGTAAATGCTTACTGGGGGTAGATTTTGATCTTTTAAAGGTCCACTATTGTGCGTTTTCCAGAAATTGATTTTAAGATGTAACATGTTCAAGGGACATATAGATATAGTTCTAAAGACCAAAAAGCATTTTTGTCCTGTTCCTCAACCACCACCCCAAAAACCTGCCTGTAAACCTTTGTCTAAAATAGCCTGCTTATAATATTAATGAGCCCCTAATCTGATTGGGTAATGGTTTTCTGAGTGGGCCAGTCACAAATAAGGAGGAAGTCAAGGTGTGTCTGTCACAAATCACCCCTGACACTCGTCTCCACCTACCCTCTTCTTCACCTCTTTTGTGCTCTGTCCATTGCTTTAGATCAGGGGTGTCCAATCATGTGCCATGGAGGGCCAAGATCCTGCAGGTTCTCCCTTGTGCCCAGTCTCTTCAGCAGGTGTTTTTACTGAACAGCAATCAGTGGAAAGAAGTTCAGTGAAATCTGCTGTTGAAGACACTGGTTGGAGATAAAGCCTGCAGGATCTTGGCCCTCCATGGCACATGATCGGACATCCCTGCTTTAGATGGTTGATCCCAGGTATTTAAACACATCTACCTTCACTACCTCTACTGCTTGCATCTTCATTGTTACATCTGCCTCCCTCTCATTCACACATATTCTGTCTTGTGTCTACTGATTTTCATTCCTCTTCCCTCCACTGTGTACCTCTGTAGTGGACTTGAAACTGTTATCTGTGTCTGCATTGTGCTGTGTAGGGAAATAACTCCAACGGTGGGTTCACAGCTGGCACTTTATTCTATGAAAGACAAGGATTAATCAGTGGGGCACACACAGCAGCAGCACACTCGCGTCCCATCTGTGCAAGGTCCACACAGTTTTTGCCGGGAAAACCCCTGCATGCGCAATGAGCCCATTTCCTGTGTCCAACCAATTAATGACTCACTAACAACAACGAAAATCAAAACCTCTAAATTATAAATTTGTTCTACTGACTCAAAATGAACTAGATTATATTATGATCACTTTACTATAGTTTTGAAGAAGTTCACTTAAAAAAATAAACATAATGAACATAATGCCTCAGCTACATACTCCCCCTTGAACTTCTCAAAACTTCTCAAATAGGGGTGTGTGACTGAGTACAGAGGGTAGAATAAACTGTCATTTACAAAATATTTATATGTGCAACATGTTTGTCTCCCACCTCATAGGGAAAGTTAACAAAGGGAAGTTAGCCAGACTCCCAAATGTTCACTTTCAAAAAAAGTGCCTTATACACTCCCTCAGACAAATATCATGACAGTTATTATTTCATAATGCATGTTACCCTGAATATGAACCAATTCAAAATGCATGACTTGCAGTAAGATAAATCTAAATCATAACATAAAGACAGTATAACTGGTTTGGAAACTCAGTGTTCCTTACACAAACAAACTTCTAGCAAACCCACCAACCATGTTGCTTGTGTGCATGTTCTTTTGTGTCATGTTCTGAATCAGTCTGTTCACTGCTTTCACTACCCTTCCAACTCTTGTTCTAATTTAGTGTATTGCATTGCTCTGGGAGGCAATCTCACGAATCACAGGGGCTCCAGGGGTGTTTTCACTGGTCGACTGAGCCTGAAGTTGGGTCTGCTCTGCTGCTTTCTCAGGTAGCTCACTTCCATCATTGACCTCGTCCTCAGTGTGGACAGGCACTTCACCTTCAATATTACTGTCACTCCCATGAGACTCCTCAGAATCTGACTCAACACTGGCACCATCTCCAACACTGTCACTTGTTTGGGGCTCTTCAGCACCTGGCTCATCATTGGTCATTTCAGCTACCCAGGAAGCTGTACGGTCACAGTTGGATTCAATGGACAAGACATTCCCTTCAGACTCATTCTCCCCTCATTCGGTCTGTGTCACTGACAAAAGACAGTTCAGCATCACCATCCATTTCAATGGGCAGGAAATTGGCCTGCAAAAGTAGATTTCTGTGGACAACCTTTTCCTGTCCATTACTGGTGTTTCTGATGTGGTATGTATGACAGTTGGGGTTTTTGGAGATCACCATGTAGAGAATGGACTCCCACCTATCAGCCAACTTTCTGTGACCACGCTCACCCTTGTTAGCTAAGATGACTCTATCTCCCTCTTCAATGTCGCCACCTTTTTGTCTTTTGTTATACAGGTCTGCCTGATGCCGTTGACTGGATTCAGCATTGGTTTGAGCCAGCACAAGAGCCTCCTTGAGGTCATCTCTCATTTTTTTACATAGCTGTGATAGTCTGTTACATCATTGTCTTTTTCAGTGTTGTGAAACATGACATCCACTGGCAGTCTGGGGATACACCCATCCATCCATCCATCCATCCATCCATCCATCTTCTACCGCTTTTCCGGAGGTCCGGGTTGCGGAGGCAGCAGTTCAAGCAGAGAAGCCCAGACTTCCCTCTCCCCCGCCACCTGCTCCAGCTCTTCAGAGAGGATACCAAGGCGTTCCCAGACCAGCTGGGAGACATAGTCTCTCCACCATGTCCTGGGTCTGCCCCGGGGTCTCCTCCCAGCGGGACGTGCCTGAAACACCTCAAGTGGGAGGTGTCCAGGAGGCATCCTAATCAGATACCCATACCACCTCAACTGACTCCTTTCAATGTGGAGGGGCAGCGGTTCTACTCTGAGCCTCTCCCGGATGACTGAGCTCCTCACCCTATCTTTGAGGGTGAGTCCAGCAATCCTACGGAGAAAGCTCATTTCAGCCACTTGTATCCGCGATCTCGTTCTTTCGGTCATTACCCAAAGCTCGTGACCATAGGTGAGAGTAGGAACGTAGATTGACTGGTAAATCGACAGCTTTGCCTTAGAACTCAGCTCCCTCTTCACCACAACAGACCGGTACAACGTCCGCATCGCTGCAGATGCTGCTCCAATCCGTCTGTCGATCTCTCGCTCCATTTTCCCCTCACTCGTGAACAAGACCCCAAGATACTTAAACTCCTCCACTTGGGGCAGGAGCCTGTCCCCAACCCAGAGAGGACAATCCACCTTTTTCCGGCTGAGGACCATGGACTCGGACTTGGAGGTGCTGATTCTCATCCCAGCCGCTTCACACTCAGCGGAAAACCGTGGATACACCCATACATCAAATAAAAGGGAGCATAGCCTGTAGACTCGTGAGCAGTACAGTTGTAGGCTAACGTTAGTGTCTGCAGCATCTGTGGCCACTTGTGTTTTTCTCTGGGTGGCAGAGCTCTGATCATATTCCCCATTGTTCTATTGAATCTTTCAGTGTGACCATTGCTCATACGATGGTAGGGTGTTGTCCTTGATTTTTGCACACCAGCCACCTGCAACAATCCTTGAATGAGCTCGCTTTGGAAATTGGCACCTTGGTCTGAATGAATTCTTTGGGGGAACCCATAAACGCAGAAGTATCTGTCCCACAACTGACATGCAACTTGTTTAGCTGTTTGGTCTGAGCACTTAAAAGCATGAGCCATTTTAGTGAAGTGGTCTGTCACCACTAGAACGTCAATGCTCTTCCCTTTTGAGTCTTCTGCAGACCAAACATCTATACAAACAAGTTCAAGGGGGCTAGTTGTTTTGATACTTTCTAATGGAACTCTTCCTTCAGGCTCAAGGGTCTTACTGGTGACACAACGTTTGCAACAGCTGACATAGTCATGGACATCATGCTACATGCTCACCCAGAAAAACCTCTGTCTCGCTAGGTACAGAGTTCTGCTTTGACCCTGATGGCCAGCATTGTCATGGACATCTGACAGGACATGACTGATCAAGGCAGAAGGAGTGACATACTGATGGCACCTTTTCCCAGTTCGTGAATCCTTGCTCACCTTGTACAAAATGCCATCCAGCATTCTTAATTTGTCCCACTGTTTCAGTGGTTTTTTGCACTTTGAAGGACTGATTGGCTCGCTCTCTACCTGATGGACGTCTGCCACATTCAACAAAGGGGATAACTCTAGCTAGTGTAGGATCTTTCCTCTGTTCATCTTGGAGCTCCTGAAGGGAAAACATAGGCAAAGCATGTTGACCTGGCGGCAGGAGTTGTTCCAGGTCTTGAGCTAGCCAGGAAATGACTCTTCGTTTTGACCCCTGATCCCATTCACAATGGCCTGTCAAAACTGCAGATATTTCATCATCACTCAGACAACAACATGTTAAATTTTCCAAAGGGGGTGAACACTCAATAGTCTGCTGGTTGGTGCTCAGTTTGAATGCTTCCTGAACAGAGCTCTCTTTGATCTGCTGTGACTCCTCTAGCAAAGCTGCATAGGGTTCCATCATGAGCCTCTGACTAACCCGATCGTGGAAAAAGCGCTGTCTGCTCAGAGCGTCAGCTCCAACATTATTGCTGCCAGGGATGTACTTGATGCTGAAATTGCAGGGGGACAATTTTGACACCCACCTTTGCTCACATGCGTCAAATTTGGGCTTTGTGAGAATATATGTTAATGGGTTATTGTCTGTCCAAACTGTAAAGTTGTGTCCCTTTAACCAATGACTAAATTTGTCACAGACAGACCATTTAAGTGCCAAAAACTCAAGACGAAATGAGTCAACATGTTCCTTCTTCCAGTCAACTGGGCTGAGCCTCCTGAAAGAAGCAGAACCTCGAGCATTTTTTTTTCTCCCTTTAGGGGCAGCAGTCAATGTAAAGAGGGGCTTGGCAACTTTAGAGCAGTCAGGTATGAACTGTTGATAGTACATCACCATGCCCAAAAACAATTTTATCTTTTTCTGAGATGGTGTAATCCCATCCTCCATCAGTAAATCAGCCTCTGTCATAGCAGTGATTGCCCTAATTTTGTCAGGGTCAGTAGAGATTCCATTTTCATCAACAGCATGGCTCAAAAATCTCACATTTCATTTTAGCGGTTGGCACTTTTTGGGGGCTAGTTTCAACCCATGCGCACGCAGTTATTCGAAAACAATCTCTAACCTCCTGAGAGCCTCAGCTTCATTGGGTGCATACACAAGGAGGTCATCCAAATAGCAAAGCAGGGTTAAGAAATTTTGGTCATCAAATATGCCCATCATGAGACGTATGAAACTGGCTGGGCTGTTGCAAAGACCCTGCGGCAGTCTGTTAAACTCATAAAGCCCCATAGGTGTTGTAAACACTGTCAGCTTCTTATCTTCTGACATGGCAATATTATAGAACCCAGATGTCAAGTCCGTGGCACTAAAGATTGCGTTACCACCCAGGGCTGCCAGGCAGTCGGACTGATGGGGCAAAGGATGGGCATCCTTGACTGTGCATGCGTTCAACCAGCGGTAATCCACACATATTCTGAGATCGCCATTTTTCTTCTATACAAGCACTAGAGGGGATGCCCATTCACTATTGGACTTGCGAATAAGCTCACATTCCTCCCATCTCCATCAGCACTTGTCGCAGCTTACGATACTGGCCTGGTGGAACATGACGATATGAGAATCTGAATGGTCGGTTGTCAGATAAGTGGATGCGATGAACAAAGTCTTTTGCCAGTCCACAGTTGAGTTTACTTTTTGAAAACATGTCCTCATATTGATGTACAAGCTGTAGGAGTTGGGCTTTCCAGTGGTATGAAACCTCACAAGAGTCGATGTTTAAATCTTCTAGCCCTAGCTTCTGCAGGCTGTCGTGGAAACTTGAATGGGACAAAGGGCCATGACGCACCATGACTGATTTTTGCCTCAGCATACACTGTTTGACTCTGGGCCTTGAATGTCTCTGGTGGCTTTTGTTCAAGAGTCCCATCAAGATCTTCAACAGCAACACAGGAGGCTACATTTGCCACCTTAGTGCCCCTTTTTAATGTGACAGACTTATCACAGGTGTTCAGGATGCGGACGGGGACCCACCTATCACCGCTCATGGAAGCCACAGTTCTGCATACAATCACATCCTTTTTGGGAACTTGTGCCTTTGGTGGTTCAATCAGGATGGTGCTGCCTCAGAAATGGGGGATGATACAAGGAATCTGCCCCATACCAAGTGTTCCTGCTTAGGGAGTAGAGTCACAGCCTGAGTTAATTTGACGGTACCAGTAACATCTGGCATTTTGTCACCCCTCCACCTATTAATGCCTGACAGCATGTTCAAAAACTGCACCATTTCAGGAGTGTTTGTTGGTTCAGGTTTACTCAAGACACGCCAGAAGTGGGGGGATAGTCTGAATTGTCTGAGGAGCTGTTTGATGACATTTGCCCCTAAAATTAGCTGATCTCTTTGGCTGGGAACAATGAGGACAGGTACACTAAATGCACACTCATACACTTCCATTTCCAGGTTGTATACATACACTTGGGCTGTACCTGAACTCCACCACAACCTACAAGTGTGATGTTGGTATGGGTGTCACTTGGCTCTGATATAACCCTATCACTCATTAGCTTCTGTTCTGCCTCTTCATTCATGGTGCATGCCATGGAGCCTGTGTCAAGAACAGCTTGAAGAGTGACTTTATTATTCACTAAAGCATTAGTACAAAACAGACTGTCAGCTTTTTTGAGTCGCATCATATTTTGTAAAAGTATAACAGTACCAGATGGAGCACACTTTAGGCTTTCTCTGTATATGGTTTGCACATCATCACAGGGGTTGAGGGTTCCACATTCATTACTCACACAGTCCCCTCCCAAGTGTGAGTATACTAGTTTCCCTGCATGATACTGTGCTGGATGACGGGTTTGGTTACACTAGGGCAGTTTTTTCTCTGATGACCCACTTCTAAACAATCTAGGCATCTCCTTTCTCTCATGCAGTGGGTGGGTGTGGAGTGTGAATTATTGCCACAAACTCTGCACTGGGGGAAAAAGGCTGGGGCTAGAGGCCGTGCTCTTACTGTGGGGGTTGCGGGCTGGTTATTACGCTCTAGCACCCTCTCTAGCATACTGAGCACATGTTCAAGAGCACCTGATTCTGACATAGCAGTTTCACAAGTCTTAGCTGGATTACTTTGGGCAAACTTTGTTGTGTTCACATAAGCAACGTCCAATCCAAGCTCAGGGGGCCTGACATCGGTTGCTGTGGTGGCCACTAGAAAAGGCTGTGACTTAGCTGAGAAAGGGGGCTTTCTTTTTGCATAACTTTCTCTTTGGTACTCATCAATGGCTTCTTGAACTTCTGTTATTGACCATTTACTTATGGGCTTGCACTTAAACACACAGGCAAGATTAGGGTCTGGGCAATTTCTGATAAACATCATGGCCACCTCTGCATCCGTGCTCTCCATCTTGGTTCCTTGACATTGCAAGTGCCTGTCAGGTAGTGATGGGAAGGCAGGCTCCGGAGATCCCAGGGGTGCTCCGAGCTTATCCAGGAAATATTTGGCGAAGCATGTTTTGAGGCGTACGTGTTGACGTCAGACCACGTGACTGGGTCAGGAAGCCGTTTATGATTTTGCACGCAACATGAAATAAAGTGAGCAGCGACACCCAATAGAACTCCCCGTCCCTCACGCTTTGTGTTGTCATGTTTGACTGTGTAAGGGATTTGTCACAGCCAATTTTCACATGGAGGCAGCAGCAAAAAGACGGACTTCTCCTGTTTGGGAACATTTTGAGCGCATTTCTCCCATTAAAGTATTTTCCACAAACAGTGGATATTTAATGCTACTGAGGTGATGGCTTAGCAGTAAAGCATCTGCACTACAAGCTGCACGGTGGCGCAGTGGTTTAGCACTGTGGCAGCACAGTTTTACCCTCGGCCGGGGGATCGCGGGGATCATGAGGTCGTGGGTTCGATCCCAGCCCCCGACCAACAGTGAGCTGTGTGGAGTTTGCATGTTCTCCCCGTGTTGCGCGGGTTTACTCCGGGATTTCTCCGGTTTCCTCCCGCATACCAAAAACATGTAGGTTTAGGGCGCTCGCGCACGCAGCGACCAGCAGCCGGTGGCTTGTCACCAGACTGCAAACCAAGTCTACCTACGGGTACAAATAAGTAACAAAAAAAAAAAAAAAAAAAAAAAAAAAAAAAAGCGGGAGGCCTGGATTCGAATCCCAGCTGTGTCATTCTTGTCATTTTATTTTTATTTGCAAGGTAAAGTGTCTGTTGTGTTTCAAAGAGCTTGGATCATTATGACGCATCATTATGCTGAGGCACTATTGCTATCGTGCCCTGCATGAGAATAAGGCCAGAGTTGAATATACTTGGACAGTATGACTTTTATTATTTCTTAATAAAAATGGATAAGTAGTACAAGCACACGAAGTAACACAGACACATTCGCTGGAGTCACCCCAGTATTTCTTTTTTCCCTTATGATCATTGATATTTCTTAAAAGACAGCACATCTCTCTCTCTCTCTCTCTCTCTCTCTCGCTCTTATATATATATATATACTGTATATATATATATATATATATATATATATATATACACTACCGTTCAAAAGTTTGAGGTCACTTAGAAATTTCTTTATTTTTGAAAGAAAAGCACTTTTTTTCAATGAAGATAACTTTAAAATAATCAGAAATACACTCTATACATTGCTAATGTGGTAAATGACTATTCTAGCTGCAAATGTCTGGTTTTTGGTGCAATATCTACATAGGTGTATAGAGGCCCATTTCCAGCAACTATCACTCCAGTGTTCTAATGGTACAATGTGTTTGCTCATTGTGTCAGAAGGCTAATGGATGATTAGAAAACCCTTGTGCAATCATGTTAGGTCTGCAATGCTGTAATTGCTGCAAATGGAGGATTCTTTGACGAAAGCAAAGTTTGAAGGAAAAAAATATTATTTCAAACACAAATCATTATTTCTAACCTTGTCAATGTCTTGACTACTGTATATTTTCTATTCATTTTACAACTCATGGTGGTAAATAAGTGTGACTTTTCATGGAAAACACAAAATAATTGTCTGGGTGACCCCAAACTTTTGAACGGTAGTGTATATATATATACTGTATATTATCACTTCATCACTCTGTATTAAAGCAAGAAATATCTGTATGTGTGTCTGTCTGTCTGTCACTTTTATAGGGCATCACAGGGCAGCCTACTGTATGATCTCTGCCTGATCATCATAGGACGTCCTATGAACTCAGGAATCATAGGACGCGCAACGTCATCATAAAGATGTTCGCGATGCCGTCATAAAGATATGATGTCTATATGACGGCACATAGACAAATGTGTTTTTATGATGTCATATAGACCATCACTCACAATGCCTAGACTGTGTCTTTATGATGTCATATAGACCATCACTCACGGCTCAAAACTGGCAAGGTGAATAAGCCATAGGGCCAGTCTTTACAGAGTGTTCGTGTTTTCTGCACAACAGATTTCTGCAGCCATGGCCAATTCTACGTTGCTGCGAGCAGAGTTGCCAGATCAAGCAGTCTTCGTATTGTTGCTCAAGATGAAGAAACTAAGCAAAAGCGTCGCTTTCTCAGCAATGTCGTTTTTAAAAAGGTGCTGACACAGTAAAAATGTGTAACCTTGAAGAATACCAGTCTACACTACAAATGTGTAAAATGCCAAGCAAAGCGCTGATTTTCTCCGGGTGCTCCGGTTTCTTGGTTTCTACGGGCATGCACGGGCCCTCCTGAACAGGGTCGAAAGCCACTTTTTGCTCAGATCTATTTTCATGATCCTGCCCATGAACTGGAATTACGACGCACCTATCCCCCAACCAGTGGTATGAACGAAGAAGAAGAAGACCCACCACAGGGACAGCAATAGAATGAGGAGAATTGCTGCACGTCAGAAAAGATGCAGTGAACATGAAACATCTCAGGTTCCAGCAGTATGCCACAGGCATGACTGTGAACAAGGAGACCCTTCAGCAACGGGCATGCAGAAATACTTGCATATACTTGGTTTCTACGGACATGGACGGGTATGCACGGGTATGTACTAGTATATATTAAAGCAAGAAATCTGTGTGTGTGTGTATGTCACGTTTATAGGACGGCCTATGATCTCTGCCTGATCATCATAGGACGTCTTATGATCTCAGGCATCATAACACTCGCGATACCGTCACAAAGATATGATGTCTATATGACGGCACATAGACAAATGTGTCTTTATGAAGCGAGGCCTACCTGGTGGGTCTCTTCGAGGACACCAACCTGTGCGCCATCCACGCCAAGAGGGTCACCATCATGCCCAAAGACATCCAGCTGGCCCGCCGCATCCGCGGAGAGAGAGCTTAGACTTTCTGCTGCACATCCACCAACCACAATGCTCGGCACTGTGTGTCTATATATATATATATATATATATATATATACTACCGTTCAAAAGTTTGGGGTCACCCAGACAATTATTTTGTGTTTTCCATGAAAAGTCACACTTATTTACCACCAAGAGTTGTAAAATGAATAGAAAATATAGTCAAGACATTGACAAGGTTAGAAATAATGATTTGTATTTGAAATAATTTTTTCCTTCAAACTTTGCTTTCGTCAAAGAATCCTCTATTTGCAGCAATTACATCATTGCAGACCTAACATGATTGCACAAGGGTTTTCTAATCATCCATTAGCCTTCTGACGCAATGAGCAAACACATTGTACCATTAGAACATTGGAGTGATAGTTGCTGGAAATGGGCCTCCATACACCTATGTAGATATTGCACCAAAAACCAGACATTTGCAGCTAGAATAGTCATTTACCACATTAGCAATGTATAGAGTGTATTTCTGATTAGTTTAAAGTTATCTTCATTGAAAAAAAGTGCTTTTCTTTCAAAAATAAGGAAATTTCTAAGTGACCCCAAACTTTTGAACGGTAGTGTATATATATAGTAATATGTACATAGATATACTAGTTGCTCTTGTTTTTTCTTGCCTTTTGATTGTTGCTCTGAGTGTTGCTATCCCTGTGCTGTTGCAATCCTGGAATTTCCCCATTGTGGGACTAATAAAGGCTTATCTTATCTTATATAGACCATCACTCACAATGCCTAGATTAATGTGTCTTTATGATGTCATATGGCTCAAAATTGGCAAGGTAAATAAATCACAGGGCCAGTCTTTACAGAGCATTTGTGTTTTCTGCACAACAGATTTCTGCAGCCATGGCCAATTTCTACGTTGTCGCAAGCAGAGTTGCCCGATCAAGCAGTCTTTGTATTGTTGCTCAAGATGAAGAAACTAAGCAAAAGCATTGCTTTCTCAGCAATGTCGTTTTTAAAGAAGTGCTGACAAAGTAAAAATGTGTAACCTTGAAGAATGCCAGTCTACACTACAAATGTGTAAAATGCCAAGCAAAACGCTGATTTTCTCCGAGTGCTCCGGTTTCTTGGTTTCTACGAACATGCACAGGCCTTCCTGAACAGGGTCGAAAGCCAGTTTTTGCTCAGATCTATTTTCATGATCCTGCCCATGAACTGGAATTACGACACACCTATCCCTCAACCATTGGTCTGAACAAAGAAGAAGAAGACCCACCACATGGACAGCAATAGAATGAGGAGAACTGCTGCACGTCAGAAAAGATGCCGTGAACATGAAACATCTCAGGTTCCAGCAGTACGCCACAGGTATGACTTTGAACAACACAGCCTTCTGAGACAGGAGGAGACCCTTCAGCAACAGGCATGCAGAAATACTTGCTTATACTTGGTTTCTATGGGCATGGACGGGTATGCACGAGTATGTACTAGTTTATTGAAATTGAAAAAATGCACATTAAACCAATAATGCCCTTGTAAAAATCAGCATCAGCATATTGTATACACTTTGTTCACTAGATGGCCTGGTAGAGAAAATGAAGTCCCACATGAGGCCTCGTCTATATGAGCCATTTTGATGAAAGGCCTCAAGTCCTCCAGAAAGCCTCATTTGGCCATCACTACTGTCAGCTGCTTCAGCAACAATATTTAACCCCATCCAGTAGCCTACTGGTGTTTCTTTGGCAGCAGGGTGGGTACATACAAGTCAGCTAATGGCTGGGAAGACCCTGGGCTCTCACTAAAGTAACGCCTTAATATAGCATAAATGGTTTCAGGGTTGGTGATTGCACCAGAGGACATGTTTCTTTTCAACCCCACTCTGACAATGTCCTTAGGTTTGCCAAGAAGATGGTTCAAGATCTCCTCTTTTTGCATGTCACCAGAGAGACCTCTATTCTGTCGATAGATTTCCATCAAATCTATCCACTCTTGGACAGAGTATTTATCAGTGCCATCACCTCTATACATAGGGGGGTCTTTAATGTCTGGCCTGACAACCAAGCTTATTTTGTTGAGGCCAAATGTGCCTTCAGGGGTTCTAACTTTGGGTTGGGATGGGGGTGCCTCATTTATGGTAGGTGGGGCTTGACTTGCCAACAAGCTGTTTGCAATTGACTCTCCAATCTGACTTCCCAGCTCATTGATAAGCTCATGTATCGCGTTCTGGGTGCCTTCATTACTGGATGCGGGAGTGGAGGACTGGTGTCCAAGTGCAAGGCTGGGTGTTATGTGATTTGATTGTGATGGCTCATCATCGTGCGACATTATGAGAGAATGATTTCTAATAACCTCGTGCCCCAGAAAGACCTCAACCCCTCCCAACATCTGGTGTAAACATAATGGATGTGGCTTGACCTCTACCAGTTGTATCTCAAACACAAACTTTACATTTAACACAACAGTAAATGAGAACTAATTGGCAACACACGAAAAAAGTATGCTTATCACAGAGTAAATGCAAAACGTGTCAAAATCACTCAGTATACACCATTTATACAAACACAACAGAAAAAAATACTTTTTTCTGTATTTTTTTTTTAACTTAGAAAGGATCCAGACAGAGTCAGGCTGACATCCCAGACGTTATGAGCTCACAGGTTAACCCCAGCGATCGGCAGCGGCTGATTCAGTTGATCCGGGTCAGAGCACCATGTTTATGTAGCGGACTTGAAACTGTTATCTGCATCTGCATTGTGTTGTGTAGGGAAATAACTCCAGCGGTGGGTTTACAGCTGGCACTTTATTCAATGAAAGACAAGGGTTAATCTGGCAAAGACCACAAACTACCAGCAAGCTACCGCCCAATCTCCCTACTCAGCGTTCCTTATAAAATCATGGAGCGCCTAATACTGCAACGTATTTCCCCAGCAATAGAGGAAATTCTAAGTGTGGATCAAGCAGGTTTCCGCAAGGACCACAGCACAGGAGAACAAGTACTGGCCCTAACCACCTTCATCGAAAATAGTTTCGAGAACAGACTGAAGACAGGGGCTGTTTCTCGATCTTACAGCCGCCTATGATACAGTCTGGCACAAAGGCCTCCTCCTGAAACTTAAAAAGGCAATCCCTGCCTGGGAAACAGCAATTATAAAAACCCTGCTGACCAACCGAAGGTTCAGAGTCCACCTCGGTCAGAACACAAGCGCATGGAGAACGCAGAAAAACGGACTCCCACAAGGCTCAGTTCTAGCTCCAACCCTGTTCAACCTCTATATAAATGACCTGCCCACTACAAAATCCCGCAAATTCATCTATGCAGACGACATCTGTTTGGCACTCCAAGCACCAGACTTTGAGCCACTGCAACAGGTGCTCACGGAAGATCTTGCCAAACTGGACCAGTTCTGCAAAACCTGGCACCTAAAACCAAGCCCAGCAAAAACCGTCTCCAGTGTATTCCATCTTCACAATGTAAAAGCTACCAGAGAACTAAACATCCACCTGAGCGGACTCAAGCTTAAGCATGCCTCGAATCCAACCTACCTTGGAGTGACCCTTGACAGGACCTTATCCTTCAAGGAACATTTAAAGGGGACGGCTGCTAAGGTGAAGGCACGAAACAACCTGCTCTGCAAGCTCGCTGGTGCAAAATGGGGGGCGGCAGCCTCCACCTTGCGCACCTCAGCACTGGCCCTTTCATACTCTGTAGCAGAATATTGTGCCCCTGTCTGGTCCAGGTCATCCTACACACTACGTAGACACCCAGCTCAATCCAACCATGAGAACCATAACTGGGACAATCCGTTCAACACCACTCCCCTGGCTCCCTGTACTGTCAAACATAGCCCTCCCACACATCCGGCGAGCAGCACTAACTCAAAGGATGCTTCAAAAAACCAAAGATTTTCCTCACTTACCAATCCATGCAGATATCTACACTCCACCCACTGCCCGACTTCCTTCCAGACGGCCGATTTGGAAAAACCCTCCCCCAGCTGACTTCACCATCCAGACAGCTTGGCAAGAGGAATGGGAGACCAAGGAGGTCCCAAACAAACACCTGGTGACAAACCCCAACCAACAGGTCCCAGGCACCAACCTCCCAAGGAGACAGTGGTCTACACTCAATCGCTTCAGGACTAGACATGGCCCCTGCTTGGCCAGCCTTCACAGATGGGGCAGTAGCCCTAGCCCACTGTGCGCATGTGGAGAGGCGCAAACAATGGAACACATCATAGAGGCTTGCCCGCTCCAAAGACTGGAAGGAGGATTACACACCCTCCATACAGCAAACCAGGAGGTAACTGCTTGGCTTGAGGACTTTGCATTCGCTAAATAAATAAATAAGGGTTAATCAGTGGGGCACACACAGCAGCAGCACACTCTCGCTCAGTCTGTGCAGGGTCCACACAGTTTTTGCCATGAAAACCCCTGCATGTGCAATGAGCCCATTTCCTGTGTCGAACCAATTAATGACCCACTAAGAACAAAGAAAATCAGAACCTCTAAATTAAAAATTTGTTCCACTGACTCAAAATGAACTGATTATAATATTATCACTTTGCTATAATTTTGAAGAAGTTCACTTAAAAATAAACAATGAACATAATGCCTCAGCTACACCTCCACCTGTCCAGGTTGTCTTCTACCTGCTCCCTACTCTTACTATAGATGACGGTGCCATCTGTGAACATCACAGTCCACGGAGAATGCCAGCTGACCTTGTCTGTAGCCTCTCCATCACCATGGCAAACAAGAAGGGGCTCAGAGCCTATCCCTGGTGTAATCCGACCCTTACCTTGAACCCATCTGTCACTCCTACAGCACACCTCACCACCATCTCACTGCCCCCCATTCATGTCCTGCACCACCCTCACATACTTGTCTGCCACTGCTGACTTCCTCATAAAGGCACACATGAGAGAGAGTGTAAATCATCCTATAATATGCTTTCCCTAGATCTACAAAGACACAGTGCAACTCCTTCTGACCTTCTCCATCAGCACTCATTAAGCAAACACTGCATCTGTAGTACTCTTTCTCACCATGAAACTGTACTGCTCCTCACTGACCATGAAACTGTACTGCTCCTCACTGATCATCACCTCTCTTCTTTTTTTTCTGTACCTTCTCATGCCACCACCAAGTCTCCATGTCGTCTTTTTGCTGTGGAGAGGATACACTAAACACCTTTCTAGCAGTTTATCCTCACTAATTTAGCTGTACTGTCCCATTCCTCTGGTAATTCTTCCCTACAACCCAGAGCCTGTCTCAGCTCTTTCTTGAAACCTTCTTTCTGTAAATTCCCCCATTTAGTCTTTAGCCCTGCCTTCACTCACTTCCTTTTCTTGGTTATCATATATTTATTCCATCCAGCTACAATGCTCTGCACTGTGTGTCTGTGTGTGTGTGTATATATATATATTTTATAGTAATACGTACATATGTTTATTAGCTGCTCTTGCTTGCTTGTTTTTTTTCTTGCCTTCTGATTGTTGCTCTGAGTGTTGCTATCCCTGTGCTGTTGCAATCCTGGAATTTCCCCGTTGTGGGACTAATAAAGGCTTATCTTATCTTATCTTATCTTATCAAAGTTATCCTACAGACTAATACCTGATGCTGTCTAGTTACATTCTCCCCTGACACCACCTTGCAGTCTCCTATCGCTTTCAGATTTCTCCTTCTGCATAAGATATAGTCTACCTGTGTGCAACTTCCTCCACTCTTGTATGTCACCCTATGTTCCTCACTCTTCTTGAATTTTTAAAATACTTATTTAACTTTAATGTAATTTTAATACTCAAGATTCAAGATTCAAAGGCTTTATTATCATGTGCACAGTTAAGAAATGCAATATTTCCTGAGCAATGAAATTCTTACTCTGTTCTCCAAACGAATGCCAAGGTAATAGATACACATCAATACTAATAAGGTAATAACACACCTAATACTAATAAATACTAATAGCACACATTAGGAAATTAGGACAATTAAAGCAGTTAAACTAGAGGAAACAAGAAGAATGAAAACTGAAATTCATTGGGTGACTATAATGGACAATGGTATATTAATATCAGTGATATTAATATACCATTAATATTTCCTTTATTCCATTAATTCACTTATTTTTATTTTGTTAGATCATTAATAGTTATTCATATTTTATAACTTTTAACTCGTAGTTATTTAATATTATTATCATTATAATATTTTCAAATTAAATAATGTAACCGTTACATGCACTTTTTCTTTTCACCACATGGTGGCACCTCAAACTTTCTGAGGCTTTAATTTGTAAAAATGTAAAACTCTAAAACTGATTGTAGCTGATAAAAATACATATTTACATTTATCCGATTATGAGATATTACTGAATGTTCCATATGTTTACTCACAATGAATCAAAGCCGAACAAACATTAAACTTGTAAAATACTGGGCGTCCATAAGCGTGTAAATCTACGTCACACACGTGAGTAATCCGGAAGTAAGCCGGAAGTTTGCTGTATTGTCCGTCAAAATAAAAAGATTAGCGTTCACGAGCAGAAGGATTATCCTTTTTTCCACTTTTGTTTTTTCAGTTAGTTTTCAACCGTTTTCTTTAAATTTGTGACTTACGTAAATATAAGTATTTTTACTCAAAAATTTGTTACTTTTTAGTAAATTTGTGAAAACACACACATGCGTGCATATAATAAATTTGTGACTTTTTTAATGAAAGTTTGAAACATTTTATCTCATAAAGTAATGTGTTTTTGCCCTCACAATTTTGGTGTCTTTCTTTTAAATTCTGGACGTTTTCTGTTAAACTTGCTAAATTTGGTATGTAAAGTAAATTTGCTATGTATTTGATTTATTTGTCAATAAATTTGTGAATTTTTTTTATTGTACATTTAAATCTTTACTGACATAAATTTCTGGGTTTTCATCTTCATTTATTAGTGATTTTTTTTCACCCAGTAAATTTCTGACTTATCTTGCAAATAAGTAACATTTTATCTTTAAATGTATTGTGACGTTGTGGGGGTTCACACAAGAAAGGAGAGATGACTGTGACAAAAACAGGCTTTATTTTATACACACCCCCTGAACACAGACGGGGGGGGGGGGGTCATTCACACAGACCCCCGTCTCACTGAGGGTGGCACAAACACATAATCAAGTCACTGCTCTAACTGGTCTTTATAACACTGCTGTGTCATTATAACGCAGCCACAATGACTTATAATGACACAGCAATAACACTTAGAACAGACGAATAACACTCTTTGAATCCTCTGAGGCCAAAGCATGCCGGGAGAATCCCCGCCCCCTTAACACAGCCCCGACGTTACACCCCCCCCCCCCCCCGGACTGGTTTCTGTCCCCAGAATAATAAAAGTCCAGTTCAAAAGTCCAACACGAATCCCTCCAGGTGTCAGGGTGGCCGCCGTTAGCGGAGACCAGTACGTACAGGCCCACTAATGTCCATCTGTGCTTCAGTCGGAGTATCTGGTCGGGATGAAGGCCCTGGCTCGACCACCTGCAGGGCGGATGGCTGGTACGGGATGAGATGGTTGCGGTGGAGTACCACAAGCCGGTCTCTTTTCTGCAGCCTCACCCTGTACACCACATCCGACAGTGGCTGTAGGACCTCGCACGGTCCCGACCAATGGCTCGCCAGTTTTGGGGACAGTCCCCTTTTTCGCTCCGGGCAGAAAACCCAGACTCGATCTCCTGGTACAAAGTCCCTCCCCTGGCAGCGGGAGTCATATGCCCTCTTCTGCCGGCTCCCCGCTGCTGCCAGGGCCTCCCGAGCCAGTCCGTGCACCGTGTGGAGACGTTCCTTCAATCAAAACAAATAATCCAACCCTGGTTTGCCCTCCACCTCTGGCTCCGGGAGCGGGGGGGGGGGGACACCAAATCCACCGGTGTGCGCAGCTCACATCCAAACATCAGCACCGCAGGGGTGCACCGGGTGGATTCCTGTGCTGCCGTCCGGTATGCCCACAGAACAAAGGGCAGATGCAGGTCCAAGTCTCGCTGTCACTGGTCCACTAGGACAGTGAGCTGGGTGGTAAGAGTCCAGTTGAACTGTTCGACCAGGCTGTCGCTCTGTGGTTGCAGCGGGGTGGTCCGGGTCTTCCGGATGCCCAGCCGCCTGCAGACCTCCCCGAAGACCTCTGCCTCAAAGTTCCGACCCTGATCGCTGTGCAGTTCCTCCAGTGCACTGAACTGACAAAACATCTCGTCCACCAGTTTTGATGCTGTGGTGGCGGCGCTCTGATCAGGGACCGCGTACGCCTCTGGCCATTTGGTGAAATAATCCATTGCGACCAGCACGTAGTGGTTCACCCGGTCTGTGGTCGGGAAAGGGCCCAGAATGTCCACTCCTACCCACTCCATCGGTGCTCCCACCTGGTACTGCTGCAAGGGGGCGTGGGATTGCTGAGTCGGCCCTTTCTGAGCCGTGCAGGTGTTGCAGCGGTGGATGTGGAGCGCTACATCCTGGTGACATCCGGGCCAGCAGAACCGGGCTCAAAGATGCTGCAGAGTCTTCGTCACCCCGAAGTGGCCCGCCCCCACCGCCCCGTGGACCAACTGAAGTACGCTGGGCCGGAGCCGCCAGGGGACCAGCAGCTGCCAGACGTGACGCTGCCCAGCTGGAGTCTGCCACTGCCGATACACAACGCCTTTGTGACAGTGGAGATTGGCCCACTGGGAGTGTAGGGCCTCGGTCTCTGGGTCCAGCACAGATACAGCTTCCCAGGCAGGCCGCTGGCCCGCATCCAGCCACTGCCGAACCCGGGAAATGACTGGATCTCTGTCCTACTCGCTCTGCAGCCGCTGTGCACTGAGGGCCTCTGTGACGTCATCGCTGGGGAGAGCTGCCTGATTATCCGAGGAGGAGCTGTGCTCCACTGTGTTATTCCTGCTCACAGCGGTCCGGTGAGCAGCAGCCCGTGGGACAGCTTGGTCTTGATCCTCTGCCCACTGGCAGTGCCGACAGTCCTCCGCAGCACAGGGACGCCGAGACAGCGTGCCAGCGTTGGCATGGAGGCGGCCTGCCCGATGCACAATCAGAAAATCATAATCCTGCAGTGCCTCCAGCCATCTCACCAACTGTCCATCTGGCTCTTTAAAGTTCAGCAGCCAGGTCAGGGAAGCATGATCCGTCCTGAGATGGAACCTCCCCCCATACACATATGGGTGAAAATGGTGACGCCCCTGGATACAGCCAACAGCTCTCTGAGAGTAACGCAATAATTCCTTTCAGCTCTGCTGAGAGTGCAGCTGAAAAAAAGCAACTGCCTGCTCTCTGTGTTCTCCCTCCCGGGATAACACCACCCCGATGCCCTGGTTGCTGGCATCCGTGTCCACAATGAAAGGGCGGTTCGGGTCAGGATACTGCAGGATGGGGGCTCCGATGAGCGCTGAGTGAAGCCGGGAAAAAGCAACAGCACAGCTCTCACTCCACTGAAACGCACGGTCCTTCTGTGTCAGCTGATGCAGCGGGCTGGTGGTAGTGGCGAAGTCTTTCACAAATCTCCTATAATAGGAGGGCAGTCCATAGAAAACTCCGTAGCTCTCCCACATCCCGTGATACTGGCCAGTTTTTCACTGCTGCCACTTTCTCTGGATCAGTGGCAACTCCCGCTGCACTGACGACGTGGCCCAGGAAGGTGGTCTCCCTCCGAAATAGGTGGTATTTCCGCGGGTGTAGCCACAGTCTGGCCTGTCGGATGGTGTCCAATACTTCCCGGAGGTTGGACAGGGTACCATCAAAGTCAGCTGCATGAACCAGCAGGCCATCCAGATAAACAATGCAGCGGCTCTGGGGCACGTGAGCCAACACTCGCTCCATCAGACGTTCAAAGGTGGCCGGGGCGTTGCAAAGTCCAATCGGCATCACCTTGAACTGCTACAGTCCCTGCCCGATGGAGAAGGCTGTTTTCTGGCGGGCCTCAGGTGACAGCTCTACCTGCCAATAGCTGCTGCGGAGGTCCAGCGAGCTGAACCAGCTGGAGCTGGTGATGTAATCCAGCACTTCATCGATGCAGGGCAGGGGGTAAGAATCCTTGCAGGTGACGTCATTCAGGTGCCAGTAATCCACACAGAACCGCCATGAACCATCCTTCTTCCTAACCAGCACCACCGGCGCCGCCCAGGGGCTGCTGGAGGGCTCAATAATGTCTGCCTCCAGCATTTCCCGTATTTTTTGTTCTGCTGCCGCCCGCCTTGAAAAAGCAGACGGTGAGGGTGGAGCCAGATTGGCCTGGTCTCACCAGTGTCAATCCCGTGCTGCACCAAGCTGGTTTGGGTGCACTCCTCATCCTTGGCAGCAAAGACGTCCATGTAGCAGTCCAAAGGCTCCCACAGCTGGCGTCTCTGTCTTGATTCCAGTCCGCTGCAGCTCTGCTGGAACAATTCCTCAACCGCCTACTGCGTTTCTGCTGACACCTTGACCCGCTCCGCTGTGGCCCTCCCCCTTGCTGTCTCTATCAGTGGTTGTGCTCCTTCTGCTCGTGCTGGTGGCGCCGTTGTGTTCAGTACTTGCGATCTGGCGGTGTCAATTTTTGCGCTCCAAGCTGCGAGCAGATCGAGTCCAATAATGCAGGGGTCTTAAATGTCAGCCAGCCAGAACGGGTGGTTTGTGTTCTGGCCAGCCACCCCCACCACAAGAACTCACTGCCCTCCCAGTCTGGCGCACTCACCGGTGGCCGTGGTGACACAGTGCCCGATGGGTTCCCACCCCTGCGGTTTTGCCTCGTCCGTACCTGGCAGCACTCCGGGTCGGACCAGGGAGATGGTAGAACCGGTGTCGATCAGGGCCCGGATCGGCGTGTTGCTCAACCTGCACTGTAGGTACATCCCAGGCAAGTATTCAGTTCGGCCCACACATGGTGACAGCTCAACGGGAAAATGTCTGTGGAGGCAGCAAGTCCCTGTCCATGCCACCTTGCTCTAGTTTAATGTTGGCGAGGGGTCAGTTTGTCGTTGGGGTGGGTGCCGGGAAATGCTGCGTGATGTGTCCTGGCTCCCCGCAGCGGAAGCACCCTTCCTCGCACCACCATGGCCGTCTTCTCCTTAACCGCGCTGCTGTGGTCTGGCGCAGTTCCTCCTCCTTCTCCTCGCTCTCAGCCGTGGCCTGGAAGGCTCTCTGCCTTGGTGCCGACGCATCAGCTGCACAATCCATTAGCAGTTCCACCCGCTCCGCTTCTGCCACAGCCGTCTCCCAGCTGCTCATGGCGTGAATCTGAATGTGGCTCTGGAGCTGGACCGGGCGGAGCCCCCTGATGAAGTTCCGGAGGGCGAGCTTCTCCACTGCCCCCGGCTCGAAATTCGGGTAGCTACGTCGTGTCAGCAGCCGTATGTCCGCCGCATAGGCTCCCAGGATCTTTCGGCTGCCTCGCCAGCGGTTGGCCAGCTGTTCCTGGGTGTGCTCAGTGTTGGCCGCTCTCCCAAACCACCTCCGGAGTGCTCCTTGTAGCGCTGGCCAGCTGTGACGTTCCTTGGGCCAGAGATCAGATAGCGTGTGGAGAGCCCTTCCCTCCAGGGCCAGTGCGACCTGCACGGCAGTCTCTTTGGGCGGCCAGCTGTTCAACGCAGCAGCCAGCTCGACTTGGACCAGATAGTCGTCCAGCAGGGTTTCACCATTAAAGCGGGGAAGTTTGGCCCGCTGGCGGATGGGTGGGACAGTCGCCTCTTGGTTGATCGCCGCCCCTGGTCGATCGCCGCCCCTGGTCGCAGTGGAATCGCCGGCCCGTCCTGCCCTGAAAAGGGCGGGAAGTGGGGCTGATCTGCTCTGCTTGGCCCGTCCTGCCTTGAGAAAGGCAGAAGGCGGGGTACGCTGGTCCCGTTGGGTCCGCTGCTCCATTCATCCTGGCGAGCAACTCTGGGGGTCGGTGTACCAGCTCTGTCGTCCATTCCCAGCTGAGCGATGAACCGCTCCAGCTGCTGAATCTCTGCTCTGATTCTGGCTTCCATCTGCTCCATATTCCACTTCTGACACCAGTGTGATGTTGTGCGAGTTCACGCAAGAAAGGAGAGATGACTGTGACGAAAACAGGCTTTATTTTATACAGACCCCCTCAACACAGACAGGAGGGGAGGTTATTCACACAGACCCCCGTCTCACTGAGGGTGACACAAACACATGATCAGTCACTGCTCTAACTGGTCTTTATAACACTGCTGTGTCATTATAACGCAGCCACAATGACTTTTATAACAGTTATAACGCAGTTATAATGACACAGCAATAACACTTAGAACACACGAATAATAACACTTTTTGAATCCTCCGCGGCCAAAGCATGCTGGGAGAATCCCCGCCTCCTTAACACAGCCCCGACGTTACAGTATGTATGTCTTCTTAACAAATTTGCTACTTATTCCTAGTGAATTTTGAACATTTTTTATCTAGTAAACTTGCAATTTTTCTTTAAAAATTGTGTTGTGGAGGCATAAGATAAGTGCAGGCGGACACAGCGGGCTGAAGGCTTAAGAGTTTTATTCCTCCATCATCACTGAGATACACAGCAGCGCTGTGTGCTCTGTGTGAGCTTTGAGTGGGTTGTGAGTGAGCTCCCTAAGGCATGTCAAGTCACCACATTTATACAGACAAGAGAGAATGCATGGCACATTTACATATTGATATACATAACAGTCAATACATATCAATTGCTTGATTACTGGCGCCTGACTCCTCTCCTTACTCTGGGGATGTATAACAATAGGACAAAAGAGAATGCATGGCACATTAGCATATCAGTTGTCATCCAATACACATCAGTCAATACACATGATTAACATGACATTGGTTGGCACAGAAGACGCATGCATTCAGTCCCGTCTGACTGCCTCCTGTGGTTCTTCTGGTCGTATGCAAATCCCTGCTGAGTGTGAATATTATCAGTCTGCATTGTGCTGGGTGCCCACAGTATTTTTCTTTTATATTTTTGTAACTTTTTTCAATAAACGTGTGACTTTCTATGTTGTACATGTGCAATTTTGTAATTTTTGTTTAAACAATCTGGATAATTTTGTTATTTTCTGTCTTTGTGATGTTTTTAACAGTAAATTTGTGACTTTTTTCAAATCACAAACTTTTCTATGTAGCCAGCTCTTTAAGAAAGTTTAACAATTCTATATCACAAATGTATGCATTTTTACTAATGAATATGACAATTCTTAGTCTAAATTTGCAACTTTTATAGACTGAACTTTTTTTTAATTCAATGTTTTATGTTGGAATATTCTTCTGCTTTTATTTTGAAATTACCAAACCGGAGGTGCAGTGGAGAGTTTCGTCACCTCAGCCAAGTTGGGTCCTGAGTCCAGAGTGGCAGAAGTTTGTCGACTTTTTTGTTTCCGGAACTTCACAGCTCTTTTTCAGTAGAAACAGTAACTGATTTTACCTGCTGCGATTTAAACTCACCTGAAGGGATTTCCCTGAACGTTCATCTGTGATTTAGGGAACTTTTGAGGCATTAAATCTGCATTTAATGGAGCTTTTTGACGACAAACCGGAGTAGCAGTCGGCGTCGTCGGACTCATCCGTTCTTCCAATTTTGAAGCTAACTAGGCTAACAGACGGAGGAAATATTAACTTCACCCAACTTGGTCATTTTCTGTTTGTTTTAAATCATTTTGGATTTTGTTGTGGCTTAAAACTTTCCAGCTAAATTCAATCCAAAAATGGAGCCCCAGAGCAGCTAACATTCGGTGAGTGTTTAACCCATCTTCCGCTACATCTGTCAGTTTGACACCGGGAGCCCCCTCCAGGATGCCCGCCGACTCCGCCAATTTTAACCTCCTCCACCGAATCTGTAAGCTGGTGGTGCTGCTCTGCTTCCTCCACATCTCCGTCACCGTCGTCTTCTACGTCCGTAACCTGGACACCCGGTTCACGTTCGTCCAGAACCAGCAGTCCCACCACAGCACCCCACAAGTGTTCCAGAAGGTGCCGAACACTGGGCCTCCTCCGCCCCCGGTGCCCGGCAAGGAAGAGGAGAAGCCCGTGGAAGAGAAGAAGCAGCAGCCGGAGAAGGAGAAAGAGAAGGCTCCAGATCCCACACCAGAGGAGAAGAAGCTGGAGAAATGCCCGGAGACATCGCCACTGCTGGGTAGGACAAGTTTGTGTGTTGTCAAAGCACAGACTGTATGTGTCAGAGTCGGTCATGACTGAAAAATACACGAAATAGATGGCATTAGAATATTGGACTTAAACGTCAGGAGAAAAGTGTTGCAAATACACAGGGAATAGTTGTAAAATTAGGAGCAAAAATGTTGGAAGTTGGTGAGAAAGGGGCTGATTTACCTGGGAATAAATGTAAATTTAGGACAGAAAAATGGGCAAATTCATGAAGATAAGTTGCATATTTATGATTACATGATGATTATTTGATTACATGATGATTATACAGTATGACTTATAGGGAAAAAGTTGCACAATTACAGGGAGAAAGTTGCAAGTTTATGATACTAACTAACTACTAACTAACTAGCCTGCTCTTATATAGCGCTTTTCTAGTCACAAAGACAACTCAAAGCACTTTCACTAGTACTAACCCTCTATTCTAAGGGCCTATAGGAAACAGATATCTAGGGACAATTTCGAACAACCAATTAACCTAACATGCATGTCTTTGGATTGTGGGAGGAAACTGGAGCCCCCGGAGTAAACCCACGCATAATCAAAGTTGCAAATTTATGAGAAAATAACTGTACAGTTATGAGGAACAAAGTTGCAAATTTAGCAGAAAGTTGCACAATAATAGGGAAAAAGTTTCAAGTTTATGAGGAAGAATGTTCCACAATTATGAGAGGAAAAAAGTTGCCAATTTAGGAGGAAAAACACTATAATTTTTTTGGGGGGGGGAAACATGAATTTATGAAGGGAAGAAGTTGCATATTCCTGAAGGAAAAAAAGCTGTAATTGTAATAAGTTGCAAATTTATGAGGAAAAAGTTGCAAATTTTTGAGGAAAAAAGTAATTTTAACTAATAAGATAAGATAAGCCTTTATTAGTCCCACAATGGGGAAATTCCAGGATTGCAACAGCACAGGAATAGCAACATTCTGAGCAACAATCAGAAGGCAAGAAAAAACAAGAGCAGCAAGCATACATATGTACATATATATATATATATATATATATATATACTGTATATATATATACTGTATATAGACACACAGTGCGGCGCATTGTAGCTAGATGGGATAAATATATAAATATATAAACACAGTGTGGCGCATTGTAGCTGGATGGAATAAATATGTAAATATATAAACACACACAGTGTGGAGCATTGTTGCTAGATAGAGTAAATATATATATAAACACAGTGTGGCGCATTGTAGCTAGATGGAATAAATATGTAAATATATAAACACACAGTGCGGAGCATTGTTGCTAGATAGAGTAAATATATAAATATATATATATAAACAGTGTGGGGCATTGTAGCTGGATGGAATAAATATGTAAATATATAAACACACACAGTGCGGAGCATTGTTGCTAGATAGAGTAAATATATAAATATATATATATATAAACAGTGTGGCGCATTGTAGCTGGATGGAATAAATATGTAAATATATAAACACACACAGTGCGGAGCATTGTTGCTAGATAGAGTAAATATATATATAAACAGTGCGGCGCATTGTAACTAGATGGAATAAATATGTAAATATATAAACACACACAGTGTGGAGCATTGTTGCTAGATTGAGTAAATATATAAATATATATATAAACACAGTGCGGAGCATTGTAGCTAGATGGAATGAAACAGCACAACCATCTACTTAGTTAATACGCTGCACATTTATGAGGAAGAAAGCTGCAAATTTATGAAGAAGAAAGTTGCAAATTTATGAGGAAAAACTGCAAATTTATGAAGAAAAAGTTGCAAATTTTTGAGGTGGAAAAGTCAAATGAAAAAAGTTGTAATTTTAAGTAATAAGTTGCAAATTGATGAGAAAAAGTTGGAAGTTTGAGAAAAAAGTTGTAATGGTGAGCACACAGGTTTGCAAATTTGAGTATTTTTTTTTTTTTTTTAATTTAAGTTTTTGTAAAGGGTATACAGGTCGTTACAGCAATGCATTGTTTACATTTTCATCACATGTTCCCTTATTTTCTGATATCTGACAACATTGGAAAATTAATTCTTACAACACCCTTTTTTTTTTTTTTAAAGTGAAAGAAAAAGTGAAATTAAAGAGAAAAAAAACAAAAAACAAATAACAAAAAAACAAACAAACCAGTAAAAAACAAACAAAAAGAAAAAGTAAGTAAATAAAGATAAAAGAGCATCTGAGTAGAGATGGAACAAAGAGCGGAACCATTATTGAAATGGTATTTGTCAAAGGTTAGATCTAATGGAAGACACATATGCGGTCCAGGGTTGCCAAAAGTTCATGAACCCATCCATGTCCTGTCTCAGTGCGAATGTCAACTTTTCCATCGAGTAAATGTCTTGGATCACGTTAGTCCAATCTTCAGGTGTAGGACAGTCCTTCAACATCCATTTTTTAGTTAGAGCTTTTTTGCTTGCCAATATTAAAACATTGAATAAGTATTTTTCTCCTCGTCTTTCCAGTGAGTCCGGTAGTAAACCCAAATACAAAGTTACAAAAGAAAAGGGAACTGTAATTTTGAATATTTTCCCCAATATTGTCTGTACCTTGGTCCAATATTGGTGGATAACTGGGCATGACCAAAACACATGAAAATGATTTGCAGTCTTTTCACCACACAAGCGCCAACAGTTCAATCCCTTATGGGTAAATTTGTTTTGTGCAGGTGTTCTGAAAAATCTTGCCAAGTTTTTCCATCCAAATTCTCTCCTCTGCAGGGATGAGGTACTTTTCCATTGCTGTTTATTTAGCTTTTCCCGTATCTCCAGTTGTAAAGTGAAATTCCCCTCTTTTTCCCATCTCTCTTTTATATAAGATGTGTTGTCTCCTTTTAAGTCTTGAAGACCTTGGTATATTTTAGAAATGTATCTGATCCCTGGGATCCCTTTATATGCCATTAAGAAGACCTTCAGAACACCTGACTGGGCCCTTTCCAAAACCTCCTTTTTAAGTATATTGTTTATGTGGTGTCTAAGCTGGAAGAACCTGTAAAGGTCTTGATTTATTAGGCCTTGTTTTTTTCAAATCTTCAAAACTTCTTAAGATTTGCCCTTTAAAAAAATCGTAATATTTTATCAGCCCTTTCTCCTTCCACTTTTTAAATCTGGTGTCTGTTTTATTAGGAGTAAAGTCCTGATCATAGGCAATCCATTGCAGAAGTCGATAGGGCTCTTTAGTTTGATTCTCTCTGACTATCTTAAACCAAATTTTTAGCGGGGTCTCTATCCACGGGTTAGTGTTATTCAAAAGCTCAGGTAAGGCATTGTTCCCTATTATCGCCTGTAGGGGGATGTCACTTGTTATTTGGCATTCGATCTCCTTCCATTGTGCAGTGTAGACTGGGTTACATATCTCTACTAAAGTTTTAATTTGTGCGGCTTTAAAGTAGTCCCTGATATTTGGCAGCGCGAGCCCACCTTTGTCTTTGTTTAGCTGTAGGGTTCTATATCTAAACTGTAAATCATCATTCTGTAAATGATGAGTTTTCTTTCAGCTCAAAGCTTAGTCATGGAGTTCCACAGGGATCTGTGCTAGGCCCTACTCTTTTTAGTTTATATATGCTTCCGTTAGGCAACATTATTAGAAAGCACTGTATACATTTTCATTGTTATGCAGATGACACACAATTATACCTGTCAATGAAGCCAGATGATACTAATCAATTAGCCAAGTTAGAAGCCTGTCTTAAGGAAATCAAAGCTTGGATGACTTGTAATTTCCTGCTATTAAATTCAGATAAGACTGAAGTCATTCTTGTTGGTCCAAAAAACCTTAGAAATTCCTTTCCAAATCAAACTTTCAGTTTGGACGCAGTTACTCTTTCTCTTAATAGCTCTGTGAGGAACCTTGGAGTTATTTTTGATCAGGATTTGTCCTTCAATTCACATATTAAATTTGTTTCTAAGACTGCCTTCTATCATTTGCGTAATATTGCCAAGATTAGGAGCATCTTGTCTCAGAGTGATGCTGAGAAGCTGATCCACGCTTTTGTTAGCTCGAGATTAGATTATTGTAATTCTTTATTATCAGGCTGTCCTAAAACATCTTTAAAAAGTCTTCAGCTGATCCAAAATGCTGCAGCAAGAGTTTTAACAGGTACTAGAAAGAGAGATCATATCTCTCCGGTTCTGGCCTCCCTTCATTGGCTTCCCATAGAGTTTAGAATTAAGTTTAAAATCCTTCTTCTCACTTACAAAGCTCTAAACAATCAGGCTCCTTTTTATTTAAAAGATCTGATACTACCGTATTATCCTAACAGAGCACTACGCTCTCAAAATGCAGGATTACTTGTAATACCTAGAATCTCCAAAAGTACAATGGGAGGCAGAGCCTTCAGTTATCAAGCTCCTCTCCTGTGGAATCAGCTGCCAATCTGGATTCGGGAGTCAGACTCGATCTCTGTTTTTAAGAATAGGGCTAAAACCTACCTTTCTGATCTAGCCTACAATTAGGGAGGGATCATGTGTTTCTGAACCCTCCCTTAGTTATGCTGCTAATAGGTTTAGTCAGCCGGGGGACCTCCAGTAATGCACTGGGCCTCACTCCTTTCCTCACTCTCTATGAAATATTTTTTTTTTGCTGGTCATTAACATTTGTTTGTTCTCTCCCATAGATTGAGTCCCCATCGTGCTGTTTGCTCTCTACATGTCTGTTCTTTTCTTCTTCTCTATCCCCTCACCCCCCAGCCAGTCGCAGCAGATGACTGCCCCTCCCTGAGCCTGGTTCTGCTGGAGGTTTCTTCCTGTTAAAAAGGAGTTTTTCCTCTCCACCGTCGCCAAGTGCTTGCTCACAGGGGATCGCCTGATTGCTGGGGTCTTTCTGCAACTGTGGGGGTCCCCCCTACAGTTGATAGTGCTATGAGATGACTGTTGTTGTGAAATGGCGCTATATAAATAAAGTTGAATTGAATTGAATTGAA
This sequence comes from Pholidichthys leucotaenia, assembly GCA_020510985.1. NCBI lineage: Eukaryota > Metazoa > Chordata > Actinopteri > Cichliformes > Pholidichthyidae > Pholidichthys > Pholidichthys leucotaenia. The sequence goes on from CM035840.1 coordinate 299,318,232, forward strand.
TATCTGATTCTAGGTCTCTTGCCCTGCCATATGAATCTTGAGATCCTTCTGTCCAGCTCCTGCCATGTTTTTTTGGGAGGTTCTACCGGTATTGTTTGGAAAAGGTATAGAAGACGTGGAAGTATATTCATTTTGACTGCTTCAATTCTTTGTGCAGTACCCAAGAATGGTATCATATTCCATCTTGCTAGGTCAGATTTTATTTTTGTCACCAGTGGATCATAGTTTAGTGATATAATTTTGTTGAGTTGTTTCGGGATATTGACCCCCAGATATTTCATAGATTCCGACTCCCAGTTAGTTTTGAGTTTGCTTAGTGAATAATGATTTGGGTCATAGTTGAATGTTAAAACTTGGGTTTTATGCATGTTTAATTTGTACCCTGATAAATCTCCATACTCTGAAAAAACTGAGGTTAGTTCTGGTAAAGAAGTGTTCGGCTGCCCTAGGTATATTAAAATGTCATCAGCAAAGAGTGCTATTTTATGTTCCTTCTGACCAAGTGTAATACCTTGAATTTTTTGGTTTTGTCTTATCCAATGGCTCAGAGGTTCTATGAAGATTGCAAAGAGCAGTGGAGACAGGGGGCAACCCTGACGACATCCTCTTTCCAGTTCAAAAGATGATGATAAATTACCGTTAATCCTTATTTTAGCTGTTGGTTTTTTATATAATGCCTGTATAGTTCTAATGAAGTTGTTATAAAAATTGAAACTGGATAAGATTCTATATAGAAAAGACCAGTCAACTGAATCGAATGCTTTTTCAGCATCTAATCCCAATATGACTGCATTTAAGTTATATTTTTTTATATGATGAATTATGTGTAAAGTGCGTCGAATGTTGTCTTGTGTCTGTCTTTGTCTTATAAAACCTGTTTGGTCTAAATGAATTAGGTCTGTCAGTATATTTTCTAACCTTTTGGCAAGGATAATGGTAAAAAGCTTATAGTCCTGATTTAGTACACTGATTGGTCTGTAGTTGGAGCACTCTAGTTTATCCTTTTCAGGTTTAGGTATAACTGCAATGACCCCTTCTCTCCAGGAGGGGGGGATTTCCCCTGTGTGGAGGACATAATTAAATGTTTTCAGGAGGAGAGGAGATAGTTGCTGTTTAAAGGTTTTGTACCACTCTGCTGTATAGCCATCAGCTCCTGGGGATTTGTTAGCTTTAAGTTTCATAATTGCTTTTTTCAATTCTTTAGGATGTATTTCTGACAGTAGTGTTTTATTTTGTGACTCCGTAAGTTGGGGAAGGTTTAATGTGTTTAGGAATGCCTCGGATGCGTTTTTATGTTTTTTGTGGGAGTATAAGTTCTTATAGTAATTCTCGAAGCTTTTAAGAATATCCTGAATTCTGAATTTTATTTCCTTTGATACTGGGTCTCTGATTTTGTAGATTGCTCTTTCTGTTTGATGTTTCCTCAATTTATAGGCTAGCAATTTTGCCGATTTACTGCCTGCTTCATAGTATTTTTGTTTCAGAAATGTAAGTTTCTTCTGGATTTCTATTGTGTAGATCTCATTTATTTGGTTTTTAATTTCCTTAATCTTGAGCGAGTCAGTAGAATGAGTGTTGCCTTTGTGTTCTTTTTCTAGGTTCCTAAGTTCTGACTCTAATGTGGATAGTTTTTCTTGTCTTAGTTTCTTTTGGGTTGCCAGTTTTGCAATAATCTTTCCTCTTATTACAGCTTTGCATGCATCCCACAGTATTAAAGGGGATACTTCTCCATTATCGTTATCTTCCAAATATCTGAGAATATCTGATTCCAATTCATCTTTCAATGGTCCTTTCAGGACATTTGAATTTAACCTCCAAGAAAATGTATTATTTGTGTATTTTTGGATATTTAAGTCCATGTAGATCGGACTGTGGTCGGAGAGATCCATCAGTCCTATTTTACATGTTTTTACTCTTCCAACGTCTCTATTAAACATAAAAAAATAGTCAATCCTTGAGTAAGATGAATGTGGAGTTGAGTAAAATGTATAGTCTTTTACACTGGGGTTGAGTTCCCTCCACACGTCACAGATTCCCATTTCTTTTAGTAGCATCCGAGTCTTCCTGTTTTGGGTGTTATTTTGATGTGGGGAATTACCAGAAGCATCCCAGTATGGATTCAGTCTAAGATTGAAGTCCCCACCACATATCACTAAACCTTGAGCTTTAGTTATCATTAGGTCGAATACATTTTTATAAAATTTCCAGTTAGCCCCTGGGGGAGCATACACATTCAGCAGGGTGATATCTTCTCCCTCTAGCCGCCCAGTTACCAAACTGTATCTCCCTTCTTTATCTTTGTGTTCTGATTTTTTTTCAAATGTAATTTTGGTTGATATCAATGTCGCTACTCCCCTCCTCCTACCTGATTTATATGAAGATGAAGAGATCATTTTAAACCCTTGTCTACTGAGTTTATTGTGTTCCACGTCTGTTAGGTGGGTTTCTTGTAAAAAATATTATTCCTGCTTTGTCTTTTTTCATTTTGCCTAGAATCTTGGATCTTTTAACTGGATTCAGGATTCCTTTTACATTATATGAAATTATTTTGGTTACACCCTGTTTCTCCATTGTGTTGTTTTGTTTAGTATAACTGTGTGGTGGCCCTCATTTGTGCTATTCAGAAACTGAAAGAACATTAAAAACAAGAAAAACATTAAGAACATAGTGTAAAAAACTTTAAAACAAAAAGCTGTCATAAGAACTTCCTGAGCTGAGGTCTTTTTAAAGACCCTGGAAGAGCCTTGATGGAGTGAAGGCCCTGAGGGAAATTCCTCAAACTCTGTTACGTGTTGAGGGCCCTCTCTTACCACTGAAAGTAGTCCCATGCTTTTAACGTGAGTTTCAGAACCCAATCCAAACTTGTAATGATTTTTTTTTTTTTTTCCTTTTATGCCTAAACCCTGTGAAATTGTGTGCACCCTCCCACCCCCATCACATCAAACATTCACGCAAAAACAGTATTTGTTAGTATGGGGAGAACATGTGGATTATTGTCACATTTCTATTTTAACAAGTTTTTTTTTTTTTTTTATTACAAAGACTTATTTGTTTCAAATAATATGATTGTTCCATGAAATGTTTTACCACATGCTGAATATGCATCTCCTTTAATGTTTGTTACCTTGTATGACGGGGGTTGGATGTGCGGATTGATTCAAGAGAAAGGGGGGAAAAAAAAAAAAAAAGGTCGCTATTCCAACCTGAAAACGGATAGTTTATCCGCGATGCTCTGGCACTGGGTTTCCCGCTGCTGGTCCGTGGATTTTGAGGGTCTTTGTGTTGTCCATGTTTGCGCTTTGATCTTCTCACTCGGGTCTGCTGCGGGTTTAAATACCGTTACCGGGAGCCCTCTTTTCGCCATGTCAGCTGTTGCTTCTTCCGCCGAATTATAGAGACACGTTTCATCGCCGTAGAAGACCCTTAACTTCGCAGGAAATGGAGTCTGAAAGCGCAATTTCTTCTCTCTTAACACCTTTTTCGCGTCATTGTATTCCCTGCGCTTTTTAAGGACCTCCGGGGCATAATCGTGTTCCACGTAGACTTTTCTCTCCTGGTGCATAAATCCTTTTTTCTGCCAGGCCAGTCTTACAACCTCTTGTTTTATTTTGAAATTGGAAAATCTTACCAACACCGAACGTGGGGGTGCTTCCGCCGCCGGCCTAGCGGCTAATGAACGATGTGCCTTTTCTATCTTCAAGTCGGTGGTTTGTGGAATATCCAATTTCTCTCTTAGTAAGGATTCCACGCATTCTGCCATTGAGTTAAAACCATTTTCGGTTCCTTCTATCAGACCATGAATTCTTATGTTGTCTCTTCTTTGTTTTCCTTCTTGGTCGGTTAGCTTAGCCTCTATAGCTGCTTGTCTTTTGCGTAGGTCTAGCACAGAATCTTCGAGCACTTTTATTCGATCCTCTGTTTCCAAGATTCGGTTCTCGGCCTGGTCCACTCTGCTGTTTGTCCTTTTCAATTCTTCTCTGAATTCCCGAAATTCGGCCGTAACTTCTCGGCGAAATCGTCGTAGCTCCTCAAATAGTGATTTCAGGCTAACCCTTTTGTTAGCTATCACCAGTTCCTCGTCTTCTGAACGGAGATCTTCCAGTTCAGATTCTCCGGCCGATACGTGTCCTGGCCTGGAGAATTTCAGTTTCTTCTGTTTTCCTTTAGACATGATGATTTTGTCTTTTGATTTTCACTCCTCCAAAAATCCGTTAAGTTTGATTTTCAAGGTGTTATCCTGGATTGGGTCTGAGAGCTTCAGTGTTAAGCTGCAGTCGCCATGGCGTCCAGACCGGAAGTCGTATTTTTTTTTTTTTAATTAAATGGGGAAAAAACTATTAGAAACATGCTCAGGTTTTTTGAGAAACTACCTACAGTATATTGGGGGGAAACACTCATGAGAACGGTTTCAAAATATGTTTGGAAAAGTCTTAAAAAAAAGAAAAAGAATTATGATAAAAAAAATCACAATTTTAAAAGAACGCTGCAAACTTAAAGTAGCAAAGTTATGAAAAGAATTTACAAGAAGTGACAAATTCACAAAAGAAAAATGTGGCAAATTTACAAAGAAATAGTCGCATATTCATCACTTAAAATGGATAATGTGAAGGCTCAAATGTAGAGTCTTGGGGGTTTAGAATGACATTTACTATCTTTTAGATAATAAAGGTTGCTGCTTTAAATCAATGAATTAATTTTTACTCTGTAAAACAAAGGACTGTTTAACCAAAATTAAAAAAAAATCTCAAATATTCAGCTCAGATGATCCATGACTAACAAAAGCAGCAGCTCTCCTTTTTGTAAAGCAAACGTGGATATTTGATTTTTTTTTTTTTTCCACAATATCTTTATTGAACCTTTTTTTTTTTTTTTTAACAAACATGATACAAACAATCAAACACTAACGCTAAAGTACTGCAAAAAAAAAAAAATGCACTAAAAACACCAACAACCACCAACAAAATCAAGTCTTCAACAATGCTCCTCTGTTTAGTCTAGACAATCCAATACATAAGTATACATATTATGTTCACCAGTTTGGAATTTACAAGGTCCACACACATCATTCACCTTCTTCTTCAAGAGTTATGTTTAAATTTTTTACATAATCAATAAAAGGTCTCCATATATTCTCAAACACAATTTCCTTTGATTTCAGTATATATGTTATTCTTTCTAATGGAAGGTTTGTTAACATCTGTCTTAACCACTGAGTCACATCTGGTCTATGAGTCTTTTTCCATAATAGTGCAATACATTTTTTGGCATTAAGCAAACTGAGGTCTATGAATATTCTTTCACTTTTATTAAAATTATGCTTTTCTGGGTACAGACCCAACAAAAACAGTTTAGGATTCAGTATGATTTGTTTTGAGATTATTTTTTCAATTGTTACCCTCACCTCTTCCCAAAACATTCTTATTAATCTACATTCCCATAAACAATGAAATAGGGTTCCTTTACTTTCCATGCATTTTGTGCATGTATCTGGTATATTTTTGTTATATCTATTTAACTCCTCCGGTGTAACATACATCCGCATTAACCATTTGAAATGTATCAATTTAAGGCGTGCATTTATTGATTTGGTTTGAGCTTCTGTACAAGCCAATTCCCATTGTTCCTCTGAAATTTCAATTTGCAGATCTTCTTTCCAGTAGTTTAATCTTTTCAGTGAATTTTCACTTGAAGATAGTGTCAATGAGTTATAAAACTCTGAAATAATACCCTTTCTTTTACTATCTTTCATCATCATTTTTTCCAAGGATGAATAAATAGGTCGAGTGAGAGCTTTATTTTGATTTGATCGAATAAAGTTTCTAAGTTGAAGATATTTAAAAAAATGTGTTCTATTGAGATTAAATTTGATCCTCAGCTCTTCAAAAGACATTATGTTGTCTGCACATGGCAAATATAAATCCTGAATCTTTTGTATCCCTTTTAAATTCCATACTTTAAATACAGCGTCCGCTCTCCCTGGTTTAAAATATTGATTACCCCATATTGGACTAAATTGTGACAATAACTGTGGTTCTTTTAAATAGTTTTTAGCTTCACACCATATTTTGATCATATGCTTTACAAATGGATTTTTAACTTGTTTTTGTAATTTTTTTGCCGAATCTGAGTATATGAATATGGGAAGAGGTAAAGGTAAATTGTATGATTCCATTTCAGTCCAGTGAGGGAGATCATTTGATGAAAAATAATATGTCATAGACCTCAGTTGTGCCGACCAATAATACAACATAAAATTTGGACATTTCAGACCTCCACGATCAAATGGTAAATATAATAAAGACAAACGTAATCTAGCCCTCCTGTTGTTCCATATAAATTCCACTAACTTTTTTTTTATTCTTGAGAATAGATCTAAAGGTGGTGATAAGGGAATGTATTGAAATAAATAAAGTATTTTAGGTAAAATATTACTTTTAAGTATATTGATTCTCCCGATCATCGACATTGGTAGTGACATCCATCTCTGAGTTAACTCATTGATATCTGACATTAAGGCTTCATAGTTGACGCTGGCGACTGATTCTAGCTTAGGCATAATTTGGATTCCTAAATATTTAAACTGATTTACAACATTGAATTGATTTACCTCAGGGGCTGGGTAATTTCTCTGGGTCTCATTTAGCATTAATATTGAAGATTTAGTTTTATTTATTTTATATCCTGATATTTCCCCAAAATTCTTTATTAAATTCAACAAGGTTGGAATTGATTTTTTAGATTCGACATAAACAAAATTATATCATCGGCTTACAGGGAGATTTTATGTTCTGTTGGTCCAACTTTAATTCCATATATTTGTGAATGTAAACGTATCGCTATCGCTAAAGGTTCAATTGCCATAGTAAACAGTAAAGGTGAAAGTGGACAGCCTTGTCGACATCCTCTATTGATTTTTATTGGTTTTGAAATATTGTTATTTGTTAGGATTTCTGCTGTAGCATTATTGTATATTATTTGAACCCATTTTATGAAATTATTTCCAAGTCCAAACCTTTGTAGGACTTCAAAAAGAAAGGGCCATTCAACTCTATCAAAGGCCTTTTCGGCGTCCAATGATAGGAGAGCTGTATCCGGTGCTTCTTTATTAAAATAAATAATATTAAATAGTCTTCTTACATTATGGAAGCCTTGTCTACCCTTTATAAAGCCATTCTGATCTCGATTAATAATATTTGGTAAAATTTCTTGTATTCGTCTTGCTAAAATTTTACAGATTATCTTAAGGTCGGCGTTTAATAGGCTTATTGGTCTCATATTTTCACATTTATTAGAGGGCTTACCTGGTTTTGGCAGCAGTATAATTAAGGCATTATTTATGTATGATGGTAAATTATTATTTTGAAATGCTTCTAAAACCATTTCCAAAAAAGGTTTTATTAATTTATTCTTAAATTTTTTATAAAGGTCAACTGGAAGACCATCTGGTCCTGCACTTTTTCCTGATTTCATATTATCAATGGCTAGCCCAACTTCTTCTTGACTAATTTTAGACTCCAATATCTCCCTGTTTTCATTTGGTATACACGGTATAGATAGTTCGTTCAAAAACCCATTTAGTTTTGTTAAATCAGGTTCATTTTTGGTATCATATAATTTTTCATAGTAATCTCTAAAGGCTCTATTAATTTCTAAAGGATCTATAACTACCTGTCCGTTACTTATAATACTGGTAATTGGTGTTTTAATTTCCAATTGTTTAATCTGCCATGCTAATAATTTTCCTGATTTTTCACCTTGTTCATAAAAAGATTGTTTCAATCTTAGAAGACTCGAGGCAGCTCTATTCGCTGATTTTTTGTCGTATTCAGCTCTCAAAATCAGTAATTCATTCTCCAACCTTGGGTCACTTCTTGCATACACTTTTTCCTGAAGACTTTTTATTTTATGTTCCAATTTAGCTCTCTCCTCTCGAGTCTTCTTAGATTTTGATCCTGTATAACTAATAATATGTCCCCTAATAAAAGCTTTGAAAGCCTCCCACTTTACACATGCTGATGTTTGTGTAGTATTGATGTCAAAGAACTCGTCTATCTGTTTTTCTATATACTTGACAAATTCCTCATCCTGAAGCCATTTATGCTGAAATTGCCATCTACCTGATTCCTTTGTCAATTTTTTATCTACATATATTAGACAGCAGGGTGCATGATCAGAGATCACGATGTTATCATAAAAGCAGTTTTGAATCTTGGACCTTAATTCTGTGGAAATCAAAAAATAATCAATACGTGAGAATGTCTTGTAGGTACTGGAATAACAAGAATAGGCTTTAACTTGTGGTTTCATTTCTCTCCATATATCTAACAATCTCAATTCTTTCATAAAATGATTAATAGTCATCCTACATCCAATGTGCGTACAATCCAGTCCTGTTGATCTATCCACACCTGGATTCAATGTACAATTAAAATCCCCTGCTATTATATGTTGCCCTGTAAGTGATGATAAGATGAGAAATAAATTAGCAAAGAACTTCTGATCATCTATATTGGGACCATATAAGTTCACAAGATTTATATTTTCTAATAGCAAAGAACCTTGAATGATTACATATCTTCCAAATTTTTCTCCAATTACATTTTTCACTTGAAAAGGAACTGATTTATGTATGAGAGTCATAACTCCCCTGGCTCGGGATGAAAATGAAGAGGTGAATACACTTCCCTGCCATCTACTCCTAATTCTTTTAACATCCTCCTCTATCAGATGAGTTTCTTGTAAAAACACAATTCTTGAACCCATGTCCTTTATTTTATTCATAACTTGTTTAAGTTTTTTTAAATTTTGTAGACCTCTGCAATTCCATGAAGTTAAATTAAGATTAACACTTTGGTCCATGATCAATAGAGAGTTTGGGATTACCTTGCAGTGTAAACATGCTCATACAGAGAAGCAAAAACATGAGTGGTTGAACATTCATCCTACAAACTACACACAAACAAATTTCCCCTTCCCACACTTGTGGCAAACCCCCCAAAATCAAAAGAAAAATTCTGTCTCCCGATATAGCCATCGACCGTTCCACACCCACGGGGAACAGCCTAAGCCACTCCTTCTTCATCCTCCCAATCACCCTAACTCTACTGCTTTTAATGACGCAACATTAACTCTCCTCTGTAGTTTTCCAACTTAACTCCAAAATTTTTAACAACTTTGTACATCATAGTTTTTTTTTTTGTTTGTTTTGTTTTTGTTTTGTTTTTTTAATATATAATACAATCTATATTTTGTAAACTTACTATTTACTTCAAGTCAGTCAGATGCCTGTGCAAATGCTTAATTATTCTACCTTATATTTTGTTCATGCTTAGCTCCCACCAGTCTCTTCTTCTTCTTTGATCTTCTTGATGAACTCCTGCGCCTCCTCTGGGGTCTTGAAGATGTGGGTTCTGCCCTCATACGTGGTCAGCAGTCTCGCAGGATAGATTACACCATGACGAATCCCAAGGTTGCGCAGCTCCTTACGTATGGGATCAAACTGCTTCCTCAATTGCTGGATTCCTGTGGCCAAATCTGGGTAGAACCGCACCTGCTGGTCCTGGTGTTTAATCTCTCCTTTTTTAGCTCGTGCAGCGTTGAAGATCTTCATCCTGTCTCTGTTGCTAAGAAACTTCATAATTAAGGTCCTCGGCGGTCCCTTATCTCTCCGTGGGCCAATACGATGTGCTTTTTCCAGAACCACTGCTGATTGCAACTCCTCGCTGCCCAGCACCTCCGGAATCCACTTTTCCAGAAAGGAGCATACGTCCCGACCTTCTGATTCCTCTGGAAGACCCACCAGCCTCAAATTATTCTGTCTCGACCGAGATTCCAAATCCAAAATATTATCTTCCAGAGATTTATTTTTTTTTCCAAAGTGCGCACCTTTAATTGAAGACGGGTGACGTCATCTTCAGCACTAGCGAGACGGAGCTCCATCTGCGCCGTTTGTTCTACACAGTCACCCAATTCCTTTCTTATTCCTTCCAACGCTGTCATAATCCCATCAAATCTAGAGGAAAAGTCCGCTCTCATTGAACTCATGGCAGCCATCAGCGCATCTGCGCCATACCCCGCAGATATCGCAGCGTTGCCAGCCTCCTCCGCCATATATGGAGTTTTGTTTACTGCGTCACAGACCTGAAAGTCCGTTAATTTGGACTGTTTCGGCGGCTCGCTTTTTCCTTTTCCTGGTTTTCCAGCCTTAGGCTTCGCCGACATATCTTCGCCCAAATGCTGGGATACGTTCTGTCCCAAATGAGAGAGTTATTTGCCGATTTTTTTTTTTCCAGGAGCAGAGCAGAGCGAGACACGTCCGTCCTACGTGGCAGCCATAACCGGAAGTCGGATATTTGATATTTTTAATTTTGGTGTGTTATTTTTCTGTCAGTTCACTATCAGGTGGCGTTTTTTAACAGCAGTTTTCCAGGGGGCTTTTCCAGACAAGTCTTTTTCTGTATTTCTACATTTTGAATGTGTCAGCTATCATTTTGGTAGGCAAAATGTACACTGAGATTTGAAAAGCGAATGTTGACTCGTGAGGTGTTCGTTCTTCTTTGCATATTTTTTCTTTGAGGAGAAAAATGTCACAAATTCACCATGAAGTGTCACAAATTGCAAGAAAAACTGTGGGCAAATTTATGAGATACTGTAAAGGGAGTCCAATTTATGACTAAAAAGGTGCAGAATTTATAACCTCCGGCGCCACCTGAGTTGGCAGCCTTTTTGCAGCAGTGGCTCACTTCTGAGTTTCTTTCTCGTTTTTATTTACTATCCGTTTTTTCTTTGCGACAGCTTTTTCTGATCCTGTTACCCTGTATCCATCACGGACGCCAAGGACACTAATATTGCTGCACGGGCATTGATATTAGCCATCTTTCTTCTCGCCAGTGACTACTGACCCGGTGAATGGAGGAGCCACTGTTTACAGTAGGAGTCAATTGTTAGCATTGTGCTGCTCCGCAGTGCTAACTGAGAGACTCGATATCCCTCGAGAAATTGGGTGAAAATGACACGGATGTCGAGCTGGAGCGAAGCCACGCGTGAGCAAGACAAGGTACAAGACAAGGTACAGGCCCTTTCTACCGTCCGTTATTATGGGAAATGTGAGATGCTTAATAAGACGAACGAACTAGTGGCTGTGTCCCGGTATGAGAGCGTCTTCAGAGAGGTTAGCATCATGCTATTCACTGAAATGTGGCTAACAGATGCTAACATCGGACTGGAGAGTTTTCACTTAATACAGGCAGATCGGACACCAGATAGCAGGAAGAGCAGAGGCGGGGGGCTGATAATGTTTGTGAATAACAGATGATGTAATCCTGGGCACATCACGGTTAAAGAACAACACTGTAGTAGTCAGTCCCTCCAGGATTTCGCGATGTTGTGATCACACCAGTTCATGCAAAATCAGCCAATCAGCGCAACTATTGTGCGACCTTGCAACTTTGTCCAATTACTGCAACTTTCCCGCAATTTTGGCCAATCCTCATCAACTTCAGCCAATTTCATCTATCAAATTTGTCTCTTAACTGGCGCTGAAACGCTCAGTCTAACCAATCAAATGCATCGCTGCACTGTGTTCACTTCCGTGTTTACAGTGAGTAGTAAGTTTATAGTTTACAGTGAGTAACGGAACACATCAGCAAACACATGTCGTGTCGGCCTCCGTCGGTCTATGATGACCATGGAAGAGAATCCTAAACGTCTACTCTGCTGGAACAGCACCACCTGTGGCTGAACAGGCCGATGCGCACCGGTGTTCTACCTTCCAGCGTTGGGCTTTTGTAGGATTCAAGCCTGGGCAGGAAGATCTGGAGGACAAGATGTTACCCATGCAGCATGTCCCCCCTCTCCACGTCACTGATGAATCCAAAGGAACAGCAGGGCTGCTATAGTTTGGCACCAGCGCCGTTGCAGGAGCTGCCAGAACGATGTTGAGCACAACAGAGAACTGCCTTAGGGGCTCTGACTCCGGATTTTTCCTCAGGGTTGACTCCCGAAGCCTTTCCTGTGACCGGGTGTGCCGCAAGGCAGCGGAGGTTTGAAATCAGGGTTTACCTTCCCCTAGATGGGCTACCTTCCCAGGTTGACGAGCCACCATCTACCCGAAGCATCTGGTTTCAAGGTGCCAGAGATCCGCCCTCGCCCCTTCTCCTATTAGTAAAAGTAGTTCCGCCGGGCTTAGAGACTAAACCACACGGGCAGGCTAGGAGTTGGACTTAGTTGTCAGAGGCTTTTCGAGACGCACGCCGTAAGGAGCATTTTATGAGCACTGGGAGCTTAACCCCAGTGCCACTCCTGGCTATGACAACCTTGGAACCATCAGCAAACAGAGTGTGTGATTTAATAAAAACACTCAACCGCAAGGTTTTCAACACCGTCCCTTCCTCCGTCTCCCCCAGCCTGCCTGTGGACGCCTCGCCATGTCTCCGTCCTGACCGTGGGTTTGTGTTGGAAAAACATGCGCCTGCCTCAAAAGCACCCTGTCGCAGGAGCGCACGTGAGGAGGGTACACTACACTACAGCCAGTGTTTATATATCTTTAGAGGTAAAATCATGACAACATCTGCTCAGTGAGCTTTAAAACTGAATCTCCTGCCTGGACTCTGGATGGACAAACACACCCATCCATCCATTCCCCTTGCCGTCCCGCTGTAAATGAAAGATGTGTGTGTGTGTGTGAAGAGCTGTTAGAAAAATTCTTAACCTTCAGTCAAAAATCAGGCAGGATCAGAGTTTCAGCAAATTTAATTACACTGGCCAGTGGAGAACAATACAAAAACAGTCTCAGAGCCTATTTGCACATCATTCTGACTCAAACACACATCGCTCAGTCCTTTAAGCCCTTCGTTATCCGAGAGATGGAGGAGAGAATGTCCATGATGATTGGTTCAGTACATCTGGTCAAAACTGGGTGTACAGATTCTCTCTTTCTCAGGAGCCATCAACACTCACTCAGCACTAGTCACACAGGAACAGTACAAGTGGACTAAAACAAAGTGATAAAAAAGTACAACTGCATTAGCACCTTTAGCACTTTCACACAGACTCTGAGACAAAGCAAATCGCGGCCTGCCCACAATCTGAACGCATTGACAGAGCATGTGCAAGACTGAACGTCCCATTCACGAGATGGCGCTACCAACACAGCATACAAAGACAAAGTAGACGAGGAAGACAATGAGGAGGCAGAAGACGAGAATAAACATACATGAATCCTTTTGCAGCAGCAGCTTGAATGGAGAAAAGCACTGGAAAAGGGTAATTCTTCCTTTTTCTTGAAACAACATCATTGTTGTTGCCACAAAAAAAAATGTGCATTACTCTCGTGTTTTATAGCTGGTGAACAAACTGGTGTGTTGGCGTATTTGCGCTCCCTATAGGGCTGGGGAGAAACTACAAATAACAGTTGTGTGCATGTGCCAACTGCTTGGCCTGGTAGACGAAAAAAGTGAGCATGAACAGTGCCGCGTGTGCGCCGGGCTCGTCCAAAGCGCACGTGGACCAAAGCAGACCAGAAGGGAGATGCAGCATGAAATAAGGCTGAACTGACGTAAGAGGGAGGGTGGAGTTGAAATGGTGAAGTTTGTTTCTTAAAGTGACAGGCTTTGAATCAGCACGTTTGAAGAAAGTCAAGAAAAATAAAAAAACTAATTTGCTTCAATAATTAAAAAAATTAAGAAAATCTGAACAAAATATGTCACAAGCACTTCATTAAGACATGAGTGAGCTGTTGAAATGTGTGAAAAGAGCAGTCAATGACCCCTTTAACTCAGTGGCATAAAAATTTGAAACCTCCTGCCGGTGGAACACCTGAATTTTAAGAGGTTAAAGTTCAGAGGGATCACACTGTCAGACTGCTGTTGTAGATGCTACAGTCAATAACTTTAACATCAGTACTGAGCATTAGATTTTCCACTAGTTACCAGTTAAACCAGATTTACAGTTGATATAAAAAGTCTACCTACCTCTGTTCAAATGCCAGGTTTTTGTGATGTAAAAAAATGAGACCAAGATAATTCATTTCAATACTTTTTCCACCATTAATCTGACCTATAACCTGTACAACCCATTTGAAAAACAAACTGAAATCTTTTAAGGGGGAAAAATAAATAACTTCCAATAACCTGGTTGCATAAATATCCACACCCTTAAACTAATACTTTGTTGCAGTACCTTTGGCTTTTATTACAGCACTCAGTCTTTTTGAGTAGGAGTCCATGAGCGTGGCACATCTTGATGTGGCAATATTTGCCCACTCTTCTTTGCAAAAACGCTCCAAATCTGTCAGATTGTGAGGGCATCTGCTGTATACAGCCCTCTTTAGATCACCTCACAGATGTTCGATCGGATTCAGGTCTGGACTCTGGCTGGGCAATTCCAAAACCTTAATCTTCTTCTGGTGAAGCCATTTTTTGTTGACTTGGATATGTGCTTTGGGTCATTGTTGTGCTGAAAGATGAAGTTCCCCTTCATTTTCAGCTTTTTAGCAGAAGCCTGAAGGTTTTGTGCCAACACTGACTGGTATTTGGAACTGTTCATAATTCCCTCCACCTTGACTAAGGCCCCAGTCCCAGCTGAAGAAAAACAGCCCCAAAGCATGATGCTTCCACCACCATGCTTCACTGTAGATATGGTGTTCTTTTTGGTGATGAGCAGTGTGTTTGTGCCAAATGCACCCTTTGAAATTATGGCCAAAAAGTTCAATCTTGGTTTCACTGGACCATAACACATTTTCCCACATGCATTTGGGAGATTACTAATGTGTTTTTGCAAAATGTAGCCGGGCTTTGATGTTTTTCTTCATAAGATGAGGCTTCTGTCTTGCCACCCTACCCCATAGCCCAAACATATGAAGAAGACGGGAGATTGTTGTCACATGTACTAAACAGTCAGTACTTGCCAGAAATTCCTGCAGCTCCTTAATGTTGCTGTCAACCTCTTGGCAGCCTCCCTGATCAGTTTTCTTCTCATCTTTTCATCAGTTTTGGAGGGACGTCCTTTTCTTGGTAATGTTACTGTTCTGCCATATTTTCTTCACTTGATGACTGTCTTCATTGTGTCCCATGGTATATTTAAGGCCTTGGAAATTTTTTTGTACCCTTCTCCTGACTGATACCTTTGAACAATAAGATTCCTCTGATGCTTTGGAAGCTCTCTGCGGACCACGGCTTGTACTGTAAGATGTGACTACAAAAATGTCAGGAAAAGCCTACTAGAACAGCTGAACTTTATTTGGGGTTAATCAGAGGCACTTTACGTAAATGGTGGCAGGTGTGTGCTGACTCCCATTTAACATGAGTTTAAATGTGATTGGTTAATTCTGAACATAGCCACATCCCCAGTTATAACAGGGTGTGCATATTTATGCAACCAGGCTATTCTAAGTTTTTTATTTTTTATTTTTCCCCTTTAAAAGATTTCAGTTTGGTTTTTCAATTGGGTTGTACAGGTTATAGGTCACATTAACGGGGGAAAGTTTTGAAATGATTTATCATGGTCTCATTTTTTTACATCACAGAAACCTGGCATTTGAACAGGGGGTGCAGACTTTTAATATCCATTGTATATAAAGTGTGCTTCACAAGTTTTGGCTCAACATTAATGATAAGGAGATCTGTGCACTCTCAGAGTAATTTTGTCAGGCCAGAATGAGCTACTCCGTCAGTGACTGTTGTGTTGCGTGTTTGTTTGGCTTTAAAGACTTCTTCATATTCAGTATTTGTTTGTTTTTTTGTTTGATGGTCAGACCTGTCTGCTCATGAGCGTAAGCTAAAAGCCAGGGACGCTCAACAGAAATTCAGACCAGTGAAGTTAGTGTGTAGATAACTGGTTTGGAAAAATGTAAAATATTGTTTCTGGTGAAGCTGCAGAAGGGAACGGCACTCTGGTGGTTCAGTTGTCAGTATTTACAGGAAGTGAGGTTTGGTTTGTATGAAACTGGTTTGAGTTTTCCCTTTATTTTCGTGTTATGTAGGATTTTTGTGACATTATGTTCTGCAAAGTCAAACCGCCCAAAGTCTACCTGCACAGGGCCGTTAGCATGGCTTTTCATCAGTGACGTCCTCTCAGGGGAGGCAGGGGAAGCAGAGTTTCACCTCTTATCATGGAATAAAAAGCAAATAATTATAAATATATTATTATTTGTACACTAATCTGTCTTGTATGTCTAAATGTAATTTCTGAATGATTCCAATCATTTCAATAATATTTATCTAATTAACCCTTTGAGTGTGTATGGCGCACTTCTGCGCCTGTCAGCTGATCAGTCCAAACAAAGCCTGTACAGCTGAATAGAGTGTGAATTGTACAAACCCTGATGGCCGAGAGGTGTGGCTTTTCATTTACCATGAGAACTGGAAATGGTCCAATGCAATAAGTAGGTCAAGTCAGCGTTTGAAGCCCACCCCCTTTCATTCTGCTGTTTGACACGGAGGAAACAGGATGGCGAGGAAAACGCTCTCAGCTGAAGAGGTATTAGCACTGGTATTCACCGCTCCTGGGTTAGAGGAAGAGCTTAGCTCTAGTTCGTCATCTGCGTTAGAGTCCAGCTCTGATTATGTGCCTTCGGACAATGGTGCAAACAGTTCTTGTGAAAGTAGAGACGGACATCTTGCGTGCGACGCTGGAGCTGCGTTTTCTGTGTCCAACCGTGCCCAAAATGGCACAGGAGCCTCGTCTGCAGATTGTTCTGCTTTGCCAAATCGTGGTCGCGGAGTGAAAAGGTCTAGAGCAGCCCATGAGCAGCGTTTGGCTGGGCAAGAGCGCACCGCTGGTGCGCATTGACGTGTACGACGTGTGCGCGGTGGCAGGACAATTGTTAGTGGCGATGCGGCGGGAGGTTTGGACATTGACGGCTGGGAGCTTCTTAGAGATGAAGAGGTTTATCAGCCGTGGCTGAAAGCATTTGAACAGCCAGTTGGATATCGTGGAGAGAAGGACCTGTCATCTGCGCCCGCCATTGATTTTGTGTCGCTTTTTTGGACTCCAGAATTCTGGATGCTTGTGACCGACGAAACAAACAGGTACATATTTGTTGCATAAATTGTTTCATTTGCTTCATTTTTTTTTTTTCCACAATATCTTTATTGAACCTTTTTTTTTTTTTTTAACAAACATGATACAAACAATCAAACACTAACACTAAAGTACTACAAAAAAAAAATGCACTAAAAACACCAACAACCACCAACAAAATCAAGTCTTCAACAATGCTCCTCTGTTTAGTCTAGACAATCCAATACATAAGTATACATATTATGTTCACCAGTTTGGAATTTACAAGGTCCACACACATCATTCACCTTCTTCTTCAAGAGTTATGTTTAAATTTTTTACATAATCAATAAAAGGTCTCCATATATTCTCAAACACAGTTTCCTTTGATTTTAGTATATATGTTATTCTTTCTAATGGAAGGTTTGTTAACATCTGTCTTAACCACTGAGTCACATCTGGTCTATGAGTCTTTTTCCATAATAGTGCAATACATTTTTTGGCATTAAGCAAACTGAGGTCTATGAATGTTCTTTCACTTTTATTAAAATTATGCTTTTCTGGGTACAGACCCAACAAAAACAGTTTAGGATTCAATATGATTTGTTTTGAGATTATTTTTTCAATTGTTACCCTCACCTCTTCCCAAAACATTCTTATTAATCTACATTCCCATAAACAATGAAATAGGGTTCCTTTACTTTCCATGCATTTTGTGCATGTATCTGGTATATTTTTGTTATATCTATTTAACTCCTCCGGTGTAACATACATCCGCATTAACCATTTGAAATGTATCAATTTAAGGCGTGCATTTATTGATTTGGTTTGAGCTTCTGTACAAGCCAATTCCCATTGTTCCTCTGAAATTTCAATTTGCAGATCTTCTTTCCAGTAGTTTAATCTTTTCAGTGAATTTTCACTTGAAGATAGTGTCAGTGAGTTATAAAACTCTGAAATAATACCCTTTCTTTTACTATCTTTCATCATCATTTTTTCCAAGGATGAATAAATAGGTCGAGTGAGAGCTTTATTTTGATTTGATCGAATAAAGTTTCTAAGTTGAAGATATTTAAAAAAATGTGTTCTATTGAGATTAAATTTGATCCTCAGCTCTTCAAAAGACATTATGTTGTCTGCACATGGCAAATATAAATCCTGAATCTTTTGTATCCCTTTTAAATTCCATACTTTAAATACAGCGTCCGCTCTCCCTGGTTTAAAATATTGATTACCCCATATTGGACTAAATTGTGACAATAACTGTGGTTCTTTTAAATAGTTTTTAGCTTCACACCATATTTTGATCATATGCTTTACAAATGGATTTTTAACTTGTTTTTGTAATTTTTTTGCCGAATCTGAGTATATGAATATGGGAAGAGGTAAAGGTAAATTGTATGATTCCATTTCAGTCCAGTGAGGGAGATCATTTGATGAAAAATAATATGTCATAGACCTCAGTTGTGCCGACCAATAATACAACATAAAATTTGGACATTTCAGACCTCCACGTTCAAATGGTAAATATAATAAAGAC
This sequence comes from Pholidichthys leucotaenia, assembly GCA_020510985.1. Classification (NCBI taxonomy): domain Eukaryota; kingdom Metazoa; phylum Chordata; class Actinopteri; order Cichliformes; family Pholidichthyidae; genus Pholidichthys; species Pholidichthys leucotaenia. The sequence goes on from CM035840.1 coordinate 299,336,770, forward strand.
AAACGTAATCTAGCCCTCCTGTTGTTCCATATAAATTCCACTAACTTTTTTTTTATTCTTGAGAATAGATCTAAAGGTGGTGATAAGGGAATGTATTGAAATAAATAAAGTATTTTAGGTAAAATATTACTTTTAAGTATATTGATTCTCCCGATCATCGACATTGGTAGTGACATCCATCTCTGAGTTAACTCATTGATATCTGACATTAAGGCTTCATAGTTGACACTGGCGACTGATTCTAGCTTAGGCATAATTTGGATTCCTAAATATTTAAACTGATTTACAACATTGAATTGATTTACCTCAGGGGCTGGGTAATTTCTCTGGGTCTCATTTAGCATTAATATTGAAGATTTAGTTTTATTTATTTTATATCCTGATATTTCCCCAAAATTCTTTATTAAATTCAACAAGGTTGGAATTGATTTTTTTAGATTCGACATAAACAAAATTATGTCATCGGCGTACAGGGAGATTTTATGTTCTGTTGGTCCAACTTTAATTCCATATATTTGTGAATGTAAACGTATCGCTATCGCTAAAGGTTCAATTGCCATAGTAAACAGTAAAGGTGAAAGTGGACAGCCTTGTCGACATCCTCTATTGATTTTTATTGGTTTTGAAATATTGTTATTTGTTAGGATTTCTGCTGTAGCATTATTGTATATTATTTGAACCCATTTTATGAAATTATTTCCAAGTCCAAACCTTTGTAGGACTTCAAAAAGAAAGGGCCATTCAACTCTATCAAAGGCCTTTTCGGCGTCCAATGATAGGAGAGCTGTATCCGGTGCTTCTTTATTAAAATAAATAATATTAAATAGTCTTCTTACATTATGGAAGCCTTGTCTACCCTTTATAAAGCCATTCTGATCTCGATTAATAATATTTGGTAAAATTTCTTGTATTCGTCTTGCTAAAATTTTACAGATTATCTTTTTAACATCCTCCTCTATCAGATGAGTTTCTTGTAAAAACACAATTCTTGAACCCATGTCCTTTATTTTATTCATAACTTGTTTAAGTTTTTTTAAATTTTGTAGACCTCTGCAATTCCATGAAGTTAAATTAAGATTAACACTTTGGTCCATGATCAATAGAGAGTTTGGGATTACCTTGCAGTGTAAACATGCTCATACAGAGAAGCAAAAACATGAGTGGTTGAACATTCATCCTACAAACTACACACAAACAAATTTCCCCTTCCCACACTTGTGGCAAACCCCCCAAAATCAAAAGAAAAATTCTGTCTCCCGATATAGCCATCGACCGTTCCACACCCACGGGGAACAGCCTAAGCCACTCCTTCTTCATCCTCCCAATCACCCTAACTCTACTGCTTTTAATGACGTAACATTAACTCTCCTCTGTAGTTTTCCAACTTAACTCCAAAATTTTTAACAACTTTGTACATCATAGTTTTTTTTTTTTTTTTTTTTTTTTTTTTTTAATATATAATACAATCTATATTTTGTAAACTTACTATTTACTTCAAGTCAGTCAGATGCCTGTGCAAATGCTTAATTATTCTACCTTATATTTTGTTCATGCTTAGCTCCCACCAGTCTCTTCTTCTTCTTTGATCTTCTTGATGAACTCCTGCGCCTCCTCTGGGGTCTTGAAGATGTGGGTTCTGCCCTCATACGTGGTCAGCAGTCTCGCAGGATAGATTACACCATGACGAATCCCAAGGTTGCGCAGCTCCTTACGTACGGGATCAAACTGCTTCCTCAATTGCTGGATTCCTGTAGCCAAATCTGGGTAGAACCGCACCTGCTGGTCCTGGTGTTTAATCTCTCCTTTAGCGCGTGCAGCGTTGAAGATCTTCATCCTGTCTCTGTTGCTAAGAAACTTCATAATTAAGGTCCTCGGCGGTCCCTTATCTCTCCGTGGGCCAATACGATGCGCTTTTTCCAGAACCACTGCTGATTGCAACTCCTCGCTGCCCAGCACCTCCGGAATCCACTTTTCCAGAAAGGAACATACGTCCCGACCTTCTGATTCCTCTGGAAGACCCACCAGCCTCAAATTATTCTGTCTCGACCGAGATTCCAAATCCAAAATATTATCTTCCAGAGATTTATTTTTTTTTTCCAAAGTGCGCACCTTTAATTGAAGACGGGTGACGTCATCTTCAGCACTAGCGAGACGGAGCTCCATCTGCGCCGTTCGTTCTACACAGTCACCCAATTCCTTTCTTATTCCTTCCAACGCTGTCATAATCCCATCAAATCTAGAGGAAAAGTCCGCTCTCATTGAACTCATGGCAGCCATCAGCGCATCTGCGCCATTCCCCGCAGAAATCGCAGCGTTGCCAGCCTCCTCCGCCATATATGGAGTTTTGTTTACTGCGTCACAGACCTGAAAGTCCGTTAATTTGGACTGTTTCGGCGGCTCGCTTTTTCCTTTTCCTGGTTTTCCAGCCTTAGGCTTCGCCGACATATCTTCGCCCAAATGCTGGGATACGTTCTGTCCCAAATGAGAGAGTTATTTGCCGATTTTTTTCTCCAGGAGCAGAGCAGAGCGAGACACGTCCGTCCTACGTGGCAGCCATAACCGGAAACCCATTTGCTTCATTTTAGTTTAGTGTGAAACAAATGTGCCATGAGATTTGTGTTTTTTTTAAAAATGATTTTTAGTAATTTTGTCAATGATGGGACAAAAGCCTATGTGGTGACAGTGTGTGAAACAAAAATTGTCCATCCATCCATCTTCTACCGCTTTTCCGGAGCAGTAGAAGATGAAGCAGCAAATGAAGGGACAAAAGGCCATGTGGTGACAGTGTGACACCAAAATTGTTTTTGTTTTGAATGATTTTTAGTAATTTTGTCAATGATGGGACAAAAGGACCATGTGTTTACAGTGTGTGAAACAAAAATTGTCCATCCATCCATCTTCTACCGCTTTTCCGGAGCGGTAATTAGGTCCAATTATGCACAATGCATGGATGCAAGTTCACCTGGCAGACACTTAGGTACCTCTGCAACACTTTTATAATTGGGACTTTGCATCTCACTGTAATTCTGAAGCTATAGTGTTATAATAAAATTTGGATTGTTGCAATATGCAAATTAGGTCCAATTATGCACAATGCATGGATGCAAGTTCACTTGGCAGACAATTGACTTGGCAGACTTTCCTTCTGCCCTTCAGAGAGAACAGACGCCTTTTTCTTTGCTGCTCCCTCTTTTACCCTCCTTCCCTCCCTAACTGAGAATCCCAGCTTGCTGTCTTGTCTGCGTCGCTGTTCTTCTGGCTGAATCTTGATCCAAACGAAAAAAATGGATTTGGTGAGCGGCTTTAATAAAATTAACAACATTTTATATAAATTTGGGCCAGGGGGAGCCCCTATGGAGAGACCCATGGATTGGAACGCATGTGTCTGCATAATTCGACTGAGGATGTGGAAACATCTATCTGGTTTGGCTAGGATCACAGGATTTTCTGCTGATTGGCTCTGGAGTTTTTCCTGGTGTATCGAAAAATTAACTGGAAGAGCTAATTAAAAGCGGTCCCGGCATAGCTGCTTCTCAACAATTCGACTAGACGGTGGAGTGCACTAACTATCGGCAATGATTAACATGGAAAATTCCATCTGGCATGCACTGTAGAGAGAATGGACTCTACCGGTCATGTTTACCCATGTTCTAGAAGGGAAACATCTGGAGTCGTTTTTGGTGCCTCCAAGGAATGGATTTAAAGCCTATGTATGGAAATTATGGACACAGGATTGCATGAGATGAAAAATTCTATGCTCTGTGATCTGTGTCTACCAGACCTTGAATTCGATGCCTTGTTGTCTATTTTCCTCCTGGATTAAGACAAAACAGAAGATTGTGCTTCTCTTTCATAAACAAACTGGGACTGCATCTGAACTCTCATTGACATGTGACTGGCTCAGGAAATTTCCATCTGCCATGCCTTAAGGACATGCTTCCGAGTTTCAGACACTAAGACATAACATCTCGGCTGGGAGAGATTTTGCTGCCTCCAGTAACTGATAAACACCCACCTGCATTCAACATACACGAACACACTGATTCATATATACTGAATTACACCCATCCATTCACTGACTCTCTCTGACTTTTGGTTGTCCACTAAATGTTTGCTAAATATGCACTGAGGGTTTTTTTTGCCTGCAATCAAAATTTCGCTTACCCATTAAGCGTCAATTTGATAAAACATGTTTTTTTCTCTCGCCTATTGTGTCATATAATTTCTTTTCTTTTTTTTTTCTTTCTTCTTTATGACTGGCGCCTAGCGGCTGCCCCGGCCTTGGATGCGCTCTGCAGAGCGTGCCCAAATGCCAAGTCACGTTTCGTTACCTTGTATTCATACATGTGTAATGACAATAAAGTTGAATCTCAATCTCAATCTCAATCAATTGGGTTCCTCTGCAACATTTTTGTAATTGGGACTTTGCATCTATTACCGTTCTGGAGCTGTAGTGTTGTAAAATTTGGATTGTCGCAATATGCAAATTAGGTCCAATTATGCACGATGCATGGATGCAAGTTCACCTGGCAGACACTTTGGTTCCTCTGCAACATTTTTGTAATTGGGACTTTGCCTCTAACTATTACCGTTCTGAAGCTATTGTCATTTGAAAATTTGAGGTCACACTCTGTGTTTTCCTGACAAAAATTCTACATGCTCAAAGGGTTAAAATAGCCAAATCTGCACATTTCCTGCTCAAATACAAGGGAGAGAGTTAGCTTGTGCAAGATGCCCGTTCCTGGTCACAGCTCTGTGTATGTTGTAAATGGTAATTTTTGTAAGAGCTTTTATCGTGTGTCCTCCTTTTCCATCTTCTATGTAATGTACTTTCCATGTGTGTATAACATATTTAGTCTTCTTAATCTGACATAAAGCTAGTTAAAAATCATGGTCAGAGACTGCGCAGGACTGTTGTTGAGTTTACTTGTTGTTCTTCTTCTACAGTGAGGATAAGAGCCAATTTAGCTAAAGATAAAATCATAAAGTCAAGTGTACCGGGGACGCCGTTTGTGCTTCTACAGTCTATCCGGAAAGTATTCACAGCACTTCACTTTTTCCACATTTTGTTATTTTACAGCCTTATTCCAAAAGGGAATAAATTAATTTTTTCCTCAAAATTCTACACACAAAACCCCACAATGACAATGTGAAAAAAGTTTTTTTTTTTTTAAATATTTTTGCAGATTTATTAAAAATAAAAGCTTTAGAATATAAAAGCTGAGATCCTTCGTGTGCAGCAGGATGCTGGAGCTTTTCTACCAGACTGTTGTCACCAGCGCCATCTTCTTTGCTGCGGTCTGTTGGGGTAGCAGTATCAGGGCCAGAGATACCAACAGACTTGACAAGATTATCAAGAGGGCTGGCTCTGTAATTGGTCTCAGACCAGAGACCTTTGAGACAGTGGTGGAGAGGAGAACACTAAATAAACTGCAGTCCATCATGGACAATCCTGATCACCCCCTCCACCACACACTAGATAGACAGCAAAGCACTTTCTCCAGTAGACTACTACAGCTTTGTTGTCGAACGGCCAGGTACAGGAAATCTTTCCTGCCACATGCAATTTCACTGTACAATAATTCACTATGATGTTGTATTCTGGTCATAGCTATGCTGCCACACTGCATCTTACAGACGTAACTGGTACATCACTTTTCACTCTGCTCCTGATAGTCCTTTGTGCAATGGGATGATTCATGTGTTTATACGGGTCATCATATATTAAGCTATGATGTATATAGGTTCTATAGTCGTGTTAGTTTTTACTCTCCATGGGTAATCCCTTTGTCTGTCGTGTGTGTTTCTATTGTTTGGCTGTCAACTGTCATGCTGCTGTTACACTGTAATTTTCCAGTTTGGGATCAATAAAGTACATCTATCTATCTATCTATCTATAACCACACCAATGGTGGTGGCAGCATCATGCTGTGGGGCAGGAACTGGGAGACTAGTCAGGATAGAAGGAAAGATGAATGCAGCAATGTACAGACACATCCTGGATGAAAACCTGCTCCAGAGCGCTCTTGGACTCAGAGTGGGATGATAGGTCATCTTTCAGCAGGACAACGACCCTAAGCACACAGCCAAGATATCAAAGGAGTGGCTTTAGGACAACTCTGTGAATGTCCTTGAGTGGCCCAGCCAGAGCCCAGACTTGATTCCAATTGAACATCTCTGGAGAGATCTGAAAATGGCTGTGCACCGATGCTTTCCATCCAACTTGATGGAGCTTGAGGGGTGCTGCAAAGAGGAATGGGTGAAATTACCCAAAGATAGGTGTGCCAAGCTTGTAGCATCATATTCAAAAAGACTTGAGGCTGTAATTGCTGCCAAAGGTGCATCAACAAAGTATTGAGCAAAGGCTGTGAATATTTATGTACATGTAATTTCTTAGTTTTTTATGTTTAATAAATTTGCAAAAATCTCAAAAAAACTTTACCCACATTGTCATTTTGGGGTATTGTGTTTAGAATTTTGAGGAAAAAATAAAAAAATGAATTTAATCCCTTATGGAATAAGGCTGTAACGTAACAAAATATGGAAAAAGTGAAGCGCTATGAATAGTTTCTGGATGCATTGTATACTATACAGACTGAAAAATGGAAGATTTTATAGCTAAACTTAAAAAAAAAATTCTCAAAATTGGACTTTCATTCAAAACTGGTAGTAATCTCGAGACTGATTTTTAAAACTAAAAGAAGACAAGGAGGACTTATACAGCAAAGTGAGATTTTTGTCCAGAGGGATAGGCGGATGGATTTCATTTACAAGTAAAGGTAAGACTATGCATGCATTGTTGATGTAAATACTTAAAATTTGTAATAAATGAGTGTAAATTGTGGAGCTGCAACACACACACACAGAGATACAGCTGTCTGAGCCACTAATTTATGTTCTTCTTTGGCCAAATACAAAGTATAGTAATATAAAAGTATACCCCCCCCCCACAAACCCCCCCACCCCCCCCCCCCAACTGGTTTGTAAAATAACTTAATACATTATACTCGTGTAACCAAGGGTCTTTGCACGTTGTCTGTACTCAGAGAGAGTTATAAAATGAAAATATGGATTTTTATTACTGCCTTTTCAGTGTATTCCGTTAAGGGGTAATTCAATAAAATACCTTACTTATTTTGATAAAATTATTTATTAAATCTGATTTTAAAAATGTAAGATTAGCAGATTATAAAACTGTGCAAGCTGTCAACTGCATGTTGAATTTAAACTTAATTTACTGGGTTCATATAATTTGTAAATCTGAATCTGAAAGCAACAGTGCCTCACCAGCCATGAACCTCACTGCACGTCACTACTTTTTATAGCTTCTTTTTTGTAAATTATAGTTGCCATACTAAAACCAACCCGTTGATTAATCCACAGTAGATTACATATCTTGCCCCATTCTGGTTTATTTTGTTATATTTTGGTCAAATCAAATCAAACTTTATTGTCATATTGCTGTACATACAACTGTAGTGCAGGCAAGATGAAATTGCGTTTCTCTCGGCATCCATATAAATAGAAGCAGCATGATTTAAGACGCACTCACACATAGCTTCACCCCCCCCCACCCCCACCACCCCATCCATTCACACATCCCTGAGACATACTTGGGGAAAATAAACTAACTAACTATAATATACAAATAATATACAAAATGTCCGTAGGTGCAGTAGTGTGCATGAGAGATTCCGGGTCAACTGTTCAGCATCCTGACAGCTTGTGGAAGGAAGCTGTTTGTCAGTTTGGTGGTTCTGCCTCTGATGCTCCGGAATCGTTTACCAGATGGAAGAAGTTCAAAGTGTTTATGCAGAGGGTGAGAACGGTCCTTGACAATGTTCAGTGCCCTGCTCCTACAACGGTTCTGAAAAAGTTCTTGGACAGAGGGGAGGGAGACTCCAATTACCCTCTCAGCCCCCTTGACTATCCTCTGCAGGGCTTTTTTGTCAGACATACTGCAGCTGGAGTACCATGTAGCAATGCAGTACGTCAGAACACTCTCCACCACACCGCTGTAGAAGGTCCTGAGGATGCAGATGGGGAGAGAGGCCTGTTTGAGTTTCCTCAACTATCCAAGATGGCGCCCACAGCGGTCGACATGGTGCTTCGCTGCGCTCTTTGTTTGTTTTTGTTTGTCAGTTGTGTGTCTGCTTGCACTTATACCCGTGAAGAACTTTTAAATATCAGGACTTTGACCCCCACGGACCTCCTCCCAGTTTTTCTAGCCCCTGCCGCCGATCTGGTTTGTTGTTTGGCTCGGAAAGTGAGACGGCGGAAGAGAGGAAGACGAGCGGGCGCTCTCGTGCGACTTCGCAGGAGAGGCTCGCGAACGGCGCTGCCTGGCATATTTCTGTCCAATACCAACTCTCTCTCTAACAAGGTGGATGAACTGAGACTGCTGATGCGTTTTAAGGACCTCGCCTCCTCAGCTGTCCTCTGCTTTACTGAGACCTGGCTCCGGGAAAATATACCGGACAGCGCGCTGCGCCTCGACGGCTTCCAGCTCTTCCGTGCTGATCGTGACACAGAGCTTTCCGGCAAGACCACAGGAGGCGGTGTCTGCTTCTACATCAACTGTAGCTGGTGCTCTGATGTAACGGAAATTTCCAAACACTGTTCTCCTGCCTTGGAATTTCTTGTTATCAACTGCAAGCCTTTTTATTCCCCACGGGAGTTTGCTTCTTTTATACTGATCGCTGTGTACGCCCCTCCCGGCGCGGACACGCGCGAAGCTCAGCGCGTGCTCGCGGATCACATTCAACACACAGAGCGGAGTTTTCCAGACTCGCTGATTATTGTGGCTGGCGACTTTAATCAGTGCAATCTGAGCCACGATCTCCCCCGCTACAAACAGTTTATTAAATGCCCCACCAGAGGATTAAACACACTGGATCACTGTTACACCACAGTGAAAGACGCATATCGCGCTGTCCCTCGAGCTGCGCTGGGATTATCTGATCACGTGATGGTTCACCTCATTCCCACATACAGACAGAGATTGAAGCTCACTAAACCTGTTGTGAGCACTACGAAGATACGGACCAGTGATGCTGAGGAGAAGCTGGAAACGTGCATGGAAATATCTGACTGGGGCATGCTTAAAGGAGCCACGCATGATCTGGATGAGTACACGGACACTGTGAACTCATATATCCACTTTTGTGAAGAGAACATTCTTCCATCACGCACCAGGGTGAGTTACTCTAATGACAAACCCTGGTTCACAGCTAAGCTCAGACAGATCAGGAAGGAGAAGGAAGCAGCGCTGAAAAGTGGAGATAGGGACTGCTACAGGGAGGTTAAATACCGGTTTAACAGAGAGCTGAAGAGGGCTAAATCTGTGTACTCAGAGAGACTCCAGCAGCAGTTCACTGCTAATGATTCGGCTTCCGTGTGGAGAGGACTGAGGCAGATCACCAACTATCGGCCTCAGGCTCCTAAAGGTCAGGATGACAAAGCCCTTTGTCAGAGACTGTCCCAACACTATGCCCGTTTTGACACCTCGTCATCTGTGTCCAACTCCCCCCCTCCCTCCAGCTCCACAGCCTCCACATTCCCTACTTCATTTAAGGCACCCCCCCCACCTCCCCCCCTCCCCTTATCATCAGTGAGCAGGATGTGCTCAAACAGTTCTCCAGACTGAACCCGCGCAAGGCCCCCGGCCCAGACGGCGTGTCTCCCTCCACCCTGAGACTCTGTGCGAAACAGCTGGCTCCTGTATTCACAGACATTTTTAACACCTCCCTTAAGTTATGCCACGTGCCGTCCTGCCTCAAATCCTCCACCATCATCCCTGTCCCCAAGAAGCCACGGATCACTGGACTTAATGACTACAGACCTGTAGCGCTCACCTCTGTAGTCATGAAGTCCTTTGAGCGCCTGGTCCTGTCCCACCTCAAGTCCATCACCACCCCTCTCCTGGACCCGCTGCAGTTTGCCTACCGAGCCAACAGGTCTGTAGACGATGCAGTCAACCTGGCCCTCCACTCCATCCTGCAGCACCTGGACTCCCCGGGAACCTACGCCAGGATCCTGTTTGTGGACTTCAGCTCCGCATTCAACACCATCCGCCCCGCTCTGCTCCGGGACAAGCTGTCCCTGCTCAACGTGCCTGACTCCCTCTGCAGGTGGATCATCGACTTCCTGACGGACCGGAGGCAGCATGTGCGGCTGGGAAAGACTGTCTCAGACTATACTAGCATCAGCACCGGATCACCCCAGGGCTGTGTACTTTCCCCCCTACTCTTCTCCCTTTACACCAACTCCTGCACCTCCAGCCACCAGTCTGTCAAGTTGATCAAGTTTGCGGACGACACCACCCTCATCGGGCTCATCTCCAACGGCGACGAGTCCGCCTACAGGAGAGAGGTGGCCCAGCTGGCGTCCTGGTGCAGCAATAACAACCTGCAGCTGAACGCTCTGAAGACAGTGGAGATGATTGTAGACTTCAGGAAAGTCACTACTCCTCTGCCCCCCCTCACCCTCTCAGGCTCTCCCATCACCACTGCTGATTCCTTCCGCTTCCTAGGCACTACCATCACCAGGGACCTCAAATGGGAGCTGACCATCAGCTCACTCATCAAAAAAGCCCAGCAGAGGATGTTCTTCCTGCGGCAGCTGAGGAAGCTCAAGCTACCCACCAAGATGTTAGTGCAGTTCTACACAGCCATCATCGAGTCCATCCTCACCACCTCCATAACCGTGTGGTACGCAGGAGCCACTGCCAGGGACAGACTAAGGCTGCAGCGCGTCGTGCGCACTGCTGAGAAGGTGATCGGCTGCAAGCTCCCATCTCTCCAGGATCTGTACATCTCCAGGACCCGGAGGCGTGCTGGCCGGATCATAGCCGATCCCTCACACCCTGGTCATGTACTGTTTGCCCCCCTCCCCTCTGGTAGAAGACTTCGGTCCATCCAGACTAAAACCTCCCGTCACATGAACAGCTTCTTCCCCTCTGCCATTAGACTGCTGAACACTAAGTGACTCTCGTGCACCATGTACAGCAGCTCAACCAGACTCATGTCAATCATCACTGTTTTCTTCCTGCATTACCGACTGCACTATATAGTTCTCCACAGTATCTGCTGCTGGCTAATATATATATATATTTTAACTGTTGACCAGTATCACTTAATCTTATCCTACACTTTATTACATGTATAGTTTATTTCTCTTATCTTATCATGTTTAATGTTGCAGCATTGTACCGAGACAAATTCCTAGTTTGTGTACTACATGAACAATGGCAATAAACCTGATTCTGATTCTGATTCTGATTCTGATTCTCAAGAAGTGCAGTCTCTGCTGAGCCCACTTCCTGATCCCCAAGGAATTCTTGCTCCAGGTCAGGTCCTGCGAGATCTGCACTCCGAGGAACTTGATGTTCTCCACTCTCTCCACTAAACGGCCGCCGATGCTGGGGGGGAAGTGCTCAGGCTGTGACCGCTGGAAGTCGATAATCATCTCCTTCGTTTTGTCCACGTTGAGCACCAGATTGTTCTCCCTGCACCAGCCCTCCAGGTCTCTCACTTCTTCCCTGTACATTGATTCCTCATCCCTCTGAATAAGTCCCACCACCGTGGTGTCGTCTGCAAACTTAATAATCTGGTTCCCCTCGTGTCTGGATACACAGTCATGTGTTAGAAGTGTAAACAACAGTGGACTGAGTACTCAGCCTTGAGGGGATCCGGTGCTCAGCGTGACAGAGTCGGAGATGTTGTTTCCAACCCGGACAGACTGAGGTCTCTCAGTCAGGAAATCCAGGATCCAGAGACATGTGGCGGTGTTCAGACCGAGAAGGAGTAATTTCTCCATCAGTCTGTGGGGAATAATGGTGTTGAATGCTGAACTGAAATCAATGTACAGGAGTCTGGCGTAGGTGTCTTTCTGGTCCACGTGGGTGATGACAGAGTGTAGGGTGGTGACTATACCATCCTCCGTGGAGCGGTTTGAACGATACGCAAACTGGAGCGGGTCATGTGATGCAGGGAGGCAGGCTGTAATGTGTGGTTTGACAAGCCGTTCAAAACACTTCATCACAATTGGTGTCAGTGCAACAGGACGATAGTCATTCAAACAGGGGCAGAAGTGGCTCAGGAGGTAGAGCAGGCTGTCTAATAACCCGATGGTTGGTGGTTCGAATCCCGCTCTCCCCAGATATCCTGCTGTTGTGTCCCTGGGCAAGACACTTCACCCGCATTGCCTCCAGTGCCCATAACACTGGGTATGAATGTGTATGTATAAAAAAAATGTTTAAATGTTTGGTGGTGGCCGGAGAGGCCGTTGGCGCGGATTGGCAGCCACGTTTCCGTCAGCCTGCCCCAGGGCAGCTGTGGCTACAGTAGTAGCTTGCCACTACCACTGTCTGTCTGGAGTGAATGAATAATGTATCTACTTGTAAAGCGTCTTTGAGTGTCTATGATAAAGCGCTATATAAATCTGATTTATTATTATTATTATTAAACAGGACACAACTGGTTTCTTTGCCACTGGTACAATGATAGAGGTCTTGAAGCATCTGGGAACGATGGCCTGACTCAGGGAGATGTTATAAATGTCAGTCAGGACATTCGCCAACTCGCTTGCGCAGTCTTGGAGCACACGTCCCGGGATGTTGTCTGGACCTGCAGCTTTACGTGGGTTGACTCTGGTTAGGGTCCTCCGTGTGTCCGCTGTGTTGATGGTAAAAGCTGGTCCGACCGATGGTGGGGGTGGGCCAGCCCTCCCTCTGATTGTCGAGTTTGATGCTTCAAAACGTGCAAAGAAGTCGTTGAGCCTGTCTGGAAACGAAGCGTCGTCATCATCGACCCCCTGCCTAGACTTATAGCCCGTCAGTGTCCAAACTCCCTGCCACATCTGCTTGGTGTTCCTAGTGTCACAGAGGTGTCCCTGGATTTTCTCCGCATAGGCGCGCTTCGCCGCCTTAATTCCCTTTGAGAGTGCAGACCTGGCTGAGCGGAGGGCGATCCTGTCCTTCGCTCTGAAGGCTGCATCCCTGGCTGTAAGCAGCGAGCGCACCTCTGGTCATAATAGCCAGGTAGATTTAATGTTAGCTGGTATGAGCGGCCACAGCTGGGATTTCTGACAGACACTGAAGTCAACCCAATGGGTACAAAATGGGAGAGGAATCTGTTAGCTTTCCACAAGATTGAAAGTGTGGAACCTGCGGGTCTGGGGCCACATGTCGCTCTTTTGCCCATAGATAATGGCTCCCTGAGCACTTGAGGAAAAAAGAAGCAATACATTTACCAGAAAAAAAGGTTGCATTGTGGAGAAAGGAATAACCAGACCGAGCTTTCCGAGCAGATGAACTTTATTCACTCTTTCACATCTTCCAGAATCAGAAACATTAGCCTCCTGTAGTAGGGACTCTCTTTTATATCCCAACACTCACACGTCCCTGCTACCTGAGGGCCTGCATTCACAGTTCACTCCCCCATGACAATTCCTTTTGTCCCCCAGCCCTTTGATCTCCATGCTCTTCCGTCAGAGGAAAACTACTGCATCTCCATGCCTTTCAGTCTGAGAGGAAACAACAGCATGGTCCCCCCCCCCCCCCCCCCCCCATCCCGAGTCTCAGACTGAGTGTTAACCCTCACGTCCTCTTGGCTTCAGCCTCCGCCCATAGCTGCTGTAACGGGGGGTCTTCGGCTCCGTGGCGCTGCTGTGCCAGTGGAGGGTTCCTGGGGGTGTGTCCGTCTGTGGGGGGACAATGGAGTGGGGGAGAAACATTCAGCATGCTCATGTGACTGCTCTGATGAATTGTTTACCTGGGGAGTTCTCGGGTGGGGGGCATTCAGCATGCTCGTGTCACTGCTCTGATGAATCGTTTACCTGGGGAGTTCTCAGGAGGGGTCTTCCGCGCCGAGGAGCTTGGGCCAACACCACCTGCTCGTCTGCCACAACAAAGGCGGGCTTAAGCCTGTCTATACAGATTCTCTCCCGGCGACCCCCCCAAGTCTAACACAAAATGTTTGTCCCCGGTTTCCAGCACTCTGAACGGGCCATCGTAGGGTGGGCGCAATGGGGTCCGGTGGGCATCGTGCCTGACAAACAGGAATGCCGCGTCAAGGTTTCAAGGTTTTTGGCACAAAAGCGTGGGGAAAACAGTGGTGGGCCGGGCCAGGTAGCGTGACTGCGTCTGCGCTATGCCGTGAACGCGGGGACGGATGGGTGTTTGGCGCGGGGTTATCTGGTAAAAATTCCCTGGGGAGCCTCAGCAGCTGAGGGAAAAACCAGCTCTGCTGGGGAAGCCGCCAAATCCTCTTTCGGTGCGGAACGCAACCCTAATAGAACCCACGGCAACCGGTCCACCCAATTTGCATCCGTAAGCGAAGCCCTGAGCGCTGCTTTCAGTGACCTATGGAAATGCTTGCATAACCCATTGGCTTGTGGGTTGTACGCAGTTGTGCGATGAATTGAGATGCCCAGGCTCCGAGCCATCGTGGACCAGAGGTCGGAAACAAACTGAGGGCCCCGATCGGACGTGATGTCCGAAAGGGTGCCAAAACGTGCCACCCATGTTGTCAAAAAAGCACGTGCCATGTCTGCGGAAGCGGTGGAAGCTAGCGGGACTGCTTCTGGCTATCGTGTGGTGCGGTCCACCACTGTCAGGAGGTGCGTGAACCCCTGCAATGGCGGGACAGGGCCCACAAGGTCCACGTGAATGTGATCGAACCTCTTAGTTGGGATATGGAACGGTTCCAAGGGGGCCTTGGCGTGCCAGTGCACTTTGGCTCATTGGCACGCTACACAGGCTGCAGCCTACTCTTTCACCTGTTTGCGCAGGCTCGGCCAGACAAACTTTGCTGCCACCATTTTGACTGACGTGCGTACTCCTGGGTGCGCCAGGGAGTGAACAGACTCAAAAACGCAGCGTCGCCAAGTGCGTGCGTCCCGTGGAGACGTCACAGATTCGGGGGCCCCCCCCGTCTTGCATAACTCTGCTCTCCAGCTTTAACCCTGTTGGTCCAGACTGGAGCAGGCAAACGTCCACATCATCGATCTGCTCTGCAGCCATGGCTGTGTAATCTATCCCCACGTAGACTGGGGCCACCAACGCGCGCGAGAGACAGTCAGCCACCACGTTGAGTTTACCGGCCACATGACTAATGTCGGTTGTAAACTCCGAGATCGTGGCCAGCTGTCTCTGCTGCTGGGCTGATCATGGTTCCGAGACCTTGGCCATCGCGTACGTTAGTGGCTTGTGGTCCACAAACGCAGTGAAGGTGCGTCCTTCCAGCCTGAACTGGACGTGGCATATGGCCAGGTGGAGAGCCAGCAACTCCCTGTCGAACGCGCTGTATTTACACTCATTTTCACACAAAGACATGCTAAAAAAGGTTAGCGGCTGCCAAGAACCGGCGACGCACTGCTCCACGACGGCCCCTATGGCCACGTCTGATGCGTCTGTAGTGAGTGCAATCTGAGCCGCCGGGTCTGGGTGCGCCAGTAGTGCAGTGTTCACCAGAGCTGTTTTAACGTCGGAAGACACTTGCTCTCACTCAGGAGTCCAGTCGGCTCTGTCCGCCTCCTTCCGTTTCTTAAGCGCAACGTACAACGGCTGCATGAGCTGGGCTGCGCGGGGGAGGAAACGACTGTAGAAGTTAACCATCCCCAAGAACTCCTGCAGCGCCCTGACTGTCTGAGGCCGGGGAAAATTTGCCACTGCGCGCACCTTGTCCGGCAAAGGTATCGCTCCCTCCGGTGAGATGCAGTGTCCCAAAAAATCGATCCCCATCACACCGAACTGGCATTTCGCCGGGTTGATTATTAACCCGTGCTCCTCCAACCTCCGGAAAACCGTCCTGAGGTGGGCTACGTGTTCGTCCTCGGATGCGCTGGCCACCAGGATGTCATCCAGGTAGACAAAGACAAACACAAACGGCAGATCGCGCAACACCGCATCCATCATGCTTTGGAATGTCTGTGCCACGCCTTTTAACCCGAAAGGCATGCGTAAAAACTCAAACAGACCAAATGGGGTTATTACTGCCGTTTTAGGTATGTCCTCTGCACGCACCGGGACCTGGTGGTAACCGCGGACGAGGTCTATCTTAGAAAAAATGTGTGCCCCGGTGAGGTGAATGGAAAAATCCTGAATATGGGGGATCAGGTAGCATTCGTGCACTGTGGCGTTGTTTAATCTGCGGAGATCTCCACAAGGTCGCCACGATCCCTCGGCCTTAGGAACCATATGTAGTGGGGATGCCCAAGGGCTGTTTGAGCGTCTGAAGATGCCCAGCCTTTCCAAGTTGGCAAACTCCTTGCGCGCTATGGCCAGTTTAGCTGTGTCCAGGCGCCGAGGTCGTGCGAAAACAGGCGGCCTGGTGGTGGTAATAAAGTGCTCCACCCTGTGTTTAGTGGTGGCCGCTGAAAACGTCGGGACCATGAGTGCTGGGAACTGGGTGAGCAGTGTGTAGAACTTACCACCTGGAGCTGTGACGTTGGCTAGCATTGTTGGCCTGGTTCCTTGAGCTGTACAGGGGAGAGAATCAAAAGACATTGCATTAATCAGGCGTCTGTTAGCAACATCGACTAGTAGTCTGTGTGCACACAAAAAATCAGTGCCTAAGACTGGGAAACTACATGCTGCTATGACGAATGTCCATTGGTACGTACGGCCGTGCAAGGATACAGTCAGTGTCCTCTCACCAAAAGTCCTAATGTCTGAGCTGTTTGCGGCTGTCAGCTCGGGGCCGCTAATTCCCGCTAGCCGGTCGGCGTAGGATGGCAGGATGAGGCTCTTTTGGGAGCCGGAGTCCACAAGGAACCGTCTCAGTAGTTTTGGAGTATTGTTGCTAAAACTCTGTGAGAAGATAAGAGCCTTGGCGGAGGTATACATTTCAACATCACCACCTAACACTAATCATCTGTTCAGTGTGCTATTACGCACCTTTCCTGAAAATTTGAATGAAAGACAGTCCCTCCAGGATTTCGTGGGATGGTTTTATGATTGTTGCGGCAGAAAAAGCCTGAATTCATGGGAGCTTTTTTTGTTTTGAGTGGTTATTTTGCATTAAAAGTTGTGGGAAGAATTACAAATTTAAAGCAGATGGTTTTTTTCTGGTTTACTGCAGTGATATTCTATATAACAATACAAGAAAAACACAGGATTGTAAAAAATTTCCTATTAAACAGTGATTTGTAAATTAAGCAGAAACTTACTGGTGCATTCCAAATAAGAGTATAGGTAGGAATAATAGTATAGGGTGGAAAAAACTGAAAATTTTAATAAGAGTATAGGGCGTAATAATAGTATAGGCTGGAAATTTGTTAAAATTTCAATAAAAGTATAGGTGCGCAATAATAGTATAGGGACGCACAATACATACAAAGTTAAATAATGTTCTGTGGCCGACACACATTGTGGGCTCACGCTGCCACAGAGACAGGACTGAATGTGTATTGTGGGGTGTCACGTCTGCAAGGACTAAGGACTCGAATCTACAGGAGGTAACAAGGAAGTGTGAGATTTGTCTCTTTGTCCCACAGAAGACGCCCCGGAGGGTTTTCCGGTTCATCAGGAAATGAGAGACAATGGTGAAGCTTCAAGGGGATGCTTTGTAACTGTATGTTGACTGAAGACACCATGTGACTTGAATTCTGATGCTGGAAATGTATAAAAGGGGGTTGAAGTATGATTCTTTCTCTTTCCTGCTTTGAGAATGCTAGAAGCTGCGTTCTGTCAAATAAAGCTGGTTTTATGACTGAAACTCAGCCTCGTTATTTGAGCATGCTTCTACACTGGTGACCTACGACGGAGAATGAGCAGACAGAATTCTCCCGAGCGGGGCTCGGTGGAAGCCAGCCTGATGGCCGCCTCCACGATCCGGCTGCCCGATTTCTGGCAGCACAGCCCGCGCTCATGGTTTAGCGCAATCGAGGCGCAGTTCAACCTCCGGAGAATCTCCAACGATGACACAAGATTCTACCACGTGGTAGCGAAGCTGGACAGCGACACGGTCCAGAGAGTGGAAGATCTGGTTAATCATCCACCAGACAGCGACAAGTACAGCGCATTGAAGGACGCGCTGATCAGCCATTTCACCCCCTCAGTCCAACAACGAGCAGAGGGGCTCCTGGCGCTGACGGAGGCCGAAAACGATAGACCTGCGGACCTGATGGTGAAGATGCTGCAGCTCAAAGCCTCGGAGGATGGCAAATTCATTTTCGCCCACCTTTTCCTTCAAACCCTACCACCAGCAGTGAGAGTGGCCCTGGCAGAGTCACCCCGATTGGCCAGGCGAGACTACCATGGGTTGAGCAAGGAGGCGCAGAGGTTGGTCGACGCCCACAAGCGGAACGCGGTCTCGGCCGCGGCGGCCAGTCCAGGAACGGCGTCCGGACACAGTGCGGGTACAGCGGCCGCGGCGCCAGACGCACCAACGACGGCGGCGACAGGAGCCAGACGACGCGGAGTGGAGAACGGCTCGTGCTTCTACCACCGCCGTTTTGCAGAGAGAGCGCACAGGTGCGTCCCACCGTGCAATTTTAAGCGCCAGGGAAACGCCAAGACTGAGGGCCGGTAGCAGCTGCGACCCTCGGCAACGAGAACAGGCTGCTTTACCTGACGGATGCACGCTCGGGGAAACAGTTCCTCGTGGACACGGGCTCTCAGCTGAGCTTCGTCACACCCACCTACGCGGAACGGCTGTCGCCTTCTAAAGCCCCCTGGGTGTCAGTGTCAGCAGCGAACGGCTCCACGATTAAAACGTTTGGTGAGAGGACCATGCTTCTGTCCTTACAGGGCCGTTCATTTGAGTGGACATTGTAGCAGCAGTCAGTTTCAACATGTTAGGGGCTGATTTTTTGTGCTCACATGGTTTATTGGTTGACCTTGCTAATAGACGTCTGATTAATGCACTGTCCTTTCATTCTATTCCCTGCACAGCTCGGGTGGCCCCGCCAACTGCACATGCCAGCGTCTCAGCTGCGGGTGGTAAGTTTCACACTCTGCTTGCTCAGTTTCCAGCACTCACAGTCCCCACGTTTTCAGCAACGGTGGCCAAACATGGGGTAGAACATTTCATAACGACCACAGGCCCTCCCGTGTTTGCAAAGGCTCGGCGCTTGGACCCAGCTAAACTGGCCATCGCGCGCGAGGAGTTCACTAATCTGGAAAAACTGGGCATTGTTAGACGTTCCAAGAGCTCTTGGGCTTCGCCGTTACACATGGTCCCAAAAGCTGACGGCTCGTGGCGACCTTGCGGTGATTTCCGCAGGTTGAACAACGTTTCAGCTCATGACCGCTACCCGATTCCGCACATTCAGGATTTTTCTGTCCATTTGGCGGGGGCGCGCATTTTTTCTAAAACAGACTTGGTGCGCGGCTATCACCAGGTGCCAGTGCGCGCGCAGGATGTACCCAAAACAGCGGTCATAACACCTTTCGGCCTTTTTGAGTTCTTGCACATGCCTTTTGGCCTCAAGGGGGCCACGCAGACTTTCCAACGCATGATGGATGCAGTTTTACGCGACCTGCCTTTCGTGTTCGTTTATTTGGACGATATTTTGGTAGCCAGCGCGTCCGAAGGCGAACATGAAAAACACCTCACAGCAGTTTTCCAGAGGTTGGCAGAGCACGGGTTAATAGTTAACCCAGCGAAGTGTCAGTTTGGGGTGGCGCAGATTGATTTTTTGGGACATCGCGTTTCGGCAGAGGGAGCAGTTCCCCTTCCAAATAAAGTGCGTGCCATAACGGATTTTCCGCAACCTCAAACGGTCAAGGCGCTTCAGGAGTTTCTAGGGATGGTTAATTTTTACAACCGTTTCCTCCCAAGCGCAGCACGACTCATGCAGCCATTGTACACCGCGTTAAAAAAACAAAAGCCCGCAAATAATGTTGAATGGTCTCCGGAGCGGGAGCGCGCTTTTGCCCAGGTCAAATCAGCCCTGGCAAACGCAGTTTTGTTAGCGCACCCAGTTCCAACGGCCCGCATGGCGCTCACCACTGACGCTTCCGATGTAGCGGTGGGGGCGGTAGTTGAACAGTTTGTGGCAGGTACCTGGCAACCCCTCGCGTTTTTCAGCAGGACCTTGCGCGATAGTGAACGGAAATACAGCACGTTTGACAGGGAATTTTGGCCCTACACTTGGCCATCCGTCATTTTCAGTTCTGGTTAGAGGGGCGACGTTTCACCGCTTTTGTGGATCATAAACCGCTAACGTTTGCGATGGCCAAAATTTCAGAACCCTGGTCAGGCCGGCAACAAAGGCAACTAGCCGCCATATCGGAGTTCACTACTGATATTCAGCATGTCGCGGGTAAACACAATGTTGTAGCAGACTGCCTCTCGCGTGCAGTAGCACCGCCAAGCCCCATAGGGGCAGACTCTGTAGCCATGGCCGCGGGCCCGGGCAGCGACGCGGGAGCGCGCGCAGCCCCGGTCTGTGTTGGGTTAGATTATATGCAGCCATGGCTGCGGAGCAGGTTAACGACGCAGACGTGCGCGCGCTCCAGTCTGGACCAACAGGGTTAAGGCTGGAGCACAGGGTGCAACAAAACGGTATGCCCCTGCTAATCTGCGATGTCTCCACGGGACGGCCCCGCCCTGTGGTGCCAACCGCGTGGCGTCGCCGTGTTTTTGACTTGGTCCATTCTCTCGCGCATCGATTAAGTTGGTGGGGGAGAAATTTGTTTGGCCCGGGTTGCGCAAACAGGTCAAGGAATGGGCAGCAGCCTGCGTAGCGTGTCAGCGAGCTAAAATACACAGACACACTAAGGCCCCGTTAGAACCTTTCCACATCCCCGCTAAGCGTTTTGATCATGTGCATATTGACCTGGTCGGCCCGCTTCCGTTATCACACGGGCACACACACCTTTTGACGATGGTAGACCGCACCACGCGCTGGCCAGAGGCGGTTCCTCTGGCATCAACCACAGCGGAAGAAGTTGCGCGAGCATTTTTAGCAGCATGGGTTGCGCGTTTTGGTGTACCGTCGGACATAACGTCCGACAGGGGTCCCCAATTTATTTCCGAGCTGTGGTCATCGACGGCCCGCAGCTTAGGGGTGAAGATTCATCGCACCACCGCGTATAACCCCCAGGCTAATGGTTTATGCGAACGCTTTCACAGGTCATTGAAAGCAGCCCTCAGAGCGTCGCTAACGGATACAAATTGGGTAGACAAACTTCCATGGGTTTTATTAGGGTTGCGTTCTGCACCTAAGGAAGATTTGCACGCTTCCCCGGCTGAATTAGTTTTTGCCCAACCGCTTCGTTTGCCCGGGGAATTTCTTCCTGATAATCCCGCACCTAGTGGCCCCCCCGCTCAGCCGTGGCAGAGCGGCTCAGGAGCAAACACACTTCCTGGCCCAATCCATCACAGTTTCCCACACGTTTTTGTGCCCAAAGCTTTAAAAAATGCAGAGTTTGTTTTTGTTAAACATGATGCCCAGCGTCCAAGTTTGCGGCCGTTTTACGACGGACCGTTTCGAGTGCTGGAGACCGGGCAGAAGCATTTTCTGCTAGATTTAGGGGGCAGACGGGAGCTGATTTGCATTAACAGACTCAAACCCGCTTTTGTTCTGGCTGACGAGGAGGTGCAGCTCGCGAGGCCCCCCCGCCGGGGCAGGCCGCCGAGGGGACATTCTCCAAAGTCTTCACAGAGAGGTGCTAACGGCTTTAATCCACAGGTGCAGAGAGATGTTGCCGGTGCAGCCAAGCCAGGTTGCAGCAGATTCGGCAGAAGATTAAAACCTAGGCAGTTGGTGGATTGATTAGCGATGTATGGAGTGCTTTGTGTTTTTCTTTTTGTTATGCCATTTAGATTTTGCCTTACTAGACGTGTGGGGGGGGTAGTGTGGCCGACACACATTGTGGGCTCACGCTGCCACAGAGACAGGACTGAATGTATATTGTGGGGTGTCACGTCTGCAAGGACTAAGGACTCGAATCTACAGGAGGTAACAAGGAAGTGTGAGATTTGTCTCTTTGTCCCACAGAAGACGCCCCGGAGGGTTTTCCGGTTCATCAGGAAATGAGAGACAATGGTGAAGCTTCAAGGGGATGCTTTGTAACTGTATGTTGACTGAAGACACCATGTGACTTGAATTCTGATGCTGGAAATGTATAAAAGGGGGTTGAAGTATGATTCTTTCTCTTTCCTGCTTTGAGAATGCTAGAAGCTGCGTTCTGTCAAATAAAGCTGGTTTTATGACTGAACCTCAGCCTCGTTATTTGAGCATGCTTCTACAGTTCATAATTATGCCTGAGATATTGAAATATCTACAAAATTAAAAGAAACCACCTTCTGAATTGGTTTTATTTCTTTTGAAAATATTGTATGAACAATTTATCAGAGGAACATTAATAGCAATTTAAAATTTACCAAATTTAATGGTGAAGTTTAAACATTTGAAAAAAAAATAATACAACAAATGTACCAGTATATTCATAATATTGCAAATCAGCTTACTAATACTTGCTACCTGCCAAAAATATGAGGATTTAGTTTACAAATATATATATTTACTTTATAATTAAACAATATAGCATATAATGATTTTATTGTTGATTAATAGGGTAGTAGGGTTCACATACAGACATATTATTAAACTTCTTTGTTTCTTTATTGTACTTCTAGTTCAGATACATGTACGTTACCAGTGAATGTATCAGGAATCAGAATCAGCTTTATTGGCCAAGTATGCACAACACATACAAGGAATTTGACTTTGACTTAATGGTAGATGAAGATACATCTTTGCACTAATGCAGTATGCAGTACAAGCATCTGTACTGGCATCTGTTTGAATTGAATGAATTGAACCACCATAATACAAATGTACACAATTTATGGTCAACTGCATTTTCATTCAGTATCTGTCTATGTTGTTCAATACTAGTATGCTATGTTTTGCTTCATGCCTAGAAATGAGCTACAATTTATGGATGATATCTTCTGCTTTCTGGATATCTTCATCTCTGACACGGAATAGTATACGTCATCTTGAGCTGCCTTGTGGAACATACACTGGATTGCTGCAGACACACAAGGCCCGGGCCACCCGGGCACATGGCATGACGACATGTAGACTGTTTTGTGAACAACCGGCACGTGTATCCCGAACACAGCCGAGATAATACGGAAATAAAGGAAGTGCCTCCGACAGCTTTTTCAGCCAATTACGAGGAGTGATTTAGTGACTGCAGGCCTGCTGTTTCGTACACACACACTTGAAAAAATATATACATACGAGTGCCACACTTCAATCGGTAAAGCTTTGAATAAATCTCAAAAAAATGTCCTTCATGTCAAAGCTGGCGCGGACCCCGAAAATGCACACGCTTTGTGCAACGCAACCCTCTGGTTTGGACAGCCTCGCTGGTGTCCTGATGGCAACGAACGCAGCACCCGGCGGTGAGTCTCCGACGACAAGCGAACGCAGCAGCCTGACTGATCTGCCCTCCCTTCCGCTTCAGGGAGACTTACGACGCAGAGTTTGCAGGCGAAAATCTCTGGAGAACACCCACGACTGGGACCTACGTTCAGGTCCACGCGTTCTGATAAGCGTATAGACCCAAATAAAACCGTATAGGGTGACATAGGGCATATCCCAATAAGCGTATAGACCCAAATAAGACCGTATAGGGCTGCATTTTTGGGCGAAATAAATACGGGTATTTGGAATGCACCAATATGCTATACAGAAAAACTCTTTTGTGCAACAGCAAATACTTTAACACAGTATCCATTACAACAGCTAAATTGCACTGAACGCATGTTAAAGAGGAGAGATTTGGAAATTATTGGCAGCACCTTCATTTGAAAACTCCCTGCGGTCCCCAACCACTCAGTACTAAACAGAGAGGAAAAATTAAATAATTTATTCTGTTGCTCTGTATTGTCTATTGGAGTCTGTGTTTTTCTGGAAAAAAAAAATTACAGACAATATTCTCTCTCTTTCCATGCCTAACCCCTATCTGTCTGTCTGCTGCGTGTCTTGACACACACATTTGTCTCTTCAGACACACATCTTTCATTTAGTGGGGATTGGGGGGGGGGGTTGTCCATGTCCAGACTGGAGATTCACAGCTTTAAAGCTCATCGACAAGATGCAGTAATGATTTTACCTCTAAAGACACATAAAATGTTCAAACACTGACTCTAGTGTTAGATTTGCTCGTTTTGTTTGTGGTTTTACGGCATCTCTCCTCACGCACGTTCCCATGAGGGGATTCTTTTGGGACAGGTGAACGTTTTTCAACACAACCCCAGCACTTCGTACACATGGTCGGGACGGAGACATGGCAAGGCGTCCACCAGCAGGCTGGGGAATTGACAGTGTTGGAAAGTTTGCGTTTTTTTTTTTTTTTTTTTAAATCACACACTCTGTTTTTGCTGATGTGTTCCGTTAATACTGACTGTAAACATGGGGTGAACGCAGTACAGCGATGCATTTGATTGGTTCGACTGGGTGTTTGACTGTCACTTGGAGACAAATTTGATTGGTGAAATTGGTGGAAGTTGACGAGAATTGGCTAAAATTGCGGGAAAGTGGCGGTAATTGGACAAAGTTACAAGGTCGCGCAATAGTCGTGCTGATTAGCTGATTTCGCGTGAATTGATGCGATTGCAGCATCGCAAAATTCTGGAGGAACTGGAAAGGTGCTATATAAATGCAATCCATTATTATTATTATTATTATTAACAGACAAACAACAGCAAAAACAATATGACTACATTATATGACTACATAATAATAATAATAATTAGGGCTGTCGTGATAACCGCAATTATGTAATACCGTGCTATGGACAAGCCTACTGCGGAGGAAAACGAGCAACTACAACAACCGCGGTTTTCATTTTTTTTGTGGGTGTGGCTATATCTTGTTGTTCACTTATGTGCCCCTAATGGTTATTAAACAAATTGGTAAATGTTAAGTGTATTTTTATTGCCAACAGCATGTTTGCACCTGGTACTGTGGAAGCTTCCACAGTGCACGGTGCTGCTGCCGTCAGCACCTGGCGGCAGCACCGTGTGGGACACTCTCTCTCTAGACAGACTCCAGCAGGCAGTTAGTGGCGGAAGCATTTGGACTCCTTGCTAAATACAGCTGTGACAGTGAGCACTGATTGGGCACAAAGCATGTTATTTCCTTCTGAGCGGAGTGTGTATGATCCTGACAGTTGAGCTCTGAGAGCAAAACAACTACTGCATAGTGCATTACTTGTTTGAACGTGATTTTTCGGACAGCAGCAAAAATCACAGAGGCAAGAGCCACGCAGGGTCCTGTACGGAGGCTGTCCCGTTTAAATAAGCTGAATGTCGCTGCAGTCTCCAGTCCACACACCCCGTAGTTACCACCACTGCTTTATGAAAATGTTTTGTTTTTTGTTTTTTTTTAAAAACAGAATCAGCAATTCATGCTGAGAAGGTCCGGGGCTCCGCACAGTTGTCACACATGCACACAAAGTTGAGGGTGGAGCTGCAGCGGGTTTCTCACAGCTTCCACTGTTTGCCACATAAGTTATGAACCCTGTTTAAATTACGAGACCACAGGGTCCTAAAAACATTTGCAACAATACCGCATATTGCGGTGTTGAGCTATCTACTTTTGGTGCAGGGGAAATTCCTCTACCGCGACAGCTCTAATAATAACAACAACAACAACAACAACAAGACGGTCATAATTGTATTGACCATACATTGGGGATGGGTTATTCCACCTTAAATCAAATCATGATAAAGGCACAAACACTCACCTGGCTCACCGACAGATGCGGACATGCTCATCCAAGTGTTTGCTTTCAAATTTTGATCATGATATCCGTTTAGTGTCAGATCAAAGAGTACCGGGTTGTTTGATGCAGCAAAGTTCAGCCTCTCCACCGTCTGTCCCCTACCGTTCTTGTCTTCCTGTACCGGTGTCCTATGTCTCGCCCTTCCTTAATTCTGACTGGCTGCTTAGAAAGGTCTGACATTGACAAGCGCAGCTATACAGTAGTGTGACAAACGGAACATTTTTCAGCCCTGAGCACTGCGACAAAAAGCGGCCACCACTCAAAGTGCTTCAGTGCCAAGGGCTCTCAGCGCTGTAAACGCTGGACTACATAGAGAATGAATAGAAAATAGTCGCAGAAAAAATGTCTTTGGTGGACATGCCCCTAATACTTTTTCTGCAGTGTTTGGCTTCTGGGTTGCCGAGGCATGTAGCCCTATGGCATGGCAATGCATGTAACTCAGTGGACATGTCTTAAAGGGGCAGTACATGAAAGCTGCCAGATTAATATATAAAGTAATATTTAAAAAATTGCTACATCCACATCATGATCCTGATCACCACCAAAATCTAATCATCTATTCCCTGTGCCATTACACACCTTTCCTGAAAATTTCATCAAAATCCATTCATAACTTTTTGAGTTATGCTGCTAACAGACAATCCAACCAACCAACCGACAAACCAACCAACGCCTCTAAAAACATTATCTCCGTCCTCCCTTGTCGCAGGTAAAAATGTAATGGCTTTATGTAAGAACTGCTGCAGTTTTGCCCATGAAACCAATTAACACAGAAAAATATAATAAATTTATGAGAATAGCTGAAAGTTTATGAATAAACGTTAAATTTGCAAAGAAAAAAATGCCAAATTTTCAAAAAAGCAAAACACATTTATGCCTAAAATATAACAAATTAAAAAAAAACCCTTTACAGTTTAATGAGAAAAACACCCATACAATTTTGCAAGAAAAAAGACACAAACTTGTTGCAAATAGTCAAAAAATTACCAGGAAAAAGTAGCGATTTTGTGACAAAAAGGTAACAAATTTACAGTTAAAGAAGCTGTAAACTTATATACAGTGGTGTGAAAAAGTGTTTTCTCCCTCCCTCATTTCTCATTTTTTTGGGATGTTTGTCACACTTAAATGTTTCAGATCATCAACCAAATTTAAATATTAGACAAAGATAACACAAGTAAACACAAAATGCAATTTTTAAATGAAGGTGTTTATTATTAAGGGGGAAAAAAAATCCAAACCTACAGTACATGGCCCTGTGTGAAAAAGTAATTGCCCCGCCCCCGTTAAAGCATAAATTAATTGTGGTTTATCACATCTTTGGAAAGCTGAGTTCAATTTCTCTAGCCACACCCAGGCCTGATTACTGCCACACCTGTCTTCAATCAAGAAATCGCTTAAATAGGACCTGCCTGACAAAAGCTATGTTCCAATCGCCAAATGGTATACTCTGAAGTGGACTGCACAGGGTATCCGCCATTTTAACTGAGATTCCAAACCGAAGAAAGTGAATGGTCTTCAGTTCAACGGGAACTGAGAACTGAGCAGGGAAGAAGTGAACAACCGGACATCACTTCACCGGAAGTTGACAAGAAGATTACCCATAAGCCATTGCGCCTCAAATACAGGTAAAACAAACTATTGTTGCTAGCGTTTTTAACAAGCTAAATTGATATTGGTTAGTATTTATACCAACTAATTGTAATAAAAATATATTTGTATTAATCTTTTATTTAAGAAATATAAATTATCCACCATAGTATCAGTACGGGTCTATGGTTACCGTGGTAAGACATGGAGGAGGGAGCTGACAGTTAGAGGATGTTTCAAATGGAGACATTTTGTGAAGGGCAGTTAACTTTACTGATATTCCCTGAGAACGGAGCAGGGAGTAGGGAATACAGTTGAAGTACACTGTGGATCGGAACGTAGCTAAAGTGAAGTAGACCAAAAGATCCTCAAAAGCTAGACGACATGCTGCAATCCAAAGAAATTCAGGAACAAATGAGAAACAAAGTACTTGAGCTCTATCAGTCTGGAAAAGGTTATAAAGCCATTTCTAAAGCTTTGGGACTCCAGTGAACCACAGTGAGAGCCATTATCCACAAATGGCGAAAGCATGGAACAGTGGTGAACCTTCCCAGGAGTGGCCACCCGACCAAAATTACCCCAAGAGTGCAGCGACAACTCATCCAAGAGGTCACAAAAGACCCCACAACAACATCCAAAGAACTGCAGGCCTCACTTGCCTCAGTTAAGGTCAGTGTTCATGACTCCACCATAAGAAAGAGACTGGGCAAAAATGGCCAGCATAGCAGAGTTCCAAGATGAAAACCATTGCTGAGCAAAAATCATAAAGGCTCGTCTCAGTTTTGCCAGAAAACATCTTGATGATCCCCAAGACTTTTGGGAAAATTCTCTGTGGACTGACGAGACAAAAATTGAACTTTTTGGAAGGTATGTGTCCCATTACATCCGGCGTAAAAGGAACATCATACCAACAGTAAAATATGGTGGTGGTAGTGTGATGGTTTGGGTTTGTTTTGCTGCTTCAGGACCTGTGGTAAATGGAACCATGAATTCTGCTGTCTACCAAAAATCCTGAAGGAGAATGTCCGGCCATCTGTTTGTGACCTCAAGCTGAAGTGCACTTGGGTTCTGCAGCAGGACAATGATCCAGAACACAGCAGCAAGTCCACCTCTGAATGGCTTAAGAAAAACAAAATCAAGACTTTGGAGTGGTCTAGTCAAAGTCCTGACCTGAATCCGATTGAGATGCTGTGGCATGACCTTAAAAAGGCGGTTCATGCTCAAAAACCCTCCAATGTGGTTGAATTACAACAATTCTGCAAACATGAGTGGGCCAGAATTCCTCCATAGCGCTGTAAAAGACATTGCCAGTTATCACAAACGCTTGATTGCAACCAGTTAGGTTTGGGGGGAATCACTTTTTCACACAGGGCCATGTAGGTTTGGAATTTTTTTCCCCTTAATAATAAACACCTTCATTTAAAAACTGCATTTTATGTTTACTTGTGTTATCTTTATCTAATATTTAAATTTGTTTGATGAGCTGAAACGTTTAAGTGTGACAAACATACAAAAAAATGAGAAATCAGGAAGGGGGCAAACACTTTTTCACACCATTGTGTGCATATATATATATACAGTATATATATATATATATATATATATATATATATATATATATATATATATACACACACTGTATATAACTCTTAATTGTGATGTTGCCATGCCAGATTGTAGTTATAATTCTGCTGTTATACCAACCCGTGACTATTTCAAGGGCCTGAAAATGCCTTTTAAAAAGTCTGAAATTTAGTTCCAGATGCTGTGAATCTAGTTGTCTTTGAGCCGTAGTATCGTCCAGCTGATCTTCCTCTCTCTGAAAAGCCTCTATCCTTTTTTCCCACTTCCTCTGTGAGAAAACACGGACACATCTGCGAGTCCTGTTTGTTTTCCAGGTGTGAGACAGTGTCAGCCAATCAGATCCTCCATAGGCCCCCCTCCTTGTTCGGGGTCTGTCCAGACTCGGGTTTCTGTTTTGTCTGCAGCAGCTGCACCAAGTTGAGCTGGTTCTCGTCATTCGTTTGTTTGTGGGATTGGAAACGGTCCAACAGAAGCAACGGCAGCTCACTGACTTACGGCTCTCAGAGGAGACGATGGTTAAGAAACCAGATGTTTGTCCTGATGTGTCCCAATCTGATGTTAGAATTTACAGTACACGGAGAGATTTATGGGTTATTTTAGGTAAGTATTCTATAGAGTCTGACATTTTTTATGTCATCTTAAAAGTACTAATTAATGACTGGAAAAAGTAAATTTAGGAAAATAATTGCAGATTTAGGAGAAAATGAAATTCAGTAATGTTGTAGATCAGATGAACATGATAACTTCTCTATCCACTCCTGCTAATCATCGGACAGAATTCAGGTCTCATTGATATTTAATGTCCACGCTGAAGTGGGCCCCTATTTTTGTAATAGGGAAGAGTTCAAACCCTTTAAAGCAAAAACTTTATAAAAACAAACTTGATTCATTGTCTAGATGAAGAGAGAAAATTTATGGAATTACACAGAATAAAAACCAGCATTCATACTGGGGGTGGGAAGAAAAGATGGATTCAGTGATGGATCACAATACTTGGCACTGGCAACAACGCATCGATCCATAAACACATGGATCAATCTTTTATTTAAAAAAACTAGCGCATATCCGTGCATGCCCGTAGAAATCAAGTCTAAGCAAATATTTTTGCATGCCTGTAGAAAGTTACTGTTACCGTGGCAACAGTGCCATGGTGATCCGGTTAAGCAAGTATTTGTGCATGCCCATAGAAAGCAAGTGTAAGCAAGCATTCCTGCATGCCTGTAAAAAAGAGTGTTCTGACCTCACAGGGTGTCTATGATGTCTGTATGACATCATACGCACGGTACCATGTTGACATGGTACCCGTGCATGCCCATATAACCCCTGCTGCATCTGCTGCATGCCTGCCTTTGAGCTTTGATATGGTTGCAATGGCAACAGTAACCATGGTGATGCCTGCCTTTGATCTTTGACATGGTTACCATGGCAACACCAAGTCCTATGATCCTCTCTCTTTCTCTCTCTCTCTCTCTCTCTCTCTCTCTCTCTCTCTCAGAAATGATGGTGTGCTTACTTTTTTGAAGTGTGCAATAAAAGCTTATTTTAAAAGTCAGTCTCTCTCTCTCTCTCTCTCTCTCTCTCTCTCTCTCTCTCTCGGTGGTGGAGATAGTGAGGGGCAGGCTGCTTCTCGTTAGGGCGCAAGTGGGGGGTTCCGTGTTTTGCCTGGTTAATGTTTACGCGCCAAACCACGGCGCGGAAAGGGTTGCCTTTTTCAATACAATGACTACTGAATTGCAGCGCTATCACCAAGAACAACTTGTTGTTGCTGGTGATTTCAACTGTACCTTGGACTTCACTGTAGATCGCACTAATGCAGAACCTTATCTGCAGTCTTCTAGATGTTTGGAAAATTTCACTGTGCAGTTCGACCTAGTGGACACGTAGAGGTCTAAAAATGCAAATGCGAGACGGTATACCTGGGTCAGGGTCACTGACGGTGTTGTCAGTGCTGCTAGATTAGACAGGGTATATGTTTCTAGAACCTGTAGCCCCGGACTCCTTCACAGTAACATAAGTCCCGTCGGTTTCACGGATCATCACCTGGCTACTGCGGTGTTACTGAACTGACCAGGGAAATGGGCAAAATCATATTGGCACTTCAATAACAAGCTCCTACAGGACAACGCCTTTTGTCAGTATTTTGGGTGCTTCTGGGAACACTGGAGGACCACGAAAGCTCGTTTTGGTTCCCTCGAACAGTGGTGGGACGTTGGCAAAGTGCAAATTCGCCTTTTTTGTCAGTGGTACGCTGCGTACTCAACTGCCATCATCAACGCAAAGGTCAGTGAACTAGAGGACGCTGTCAAGAGGCTGGAGGCCAGCTTGGTTACGGGTCGGGATTCTACCGCTGGTCCTTTGCTGCAGGAGAAGAGATCGGCCCTGCGCACATTCATGCAGGCGAGAGTGGAGGGGACACTAGTGAGGTCGCGCTTCACTCGCCTGCAGGACATGGATGCACCAACGTCCTTCTTCTTCAAATTGGAAAAGTCTACTGCGGAAAAGAAGTTGATGGCTTGCTTGACACTCCCGGATGGTCGCCTGACTACGGACCCATCCGAGATGCGCTGCCATGCAGTGGATTACTACGGGGCCCTGTTTGCTGCGGGAACGTATGGCAAAGAATCTCAAAATCAGCTCTTCGAGGCCCTTCCGGTGCTCGGCCAGGACGACAGGGCCGCTCTGGACTGTGCCCTGACTTTGGATGGGTTGACTGTGGCTGTGAATCAGATGGCGCTGGGACGCGCACCTGGACTTGATGGCCTTTCTTCAGAATTTTTTAAGCATTTTTGGACTGTTATTGGACCGGACTTCTATGACGTTCTGAATGCCTGTTACAGGGAAGGAACGTTACCTGTCTCCTGCCGCCGTGCAGTGCTGTCTCTGTTGCCAAAGCAGGGGGACTTGGCCCTGCTGAAAAACTGGAGGCCTGTGGCTCTTCTTTGCACGGACTACAAGGTGCTTTCCAAGGCCCTGGCAAACAGACTGAACACTGTCTTGGGTTTGATCGTGGATAGGGATCAAACATATTGTATTCCTGACCGGAACATTATGGACAATGTTTTCCTGATACGTGACGTTCTCCAGCTCAGTAAATGTCATGACTTACAGTTTGGAATTGTGTCTTTGGACCAGGAAAAGGCCTTTGATAGGGTTGACCATTCCTATTTGTTTTCTACCCTGAGGGGGTTTGGTTTTGGAAATATGTTTTTGAGGTGGGTCAATCTGCTATACACTGGAGCTGAGTGTTTGGTGAAGGTGGGGGCGGGCCTGAGTCGGCCAATCCCGGTACACCGGGGAATACGCCAGGGGTGTCCACTCTCGGGTCAGCTGTACAGCTTGGCTATTGAGCCTTTGCTGTGCAGGTTGCGCGCTCGGCTGGGTGGTCTGGTTCTGCCGGGGCCATCAAGCTGTGGCCGCCCGATTGTCTTGTCTGCTTATGCGGATGACGTCAACGTTTTCATCACCTCCAACGGGGATGTGCAGCGTCTGGTGGACACTTTGACAGTTTATGAAAGGGCATCCTCTGCACGGGTTAATTGGGCCAAGAGTGATGGTCTATTGGTGGGCCACTGGTCACGTCAAGGCGTCCCTCGCCTACCCGGCGGCCTTCAATGGGGGACGGCCGGTCTCAAAGTGTTGGGGGTTTTTCTGGGTACGGAGGCTTTTGAACGAAAGAACTGGGAGGGTGTTAAGGAAAAGGTGTGTGCTCGTTTGTCTAAATGGAAATGGTTGCTACCACAGCTGTCATATAGGGGCAGGGTTCTGGTCGCGAATAATCTGGTTGCCTCGGCTCTCTGGCATAGGCTGGTGGCTTTGACACCGCCCAGGAGCCTCGTGGAGGAGATTCAGAAGACAATCGTGGACTTCTTTTGGTCTGGTCGCCACTGGGTCCGTGCGCCAGTTCTCTACCTGCCTGTGGCCGAGGGGGGACAAGGCCTGGTGGACATACATTCCAAGATCGCCAGCTTCAGGCTTCGAACTGCACAACGACTCCTTTACGGATGCGGACCCTGCTGGATGGACACTGCTAAGCTGCTTTTGAGGAGAGTTGGTCGCTTGGGCTACGATAAGCAGCTCTTCCTCGTGGCATCTGGGGCGGTGGACCTTACTGGACTATCTGCTTTTTACACGTCCGTTTTGCATGCATGGCGGGTCTTCAACGTGGCCCGCTTCCGTGACGAGACGCCGCGCATGTGGCTGTTCGACGAACCACTGTTTTTCAATCGATTCATCGAGGCTGAGGTGCTGCAGTCTGTCAGTCTGCGGAGTGGTTTGCGGGAGGCACGCTGTACCAAGCTTGGTCATCTTATGAGGATGTCGACCACATCGATGGATACACTGAGGCAGAGTGCCAAAATTACATCTGTCAGACTGCTGCGAAGGGTGGTGGAGGACGTGTGCGCCGCCCTGCCACAACTGCTTCGAGCGTTTGCGACGAACCGCACTCTTTCCAATCAATGGGATGACGACACTGCGTCCACCTTTCCTGCAATTTCCATAACTCCAGCTGTGGGGGAGTGGCAGGGAGGAGAGGATCACCTACTGACCTTCAGGATTCCTCGCCTGGGCAAGTTCCAGTTTGTTGGGACAAGGGCGGTGTATCACATCTGTGTGAAGGTTCTGAATCTGCGCTCTCTGAAGGATGTCACGGAGTCGAGGTGGGCGGGTTGCTTGGGGCCAGGGGTCTCCCCAAAAGGCAGCAGGCGGTGCATGTACAAGCAACCTATTGAGAAATGCACAGCAGATCTCCAGTGGAGGATTGTGCATGGGGCAATAGCCACAAATAAATACAGGGCACACCTTGATCCAACTGTGGGGGGGGGGGATGTTTGTTTTGTTCCCAAGTTGAGACCCTCGACCATTTATTTGTCCACTGTGTTCGTTTATCTGGACTTTTTGACATTTTGCGCGAGTGGTTTCGGGCTTTGGGTGAACGTTTCTCTTTTGGTCTGTTCATTTACGGTCCGAAGTATAAAGTGGCAAGGAAGGCTGCCCACACTTTGATGAACTTCCTATCTGGTACTGCTAAGCTTGCCATCTGGCTGACGAGGAAAAATTGGGCAAGCAATGCTGGCAGTGTGGATCCTGTGTCCGCTTTCAAGGTCCTGTTGAAGGTCAGACTCCGGGTGGAGTTCTCTTACTATCAAATGGTGGACAATTTGGAGGCATTCATCGATAGATGGGCTGTGGGGAATGTTTTGTGTTCAGTGGGTCAGGGGGATGACTTATGTTTGCACTTTTGAGATGTGACACACTTGGACAAGTGATATTGGTCTTTTTGCAATTTCGGAATGTGCAATAAAGCCTTTTTTAAAAGTCAAGTCTCTTTCTCTCTCTCTCTCTCTCTCTCTCTCTTTGTCACACATTCACACACAGACAGAGATTTCTGCATGCCTGTTGCTGAAGGGTCTCCTCCTGTCTCAGCCGGCTGTGTTGTTCACAGTCATGCCTACGGTGTACTACTGGAACCTGAGGTGTTTCATGGTCACGGCATCTTTTCTGACGTGCAGCAGTTCTCCTCATTCTATTGCTGTCCATGTGGTGGGTCTTCTTCTTCTTCGTTCAGACCACTGGTTGAGGGATAGGTGTGTCGTAATTCCAATTCATGGGCAGGATCATGAAAATAGATCTGAGCAAAAAGTGGCTTTCGACCCTATTCAGGAAGGCCCGTGCATGCCCGTAGAAACCAAGAAACCAAAGCACCTGGAGAAAATCAGCGCTTTGCTTGGCATTTTACACATTTGTAGTGTAGACTGGCATCCTTCAAGGTTACACATTTTCACTGTGTCGCACCTCTTTAAAAACGACTGCTGAGAAAGCGACGCTTTTGCTGAGTTTCTTCATCTTGAGCAAGAATACGAAGACTGCTTGATCTGGCAACTCCGCTTGTGGCAACGTAGAATTGGCCATGGCTGCAGAAATCTGTTGTGCAGAAAACACGAACGTGCTGTAAAGACTGGCCCTGTGACTTATTCACCTTGCCAATTTTGAGCCATATGACATCATAAAGACACATTCGTCTAGGCGTCGTGAATGATGGTCTATATGACATCATAAAGACACATTTGTCTATGTGCCGTCATATAGACATATCTTTATGACGGCATTGCGAGTCCTATGATGTCCTATAAACGTGACA
The DNA here is from genome assembly GCA_020510985.1 of Pholidichthys leucotaenia. NCBI lineage: Eukaryota > Metazoa > Chordata > Actinopteri > Cichliformes > Pholidichthyidae > Pholidichthys > Pholidichthys leucotaenia. The sequence goes on from CM035840.1 coordinate 299,371,833, forward strand.
GACAGACAGACAGACAGACACACACACACACACACACACACACACATGCAGAGATTTCTTGCTTTAATAGAGTGATGATGCGCACACATATACTTTTGGGTTATCATTTAATCAATAGCATTTTCAGTCCTCTAGATGGCGCCCAGTCAAGTGAAGTCATGGCTTGCCTTAGTGATTTGCATCCAGCTTTGAAAGTTAGGCAGTAGTTAGCTCAAAGTTAGCTCAAATGTCAGGCCTTTTTTTGGATTTTATGACAAAGATGGAAGGAAAGACCTTGACATGACACACAACCCACAATAAGTGCTCCGCTTATAAAAGAAAAAACACTTGGAATATAGTGGGCCACACACATCTCGGAGCAGCATTAGCAGTGGCTAAGCTAAAGAGAAACTGGCCTGGAGCTTTTTCTCCAAGTGTCAAGTAAGTAAAGTTTATTTTATTTATGAAGCGCTTTTCACAGACATAGTCATAAAGCACTGCACAATAAAATAGAATAAAAGGAAGTTGATAAATAAAAATTATTTTTAAAATACAAAAACAAGTTAAAACACAAGATTAAAATAATTAAAAAATATCAGACTTACCATTAAAAAGCAGTTGAAACTCTATGGAAATCCTCATTAAACAACAAAATTTTCAGCTGCTTTTTAAGAATCCACAGAAAAAGCTAAATGTAGCTGGAATGGGAGTCTATTCCAACCACCGTCCACAGCCCTCCATGTGTGCAGAGATGTGTCTCCAAAGAAAATGAAGCCCCAAGAATACTTAATTATATGAAAGAGATGTCAACAGTTTTATTTTGGGACATGATTTGAGATTGAATAAGGTGAAAAAATTTGAAATATACGGGACTGTGATACTCGATAATCGTGATATCACGATTATCATTGACTCATGATAGGATCGAATCGTGACCTAAGAATCCTGATCCGAATCGAGTTGCGAGATCCCTCGCAATTCCCACCCCTAATTCATACAAATGTTGCAAATTTAAAAGGAAAAACGTCACAAATTTACAACAAAAAGTTTCAGATTCATGAGTAGTGAATTTATTGGAGAAAGTTGGAGATTTAAAAGAAGAAAGTTGCAGATTAAAAAAGTTGCAACTTACAACAGAAGAGGACCAAATTTATGAGAAAAAGTAGCAAATTGATGAGGAAAAAAGTAACAAATTTGAGAAAAAGGTAGCAAATTTACAAGAAAGAAGCTGCAATTTTATGAGAAACAAAGTTGTAAATTTATGAGAAACAAGATGTAAATTAACAAGATGCAAATTTATGAGAGAAAAGTTGCAGATTTGATTTACAAGCTTTTTTGCATTTAGTATTGGTGCTTCAAAATCTGCTGTAACATGATAATAAATAGGGCTGTGAATCTTTAGAAGTCACACAGTTTGATTCTGATTTTTGGTGTCACGATTCAATTCAGAATCGATTTTCGGTTCACATTTGGTTCTCAGTTCAGTACAAGAAACACTAATCTCAGAAAAAAAGTCGACTGCACTGCAAAAAATGCTGAGGTAAGCTTGAAAGCAGACTACAGTGTGTTAATGTTTTGGGAGGTTTTATTGTTTAAAAATTGTGTCAACTGATTTGCAATAAAATAGTTAAATGAAAAAACTAGGCTTAGGTTAGTAACTGCTTTTTTATTTCTTGAAAACTTGTGAGTTTCAAAAATGAAATTGTACACAAGTGAAATAAATTTTGAAAATTTACGTTTTCAGCATATCACAATTCCTAACAGCTTTTACACAGTGTGTAGGTTTGGTCACCCTCCAGCATTCTTGAAATACAGGCTAATCATTAAAAAAACAAAAGTAAATTCTATCACAAATACTTTGAACATCCATTTAAATAGTAGTGCTGCTTGACTGTATGCAGTCAATAGTTACTTATACAGCAAGTTAATGCAATGAACAAATTCAGTAAGAACTGAATGCAATTGATGCATAAGATAAGTAGCATTAATTTTAAACTTGCACAAATATCAAGTTAAGTATCTAAATTCTTCAGAGACTTAAAAAAACAAATTAAAGTTATAAAACAAAATAAAGTGCAGTTACAAGATTTCATGTTTTTTTTTTTTTTTTTGCCTGTTTAGAGTTTGCTAAAGTGGTGCAGTATGCGTTGTTCAGCGGGAGGGCTTAGAACTTTTTCCACTTCTTTCAACTCTGGGTGATGGAGGTTAATGTGAGCCCTGGCATTTGTGGTGTTCCCAAGTACTTGACTCGTTTTACAAACTTTACATATTACATGTGTCATGTCTAGCGCTTTCTTTCCCAGAATGTTGTAGAAACAAAAATGTGCCCACACACATGCCTTCATTAAAGTTGGGACTGGCTGAATTTCTTGCTGCTCCATTTTTTCTTTATTCCGACTGTTTCATCCGGCTGCTAGCTAGTAAGCTACTAAGTGTGGTTCTTCTGCATTGGCAGCATCAATGTGTAATCGCGTATCCTGAAGCGGCAATACATGTCATGTGATGGGACCCTGGCACCACCGCAATGTGTATATATATATACACACGTGGACAAAATTGTTGGTACCCCTCTGTTAATGAAAGAAAAACCCACAATGGTCACAGAAATAACTTGAATCTGACAAAAGTGGTAATAAATAAAAATTCTATGAAAATTAACCAATGAAAATCAGACAATGCTTTTGAATTGTGGTTCAACAGAATTATTTTAAAAAACAAACTCATGAAACAGGCCTGGTACCCCTAGAAAAGATTGAAAATAATGTGACCATAGGGGCATGTTCAACCAAGATGTGTCCTCTAATTAACATTACAGGTGTCTACAAACTTGTAATCAGTCAGTCGGCCTATTTAAAGGGTGACAAGTAGTCACTGTGCTGTTTGGTGACATGGTGTTTACTACACTAAACATGGACCAGAGGAAGCAAAGGAGAGAGTTGTCTCAGGAGATTAGAAAGAAAATTATAGACAAGCATGTTAAAGGTAAAGGCTATAAGACCATCTCCAAGCAGCTTGATGTTCCTGTGACTACAGTTGCACATATTATTCAGAAATTTAAGATCCACGGGACTGTAGCCAACCTCCCTGGACGTGGCCGCAGGAGGAGACGGGTAATGCGAATGGTAACAAAAGAGCCCAGAACAACCTCTAAACACATTCATGGTGAACTCCAAGGTTAAGGTACATCAGTGTCAGATCGCACCATCTGTCGTTATTTGAGCCAAAGTGGACTTCATGGGAGATGACCAAGGAGGACACCACTGTTGAAAACAAATGATAAAAAAGCCAGACTGGAATTTACCAAACTGCATGTTGACGAGCCACAAAGCTTCTGGGAGAATATCCTATGGACAGACGAGACAAAACTGGAACTTTTTGGCAAGGCACATCAGCGCTATGTTCACAGATGCAAAAATGAAGCATACCAAGAAAAGAACACTGTCCCTACTGTGAAACATGGAGGAGGTTCTGTTATGTTGTGGGGCTGCTTTGCTGCATCTGGCACAGGGTGTCTTGAATTTGTGCAGGGTACAATGAAATCTCAAGACTATCAAGGTATTCTAGAGAGAAATGTGCTGCCCAGTGTCAGACAGCTTGGTCTCAGTCGCAGGTCACGGGTCTTGCAACAGGATAATGACCCAAAAAACACAGCTAAAAACACCCAAGAATGGCTAAGAGCGAAACATTGGACTATTCTGAAGTGGCCTTCTATGAGCCCTGATCTAAATCCTATTGAAGATCTGTGGAAGGAACTGAAACATGCCGTCTGGAGAAGGCACCCTTCAAACCTGAGACAACTGGAGCAGTTTGCTCATGAGGAGTAGATAGATAGATAGATAGATAGTTTATTTCGAACACAAAAAATATAACAAAAAACAAGCAAATAGCAAATGCAATAAAGTTACAGTATACACTGTTCGAAAGGGAGAAGGAAGAAGTGAACACTTATTAATTCCAACTCCTCTTTTCCATCGATACACCCATGTGAATTTTATACAATACCCCAAGTAAACAATTTACTGTATTTTTTACAGATCAACATTAACACCTGTCCATTCTAACATACAATGAAGTCTATATTTCAAAACCAGTCTCAAACGACACAGATACACACAGTGCTGTCCCACCCACCATTCCATAGTGTCCCATAATGTCCCAGAGTGAACATAATGAATCGTACATATAAATTCTACCCTTCTAACATATATCCTTTCAACAAATGGTGCTTATACCTCTTTTTAAATTGATTTCTGTTTGTACATAGTTTCAGTTCCGGCTCCAGACTGTTCCACAAATCCACCCCACAGACAGATATGCACATACTTTTCTTGGTTGTACGTATCTTGGGTTTTGTGAAGTTTAAGTCTCCTCTCAAATTATGATCATTGTCTCTTTTTTTAAATATTTTTTGTATATTAGTTGGGAGTTGATTGTTAATTGCCCTGTACATTACTTGTGCTGTCTTAAATTTAACTAAATCGATGAACTTTGACATGTGACTTCAAGAACAACGAATTGGTATGGTCTCTATATCCTGCATTGTTTATTATCCTTATAGCTCTTTTTTGTAATGTGCATATTGCTTGTAGGTTGGTCTTGTAGGTGTTTCCCCAGACTTCTACACAGTAGTTAAGATAAGGTAAAAACAGTGAATTGTACAATAAGACCAATGATTTATAGTCCACGATGTGTCTTGTCTTCCCCAGTATGCCTATACATTTAGCTAATTTAGCCCGGATGTGACTGATGTGAGGTTTCCAGCAGAAACCTCACATCAGGAGGAAAGGAGTGGGCCAAAATACCTGCTGAGAGGTGCAGAAGTCTCATTGACAGTTACAGAAATTGTTTGATTGCAGTGATTGCCTCAAAAGGTTGTGCAACAAAATATTAAGTTAAGGGTCCCATCATTTTTGTCCAGGCCTGTTTCATGAGTTTGTTTTTTAAAATAATTCTTTTGAGCCACAATTGAAAAGCATTGGCTGATTTTCATTGGTTAATTTTCATAGAATTTTTATTTATTACCACTTTTGTCAGATTCAAGTTATTTCTGTGACCATTGTGGGTTTTTCTTTCATTAACAGAGGGGTACCAACAATTTTGTCCACAGCTGTGTATATATACAGTGGGGCAAAAAAGTATTTAGTCAGCCACCAATTGCGCAAGTTCTCCCACTTAAAAGATGAGAGTGGTCTCCAATTTTCATCATAGGTATACCACAACTATGAGAGACAAAATGAGAAAAAAAAAATCCAGAAAATCACATTGTTGGATTTTTAATGAATTTATTTACAAATTATGGTGGAAAATAAGTATTTGGTCAATAACAAAAGTTCACCTCAATACTTTGTTATATACCCTTTGTTGGCAATGACAGAGGTCAAACGTTTTCTGTAAGTCTTCACAAGGTTTTCACACACTGTTGCTGGTATTTTGGCCCATTCCTCCATGCAGATCTCCTCTAGAGCAGTGATGTTTTGGGGCTGTCACTGGGCAACACGGACTTTCAACTCCCTCCAAAGGTTTTCTATGGGGTTGAGATCTGGAGACTGGCTAGGCCACTCCAGGACCTTGAAATGCTTCTTACGAAGCCACTCCTTCGTTGCCCGGGCGGTGTGTTTGGGATCATTGTCATGCTGAAAGACCCAGCCACGTTTCATCTTCAATGCCCTTGCTGATGGAAGGAGGTTTTCATTTAAAATCTCATGATACATGGCCCCATTCATTCTTTCCTTTACACGGATCAGTCGTCCTGGTCCCTTTGCAGAAAAACAGCCCCAAAGTATGTTGTTTCCCCCCCATGCTTAACAGTAGGTATGGTGTTCTTTGGATGCAACTCAGCATTCTTTCTCCTCCAAACATGACAAGTTGAGTTTTTACCTAAAAGTTCTATTTTGGTTTCATCTGACCATATGACATTCTCCTAATCCTCTTCTGGATCATCCAAATGTTCTCTAGCAAACTTCAGACGGGCTTGGACATGTACTGGCTTAAGCAGGGGGACACGTCTGGCACTGCAGGATTTGAGTCCCTGGCGGTGTAGTGTGTTACTGATGGTACCCTTTGTTACTTTGGTCCCAGCTCTCTGCAGGTCATTCATTAGGTCCCCCCGTGTGGTTGTGGGATTTTTGCTCACCGTTCTCGTGATCATTTTGACCCCACGGGGTGAGATCTTGCGTGGAGCCCCAGATCGAGGGAGATTATCAGTGGTCTTGTATGTCTTCCATTTTCTAATAATTGTTCGCACAGTTGATTTTTTTCACACCAAACTGCTTACCTATTGCAGATTCAGTCTTCCCAGCCTGGTGCAGGTCTACAATTTTGTTTCTGGTGTCCTTTGACAGCTCTTTGGTCTTGGCCATAGTGGAGTTTGGAGTCTGACTGAGGTTGTGGACAGGTGTCTTTTATACTGATAACAAGTTCAAACAGGTGCCATTAATACAGGTTAATGAGTGGAGGACAGAGGAGCCTCTTAAAGAAGAAGTTACAGGTCTGTGAGAGCCAGAAATCTTGCTTGTTTGTAGGTGGCCAAATACTCATTTTACCGAGGAATTTACCAATTAATTCATTAAAAATCCTTCAATGTGATTTTCTGGATTTTTTTTTCTCATTTTGTCTCTCATAGTTGAGGTATACCTATGATAAAAATTGGAGACCTCTCTCATCTTTTAAGTGGGAGAACTTGCACAATTGGTGGCTGACTAAATACTTTTTTGCCCCACTGTGTGTGTGTGTGTGTGTGTGTGTGTGTGTGTACACTACCGTTCAAAAGTTTGGGGTCACACAGACAATTATTTTGTGTTTTCCATGAAAAGTCACACTTATTTAACACCATGAGTTGTAAAATGAATAGAAAATATAGTCAAGACATTGACAAGGTTAGAAATAATGATTTGTATTTGAAATAATAATTTTTTCCTTCAAACTTTGCTTTTGTCAAAGAATCCTCCATTTGCAGCAACTACAGCATTGCAGACCTAACATGATTGCACAAGGGTTTTCTAATCATCCATTAGCCTTCTGACGCAATGAGCAAACACATTGTACCATTAGAACACTGGAGTGATAGTTGCTGGAAATGGGCCTCTATACACCTATCTAGATATTGCACCAAAAACCAGACATTTACAGCTAGAATAGTCATTTACCACATTAGCAATGTATAGAGAGTATTTTTGATTAGTTTAAAGTTATCTTCATTGAAAAAAGGTGCTTTTCTTTCAAAATTAAGGAAATTTCTAAGTGACCCCAAACTTTTGAACGGTAGTGTGTATATATATATATATATATAAAATAGTAATAATAATTTAAAAATCAATTCTTAATTTTTGTGAATTGATTCTGGGTCATGTAAAATGAGAATGTAGATTCATACGTCATTCGCTACCCCCCGCCCCACCCAACACCCCTAATAATGAAGGTTTATGATGATATTGGGGGAACAATTCCTTTTTTTTTTCAGGGTGGGGGGGCATGTCCTCCTTTATGCCTATAGATGCAGGTCTACTGTTGTTTCTGCAGTCCTCAGTTTGATCAGTATGTCTAACTTTGGTGATCACATGTGTTTGTTATCAGTTCCATGTTCTGTTTTCTCAGCTGTGTTCTCCTATGACACAAAACAAGGTTATTGACCACAGACACAAAGCTTCATGACACTTTTTTTTAAAAAATTCTGCCACTAAGGAAATTGTCTTTTGTGCCATTTGTCTGTTTAGAAAAAAGAAAGATGTATGAGGCTAATTATAATGTGGTCACAGACGTTTTGCCATTTTGCCAATGTGAAGTACTGAATTTGATCCAGTCGCATTAAAAAAAAGTCTTAAATTTAACTTCCTAATAGCTGCAGAAACCCTTAGTGTTTACTGCCACTATTACATACTTGAAATGGAAAAGTCAAGGTGAATTTAATAAACCCACTAATCCCATGCCATAATCACACAGAAGCCGACATCCTTGTACACCTGAACACATTTGACTTTTGACATATTTTCCCCCCTCTTGTGAAGGAAAGCTGAAGTGTGAGTAGCTTGTGAGTGGACACAGAAGAACATGTTGGGCTGAGTGGTTGTGTTTAAATCACACAAAATGAAGCCGCAGCCAAGAAGGCAAGACCCTGAGGGAAGCGCTGTAAAACGGTTCCAGCTGTAGGGAATCCTGTCGGCTTCGTTTGACACGTCATCTCGCAGTCCAACAGCAGACTGATGGAAGTGGCACTTTGGGCTCAATTCAGTCCCACACGTTTAAATTCACCTGTAATCAACTTTAATCAATAGCTATTTCAAAGGATCAAATATGATACTAGTGGTTCTGTCCTGTAATTTTGGTCACGATTCCTTCTCAGATATGTGAGAATTTCATGTCACTGCTCTGTCAGTCAGTCATGGTCAGGGACGTCTTGTCTCCTCCATGGGCTGTTTCAGCACTGGTAGTGACGCACAGTCATTGCTTCGTGCGATTGACTGGGCTGCAGTATAGTAGTCAACAGAGTTTTAACATCAGAATTTTATGTAATTTTTTACAACCATGTACAAGCAAATCTACCTGCATATAATTGAATGAAATAACATTCTATTATAGCAAGATTTATTCAGCGTGTTCTGAAGTTACTTGACTGGGAACTTACCCGTTCACCAGTTCCCCTTCAGCTGCTGGTTCCCAGAGGTACTTGCGGATCATGCCGGCAATGAACACCATTTCCAAGGACGGTTTGTGCAGTATATATTCATGCAGATTTTGCGCTGTTTTCAACTCGGATCTCGACCCACTGAGCACCTGCTGAACACGTTTACTCGTCCATGGTAAAGCCGGAATCAATGAGTGTACGTCACTTCCGGCCGGCAGTGGCTGCTCCCCATTGGTTTTGACCGAGCAGTTTTCATAGGATAAAATTATTCAGTATACTGACTCTAGGGGGTTATTTTTTTTATTTTTATTTTTTTCACAATATCTTTATTGAACCTTTTTTTTTTTAACAAACATGATACAAACAATCAAACACTAACACTAAAGTACTACAAAAAAAAAAATGCACTAAAAACACCAACAACCACCAACAAAATCAAGTCTTCAACAATGCTCCTCTGTTTAGTCTAGACAATCCAATACATAAGTATACATATTATGTTCACCAGTTTGGAATTTACAAGGTCCACACACATCATTCACCTTCTTCTTCAAGAGTTATGTTTAAATTTTTTACATAGTCAATAAAAGGTCTCCATATATTCTCAAACACAATTTCCTTTGATTTCAGTATATATGTTATTCTTTCTAATGGAAGGTTTGTTAACATCTGTCTTAACCACTGAGTCACATCTGGTCTATGAGTCTTTTTCCATAATAGTGCAATACATTTTTTGGCATTAATCAAACTGAGGTCTATGAATGTTCTTTCACTTTTATTAAAATTATGCTTTTCTGGGTACAGACCCAACAAAAACAGTTTAGGATTCAATATGATTTGTTTTGAGATTATTTTTTCAATTGTTACCCTCACCTCTTCCCAAAACATTCTTATTAATCTACATTCCCATAAACAATGAAATAGGGTTCCTTTACTTTCCATGCATTTTGTGCATGTATCTGGTATATTTTTGTTATATCTATTTAACTCCTCCGGTGTAACATACATCCGCATTAACCATTTGAAATGTATCAATTTAAGGCGTACATTTATTGATTTGGTTTGAGCTTCTGTACAAGCCAATTCCCATTGTTCCTCTGAAATTTCAGTTTGCAGATCTTCTTTCCAGTAGTTTAATCTTTTCAGTGAATTTTCACTTGAAGATAGTGTCAATGAGTTATAAAACTCTGAAATAATACCCTTTCTTTTACTATCTTTCATCATCATTTTTTCCAAGGATGAGTAAATAGGTCGAGTGAGAGCTTTATTTTGATTTGATCGAATAAAGTTTCTAAGTTGAAGATATTTAAAAAAATGTGTTCTATTGAGTTTAAATTTGATCCTCAGCTCTTCAAAAGACATTATGTTATCTGCACATGGCAAATATAAATCCTGAATCTTTTGTATCCCTTTTAAATTCCATACTTTAAATACAGCGTCCGCTCTCCCTGGTTTAAAATATTGATTACCCCATATTGGACTAAATTGTGACAATAACTGTGGTTCTTTTAAATAGTTTTTAGCTTCACACCATATTTTGATCATATGCTTTACAAATGGATTTTTAACTTGTTTTTGTAATTTTTTTGCCGAATCTGAGTATATGAATATGGGAAGAGGTAAAGGTAAATTGTATGATTCCATTTCAGTCCAGTCAGGGAGATCATTTGATGAAAAATAATATGTCATAGACCTCAGTTGTGCCGACCAATAATACAACATAAAATTTGGACATTTCAGACCTCCACGATCAAATGGTAAATATAATAAAGACAGACGTAATCTAGCCCTCCTGTTGTTCCATATAAATTCCACTAACTTTTTTTTTATTCTTGAGAATAGATCTAAAGGTGGTGATAAGGGAATGTATTGAAATAAATAAAGTATTTTAGGTAAAATATTACTTTTAAGTATATTGATTCTCCCGATCATCGACATTGGTAGTGACATCCATCTCTGAGTTAACTCATTGATATCTGACATTAAGGCTTCATAGTTGACACTGGCGACTGATTCTAGCTTAGGCACAATTTGGATTCCTAAATGTTTAAACTGATTTACAACATTGAATTGATTTACCTCAGGGGCTGGGTAATTTCTCTGGGTCTCATTTAGCATTAATATTGAAGATTTAGTTTTATTTATTTTATATCCTGATATTTCCCCAAAATTCTTTATTAAATTCAACAAGGTTGGAATTGATTTTTTTAGATTCGACATAAACAAAATTATGTCATCGGCGTACAGGGAGATTTTATGTTCTGTTGGTCCAACTTTAATTCCATATATTTGTGAATGTAAACGTATCGCTATCGCTAAAGGTTCAATTGCCATAGTAAACAGTAAAGGTGAAAGTGGACAGCCTTGTCGACATCCTCTATTGATTTTTATTGATTTTGAAATATTGTTATTTGTTAGGATTTCTGCTGTAGCATTATTGTATATTATTTGAACCCATTTTATGAAATTATTTCCAAGTCCAAACCTTTGTAGGACTTCAAAAAGAAAGGGCCATTCAACTCTATCAAAGGCCTTTTCGGCGTCCAGTGATAGGAGAGCTGTATCCGGTGCTTCTTTATTAAAATAAATAATATTAAATAGTCTTCTTACATTATGGAAGCCTTGTCTACCCTTTATAAAGCCATTCTGATCTCGATTAATAATATTTGGTAAAATTTCTTGTATTCGTCTTGCTAAAATTTTACAGATTATCTTAAGGTCGCCGTTTAATAGGCTTATTGGTCTCATATTTTCACATTTATTAGAGGGCTTACCTGGTTTTGGCAGCAGTATAATTAAGGCATTATTTATGTATGATGGTAAATTATTATTTTGAAATGCTTCTAAAACCATTTCCAAAAAAGGTTTTATTAATTTATTCTTAAATTTTTTATAAAGGTCAACTGGAAGACCATCTGGTCCTGCACTTTTTCCTGATTTCATATTATCAATGGCTAGCCCAACTTCTTCTTGACTAATTTTAGACTCCAATATCTCCCTGTTTTCATTTGGAATACACGGTATAGATAGTTCGTTCAAAAACCCATTTAGTTTTGTTAAATCAGATTCATTTTTGGTATCATATAATTTTTCATAGTAATCTCTAAAGGCTCTGTTAATTTCTAAAGGGTCTATAACTACCTGTCCATTACTTATAATACTGGTAATTGGTGTTTTAATTTCTAATTGTTTAATCTGCCATGCTAATAATTTTCCTGATTTTTCACCTTGTTCATAAAAAGATTGTTTCAATCTTAGAAGACTCGAGGCAGCTCTATTCGCTGATTTTTTGTCGTATTCAGCTCTCAAAATCAGTAATTCATTCTCCAACCTTGGGTCACTTCCTGCATACACTTTTTCCTGAAGACTTTTTATTTTATGTTCCAATTTAGCTCTCTCCTCTCGAGTCTTCTTAGATTTTGATCCTGTATAACTAATAATATGTCCCCTAATAAAAGCTTTGAAAACCTCCCACTTTACACATGCTGATGTTTGTGTAGTATTGATGTCAAAGAACTCGTCTATCTGTTTTTCTATATACTTGACAAATTCCTCATCCTGAAGCCATTTATGCTGAAATTGCCATCTACCTGATTCCTTTGTCAATTTTTTATCTACATATATTAGACAACAGGGTGCATGATCAGAGATCACGATGTTATCATAAAAGCAGTTTTGAATCTTGGACCTTAATTCTGTGGAAATCAAAAAATAATCAATACGTGAGAATGTCTTGTAGGTACTGGAATAACAAGAATAGGCTTTAACTTGTGGTTTCATTTCTCTCCATATATCTAACAATCTCAATTCTTTCATAAAATGATTAATAGTCATCCTACATCCAATGTGCGTGCAATCCAGTCCTGTTGATCTATCTATACCTGGATTCAATGTACAATTAAAATCCCCTGCTATTATATGTTGCCCTGTAAGTGATGATAAGATGAGAAATAAATTAGCAAAGAACTTCTGATCATCTATATTGGGACCATATAAGTTCACAAGATTTATATTTTCTAATAGCAAAGAACCTTGAATGATTACATATCTTCCAAATTTGTCTCCAATTACATTTTTCACTTGAAAAGGAACTGATTTATGTATGAGAGTCATAACTCCCCTGGCCCGGGATGAGAATGATGAGGTGAAGACACTTCCTTGCCATCTACTCCTAATTCTTTTTATATCCTCCTCTATTAAATGAGTTTCTTGTAAAAACACAATTTTTGAACCCATGTCCTTTATTTTATTCATAACTTGTTTAAGTTTTTTTAAATTTTGTAGACCTCTGCAATTCCATGAAGTTAAATTAAGATTAACACTTTGGTTTATGATCAATAGAGAGTTTGGGATTACCTTGCAGTGTAAACATGCTCATGCAGAGAAGCAAAAAGATGAGTGGTTGAACATTCATCCTACAAACTACACACAAACAAATTTCCCCTTCCCACACTTGTGGGAAACCCCCCAAAATCAAAAGAAAAATTCCGTCTCCCGATATAGCCATCGACCGCTCCACACCCACGGGGAACAGCCTAAGCCACTCCTTCTTCATCCTCCCAATCACCCTAACTCTACTGCTTTTAATGACGTAACATTAACTCTCCTCTGTAGTTTTCCAACTTAACTCCAAAATTTTTAACAACTTTGTACATCATAGTTTTTTTTTTGTTTGTTTTGTTTTTGTTTTTGTTTTTTAATATATAATACAATCTATATTTTGTAAACTTACTATTTACTTCAAGTCAGTCAGATGCCTGTGCAAATGCTTAATTATTCTACCTTATATTTTGTTCATGCTTAGCTCCCACCAGTCTCTTCTTCTTCTTTGATCTTCTTGATGAACTCCTGCGCCTCCTCTGGGGTCTTGAAGATGTGGGTTCTGCCCTCATACGTGGTCAGCAGTCTCGCAGGATAGATTACACCATGACGAATCCCAAGGTTGCGCAGCTCCTTACGTATGGGATCAAACTGCTTCCTCAATTGTTGGATTCCTGTGGCCAAATCTGGGTAGAACCGCACCTGCTGGTCCTGGTGTTTAATCTCTCCTTTAGCTCGTGCAGCGTTGAAGATCTTCATCCTGTCTCTGTTGCTAAGAAACTTCATAATTAAGGTCCTCGGCGGTCCCTTATCTCTCCGTGGGCCAATACGATGTGCATTTTCCAGAACCACTGCTGATTGCAACTCCTCGCTGCCCAGCACCTCCGGAATCCACTTTTCCAGAAAGGAACATACGTCCCGACCTTCTGATTCCTCTGGAAGACCCACCAGCCTCAAGTTATTCTGTCTCGACCGAGATTCCAAATCCAAAATATTATTTTCCAGAGATTTTTTTTTTTTTTCCAAAGTGCGCACCTTTAATTGAAGACGGGTGACGTCATCTTCAGCACTAGCGAGACGGAGCTCCATCTGCGCCGTTCGTTCTACACAGTCACCCAATTCCTTTCTTATTCCTTCCAACGCTGTCATAATCCCATCAAATCTAGAGGAAAAGTCCGCTCTCATTGAACTCATGGCAGCCATCAGCGCATCTGCGCCTCCCCCCGCAGACATCGCACCGTTGCCAGCCTCCTCCGCCATATATGGAGTTTTATTTGCTGCGTCACAGACCTGAAAATCCGTTAATTTGGACTGTTTCGGCGGCTCGCTTTTTCCTTTACCTGGTTTTCCAGCCTTAGGCTTCGCCGACATATCCTCGCCCAGACGCTGGGATACGTTCTGTCCCAAATGAGAGAGTTATTTGCCGATTTTTTTTCTCCAGGAGCAGAGCAGAGTGAGACACATCCGTCCTACGTGGCAGCCATAACCGGAAGTGAGGGGGGGGGTTATTTTTACTGAATAAACACATTTTTGGTTTATAAGTAATACCTAAAGCACGATTAATGTGATAATGACCAGTACTGGTTTCCTTTAAAGACCCCTTATTCTGCTCTTTTTTCCCCCACACGTTGACATGGCTTCTAGAGGTGTTGGCAAAATGTTTTTGACATGCTTTGGTCAGAACCCTTCAGAGTTTAATTACTGCAGTACCATTTTACACACAGGGAAGGAGGTCTCCTCAAAATGTGCTTTTTTTGGCATTTTTTTAAATGCTAATGCCAATTCACCCCACCCTCCCTCCTTCATCATTTCTCTGAGATCTCTGTTTTGATGTTGACGCCATGTTTGAGGCTAACGTTAGCTTTGATTGTCGGACCAAGTAACATGCTAGCTAAAACTGACGAAATTTTTAGAGTTTAAAGGCCCAAATAAAACATTATCAGAGACAGGGGTGTGTGGTTTGAGTGGTTTATAGCATATAATTGGTCCCTGAGGTGTAATAAGCACTAATTGCTAACGCTGCTAATAGCAGCTATCGGTGCTAATCAAGTAGGTGTCCGGGCCAGAGGATAGTGAACTATAATAGAAGTTAAAATACCATCTGTGAATAAAATATATGGTCATGGGGTGATAGATGATGTGGCTGTGAAAACGGGTATCTTGCAGTGATATATAGAAAATGGACATAAATGGACGTCTAATGGCTAGGCTAGCCAGTCCCTCCAGGATTTCACAATGTTGCGATTGCACCAATTCATGCGAAATCAGCCAATCAGCGCAACTATTGCATGACCTTGCAACTTTGTCCAATCACCGCAACTTTCCCGCAATTTTGGCCAATCCCCGTCATCTTCCCACCAATTTCACCAATCAAATTTAAAACGCTCAGTCTAACCAATCAAATGCATCGCTGCACCGCGTTCACTTCCATGTTTACAGTGAGTAGTGAGTTTATAGTTTACTGTGAGTAGTGAAATACATCAGCAAACAGAGTGTGTGATTTAAAAAAAAAAAACCACTCACCTACAAGGTTTTCAACACCGTCCCTTCCTCCGTCTCCCCCAGCCTGACCGTGGACGCCTCACCACGTCTCCGTACTGACCGCGTGTACGAAGCGCTGGGTTTGTGTTGAAAAAAAAATGCGCCTGTCCAAAAGCACCCTGTTGCGGGAGCGCGCTTGAGGAGAGTCTGCATCTGGTCAGTGAGCTTTAAAACTGTTAATCTCCGGTGTGGATGGACAAACGCAGCCACCCATCTCTACTCCCCCCGCTGTCCCGCTGTAAATGAAAGGTGTGTGTGTGTGAAGCCCGACGTGCAGCAAACAGACAAGTAGGCATGGACAGAGAGAGAATATTCTCTGTATTTTTTTCCCAGAAAAACACAGACTCCAATAGCCATTACAGTGCAACAGAGTAAATTATTTATTTTTTCTTCTTCTCTGCTCAGTACCGAGTGATTGGGAACCGTAGGGAGTTTTCAAATGAAGGCGCTGCCAATAATTTCCAAATCTCTACTCTTTAACATGCATTCAGTGCAGTTTAGCTGTTGTAATGGATATTGTGTTAATGTTGGTATTTGCTGTTGCACAAGAGTTTTTCTGTGTAGCAGAAGTTTCTGCTTAATTTACAAATCACTATAATAGGAAATGTTTGACAATCCTGAGCTTTTCTTGTATTGTTATATACAGGTACATCTCAAAAAATTAGAATATCATGAAAAAGTTCAATATTTTTTGTCACTCATTTCAGAAAGTGAAACCCATATACAGTATAGATTCATTACACAGAGAGTGATATATTTCAAGTGTTTATTTATTTTAATTTTGATGATTAATGCTTACAGCCCATGAAAACCCCAAATTCAGTTTCTCAAGAAATTATAATATTACATAAAATTAATTTTAAAAACTATTGTTTTAATAGAAATCAACATTTCCATGTATGTCCATGTACACACTCAATACTTGGTCGGGGCACCTTTTGGATTAATTACTGTATCAGTGTGGCGTGGCATGGAGATGATCAACCTGTGGCACTGCTTAGGTGTTACGAAGGTCCAGGTTGCTTTGATGGTGACCTTCAGTTCATCTGCATTGTTGGGTCTAGTGTCTGTTACCTTCCTCTTGACAATACTCCATAGATTCTCTATGGGGTTTAGGTCAGGAGAGTTTGCTGGCCAGTCAAACACAGTGATGCCATAGTCATTAAACCAGGTTTTGATACTTTTGGCAGTGTGGGGGAGTGCCAAGTCCTGCTGGAAAATAAGATAAGATAAGATAAGATAAGCCTTTATTAGTCCCACAACGGGGAAATTCCAGGATTGCAACAGCACAGGGATAGCAACACTCAGAGCAACAATCAGAAGGCAAGAAAAAAACAAGCAAGCAAGAGCAGCTAATATACATATGTACGTATTACTATAAAATATATATATATATACACACACACACAGACACACAGTGCAGAGCATTGTAGCTGGATGGAATAAATATATGAATATATGAACACACAGTGCAGAGCATTGTAGCTAGATGGAATAAATATGTAAATATATAAACACCCACAGTACGGAGCATTGCAGCTAGGTGGAATAAATATGCAAGTATATAAACACACACAGTGCGGAGCAATGTAGCTAGATGGAATAATATGTAGATATATAAATATATAAACACACCCAGTGCTGAGCATTGTAGCTAGATGGAATAAATATGTAAATATATAAACACACACAGTGCAGAGCATTGTTGCTAGATGGAATGAAACAGCATAACCGTCTACTTAGTTATCCTACATGGTATGATTATGTGCCCATACATATTCTCACCCTCCATAGCGACCGGTATGTTCCTAGTTGTATGCTGGAGGGGACCATTGTGTAAGTCTATTGCATCTTTTGCATTCAAAAAACTATTAGTTTGTTACGTCTTTTTGCTATCTCTGCGAGCAGCCCTGCTTAGGTTGTACAGTCTGACAGCCGTTGGTAGGAAGGACCTACGAAACCTCTCGGTTGTGCACCTGGGATGATGTAGTCTGCTGCTAAATGAGCTCCTCAGTGCATTCAGTATGTCCTGCATAGGGTGGAACTCGGACTCCAGCAGAGATGACAGTTTAGCCACCGTCCTTCTCTCTCCTATCTCCTCCATCGGATCAAGGCGCTGCCCCAGGACAGAGCTAGCTTTCTTAATCAGTTTGTTCAGTCTCTTCCTATCGGCTGCAGTAATGCCACTGCCCCAGCAGACCACTCCAAAAGTGATGGCTGATGCCACCACCGTGTCATAGAATGACTTCAGCAGCGCCCCTTGTACACCAAAAGACCTGAGTCTCCTCAGCAGGAACAGCCTGCGCTGTCCCTTCTTGTAGAGTGCATCAGTATTGTGTGACCAGTCTAGTTTATTGTTCAGATGAATACCCAGGTACTTATAGGATGTCACCATCTCGATGTCTGTTCCCTGTATATTTACTGGTACTGTGAGGGGCTGCCCATGCCTGCGGCAGTCCACCACCAGCTCCTTAGTTTTCCTCGCGTTGATCTGGAGGCAGTTCCGATGGCACCAGTCCACGAAGTCCTGGATAAGCCCTCTGTACTCAGCTTCATCTCCATTGGAGATGAGGCCAACGATCGCAGAGTCATCAGAGAACTTCTGTTGTTCTTCTGTTGAACTTCTGTTGTTGTTGAAATCAGCTTCTCCATAAATCTTGTCAGAACAGGGAAATGGTATACAATCTATTGAGTTTTGAGAGTTTCATTGACTTCTGTTTTCTGAAATTAATTCTCAAATGTTTCCATAAATCGGCGCCAGAGCCACTTGCTGGTTTCATCCAAAGACAGGACAGCAGCAGAGCCACCAGGAGTTCTGTTAACAATAACTGTAAAATATCCCACCGCAGAACCACATTTGGACAAACAGCTTTCTCTATAAAGGGCAGTCATATCTGGAACACAATGCCAAATGAAATTAAAATAATAACCGACTTTAAAACATTTACTACAAAGGTTAAAAACTGGCTGAAAAATAAACAAGAATGTACCCATGTATGAAATGATTGTCTGCAGGGTGAGAGTGAATGAAGGGAAGGAATGAGTGTTTGTTTATAGTGAGTGACGAAGGGAGGGAGACCTGAAATAGGCAAATGTGAACCAGGTTTTTATATTGTGTATTTATAATCTTGTTTGCATTGATGTATGTGGTTATTGTTTATTCTGTTTTCATTTTTTCTTTTCCTTATCCTTCTTTCTTTTTACCTGTTTCTTCTTTCTAAAGCCCATCCAGGGACAAGAGTTGCAAATTAGCTAATAGCTATACACTCTTTGTGCAACACATTAGATTGATTGTCATTTGATTAATTGTCTATGTTTATTGCACTGTCCCTGTCAAATAAACAAATAAAATAAATAAATAAATAAATGGCATTCACTTATACAGCGCTTTTATTCTCATCTCTTGATGACCAAAGCGCTTTACAGATCCTGCGATCCACCCATTCACACACATATTCACACACTGATGGCAGCATCATGAGGGAAGCATGAAGTGCTCTAAAATTTCCTGGTAGACGACTGCGCTGACTTTGGTCTTGATAAAACACAGTGGACAAACACCAGCAGATGACCTCTGTTCAGATAAAAGTAACTTACATTTCATTTGTAAATCAAAGTCCCAGAGTCTGGAGAGAAAATGGAGATGCACAGAGTCGAAGTTGCTTGAGGTTTAGTGTGAAGTTTCCACAGTCAGTGAGGATTTGAGGAACCATGTCATCTGCTGGTGTTGGTCCACTGTGTTTTATCAAGACCAAAAGCGCAGTCGTCTACCAGGAAATTTTAGAGCACTTCATGCTTCCCTGTGCTGACGAGCTTTATGGAGAAGCTGATTTCATTTTCCAACAGGACTTGGCACCCCCCAACACTGCCAACAATGTCAAAGCCTGGTTTAATGATCATGGCATCACTGTGGTTGACTGGCCATCAAACTCTCCTGACCTAAACCCCATAGAGAATCTATGGAGTATTGTCAAGAGGAAGATGAGAGGCACAAGACCCAACAATGCAGACGAGCTGAAGGTCACTATCAAAGCAACCTAGGCCTTCATAACACCTCAGCAGTGCCACAGGCTGATCACCTCCATGTACGCCACATTGATACAGTAACACAGGATTACAAAAATTATTTTTTTGTAAGTTGTCTGTGTTTTTTTCAACTGATTTAAGACAATTTTGCACCACTGAATCCGAAAATGACATCAGTTTCTCTCAATCAAGTGCTAAGTAAAAACCTGTACTTAGTACTTACTTACTGTGCATGCACCTACCTTTATATAAAGGTAAGTACATGCAAATTGAATGTTACGTCATCATTGTTCAAAATTCAGAGAATTTCAAGACATAAAAAAGAATTTTGCATCATATAAAGCAAAAATACCCATACATGTAAACAAAAACATAAAAAACAACGTGGCCATAATTCAAAAAGTTGACCTGATTGAGCAAAACCAATGTGATTTCTGGATTCAGCACATCAAAATTGTCCTAAATCAGCTAAAAAAAAACTTAGGTAATAAATTTGGTGTTGACCAGTGTAATTAATCCAAAAGGAGCCCTGACCAAGTATTGAGTGTGTACATGGACATACTTTTCAGTTGGCCAACATTTCTATTTAAAAACAATTTTTTAAAATTAATTTTATGTAATATTCTAATTTTTTTAGAAACTGAATTTGGGGTATTCATGGGCTGTAAGCTATAATCATCAAAATTAAAATAAACACTTGGAATATATCACTCTCTGTGAATGAATCTATATAAAACCCTAGGGTACAGAACCCTAGTACACAGACAGCCTCCGGTTATGCGCATGGTGAAGATATGGTCTGAGGAGGCAATGGACGCGCTAAAGGACTGTTTTGAAATCACTGCCTGGGAGCAGCTCTGCGATCCACATGGTGAGGACATCGATGGCCTCACTCACACCATCACGGACTACATCAACTTCTGTGTGGACAACACCATGCCCACTAAGATCATACGGTGTTGCTCGAACAACAAACCCTGGATCAACCCTGAGATAAAAACACTTCTGAGAGAGAAGAAGAGGATCTTCAGGTCGGGGAACAGGGAGATGCTGAAGTCCGTACAGAGGGGAGCACGGTGTGCTGCGTGGGTTTACTCCGGGGGCTCCGGTTTCCTCCCACAATCCAAAGACATGCATGTTAGGTTAATTGGCTGTTCTAAATTGTCCCTAGATATCTGTTTCCTATAGGCCCTTACAATAGAGGGTTAGTATTAGTGAAAGCGCTTTGAGTGGTCTTTGTGACTAGAAAAGTGCTATATAAGTGTAGGTTAGTTAGTTAGGGAGCTAAGGAGGAAGATCAGAGAAGGCAAGGACAGCTTCAGGAAGAAGATGGAGGACAAGCTGCAGTGGAGCGACATTGGCGGGGTCTGGAGAACCCTCAAAACCATCTCTGGGCTCCAGGTTACCTCCTCCAAGGCCACGGGGGGCAGGAAGTGGGTGAACAATCTGAACCTGTTTTTAAATAGGTTTGACCAACCGCCCTCCCCTCCGCCGGCACACCAACCACTGCTGCCTCTACAGTCATGGAGACCTGCTGTCCACACCCCCCTCCACCAACACTCCCCCACTTCCAGCACACAGCCCCCAACATGACCCTCACTCAGACCCAGGTGAGGACGGAGCTGAGGAAGATCAAGGCGATGAAGGCCTCGGGACCGGACGGCATCAGCGTGAAGCTCTTCAAGTCCTGTGCAGACCAACTATGTGGGATTGTGGAGCACATCTTCAATCTGAGCCTGAAGCTGGGGAGGGTACCACAGTTGTGGAAAACATCTTGTGTGGTATCTGTACCAAAGACTCCCCACCCCAGAGACCTGAACAGCTACAGGCCAGTGGCCCTGACGTCTCACCTGATGAAGACCCTGGAGAGACTGCTCCTTGCTCACCTCCGCCCCTGGTGGGACCAGCGATTGATCCACTCCAGTTTGCCTACCAGCATGGCATCGCGGTGGAGGATGCAGTGATCTTCCTCCTTCACCGTTCCCTGTCCCACCTGGAGAAGCCTGGGAACGTGGTGAGGATCATGTTCTTTCTCCAGTGTTTTCAACACCATCCAACCGATGATCCTGAGGGACAAGCTGCTGTACGCAGGGGTGGACCAGCACCTGTCATCATGGATCCTGGACTACCTCACAAATTGGCCACAGTTTGTGAGAACCCAGGACTGTGTGTCCGACACGATCATTGGCAGCATGGGGGCCCCCCAGGGAACGGTTTTGGCTCCCTTCCTGTTCACCCTTTATACTGTGGACTTCTCACACAGCACAACACACTGCCATCTGCAGAAGTTCTCTGACGACTCTGCAATCGTTGGCCTCATCTCCAACGGAGATGAAGCTGAGTACAGAGGACTTATCCAGGACTTCGTGGACTGGTGCCATCGGAACTACCTCCAGATCAACGCGAGGAAAACTAAGGAGCTGGTGGTGGACTGCCTCAGGCAAGGACAACCCCCCACAGCACCAGTAAACATCCAGGGAACAGACACTGAGATGGTGACATCCTACAAGTACCTGGGTGTTCATCTGAACAATAAACTAGACTGGTCACGCAATACCAACGCACTCTACAAGAAGGGACAGCGCAGGCTGTTCCTACTGAGGAGGCTCAGGTCTTTTGTTGTACAAGGGGTGCTCTTGAAGACATTCTACGATTTGGTGGTGGCATCAGCCATCACTTTTGGAGTGGTCTGCTGGGGCAGCGGCATCACAGCAGCCGATAGGAAGAGACTGAACAAACTAATCAAGAAAGCTAGCTCTGTCCTGGGGCAGTGCCTTGACCCAGTGGAGGAGATAGGAGAGAGAAGGATGGTGGCTAAACTGTCATCTCTGCTGGAGTCCGAGTCCCACCCTATGCAGGACATACTGAACACACTGAGGAGCTCATTTAGCAGTAGGCTACACCATCCTAGGTGCGCGACCGAGAGGTTTTGCAGGTCCTTCCTACGTACAACTGTCAGACTTTATAACCTAAGCAGGGCTGCACGCAGAGAGAGCAAAAAAAAACGTGACGACCTGATAGTATTGAATGCAAAAGACGCAACAGACTTACACAAATGGTCCCCTCCAGTATACAACTAGGACAATATCATTCACTACGGAGGGTAACAATATGTATGGGTACATATTCATACTATGTGGGGTAACTAAATAGACGGTTATGCTGTTTATTCCATCTAGCTACAATGCTCCGTACTGTGTATATATATTTATATACAGTATTTATGTGTACATATGTATATTCACTGCTCTTATTTTTATTTTCTTCTAAATCATTGCTCAAAGTGTTGCTATCCCTGTGCTGTTACAATCCTGGAATTTCCCCATTGTGGGACTAATAAAGGCTTATCTTATCTTATCTTATCTTATAATACATGGGTTTCACTTTCTGAAATGAGTGACAAAAAATATTGAACTTTTCATGATATTCTAATTTTTTTGAGATGTACGTGTAGAATATCACTGCAGTAAACTGGAAAAAGCATCTGCTTTAAAATTTGGAATTCTTCCCACAATTTTTAGTGCAAAAAACACTCTAAAAATACTGCAACTTTTATCGCAACTTTTTAAAAAGCTCCCGCAAATTCAGGTTTTTTGGCCCGCAACAATCATAAAAACATCCCGCAACATCCTGGAGGGACAGGCTAGCCGGCTCCTTTCTGTTTGTAGTTGGTTCAGAGCATTTCAGAGCACTTCATGCTTCCCTCTGCTGACAAGCTTTATGGAGATGTTGATTTCATTTACCAGCAGGACTTGGCACCTGCCCTCACTGCTGCCCTCACTGCTGCCAAAAGTACCAAAGCCTGGTTTAGTGACCATGGTATCACCATATTTTACTGGCCAGCAAACTCTCCTGACCTAAACCTCATACAGAATCTATGAAGTATCGTCAACAGGGAGATGAGACACCAGACCCAACAATGCAGACTAGCTGAAGGCCGCTATCAAAGCAACCTGGGCCTTCATAACACCTCAGCAGTAACACAGGCTGATCACCTTCATGCCATGCCACAGTGATGCAGTATTAATTCATGCAAAAGGAGCCCTGACCAAGTATTGAGTGTGTGCATGGAAATACTTTGTCGAACAACATTTCTATTAAAAAAATAATTTTTAAAAAAATTGATCATATGTAATATTCTAATTTTTTGAGAAACTGATTTTTAGGTTTTCATGACCTGCAAGCCATAACCATCAAAATTAAAAGAAATAAACACTTGAAATATATCACTGTCTGTAATGAATTTATATAAAATATGAGTTTCATTTTATGAATTGAATTACTGAAATAAGTCACCCTTTTGATATTCTAATTTAGTGAGATGCACCTGTAGTTGTGCTGATTTGCATTGCTATTACCAAAATGGGCCAGAATAATATAGGTTATTATTGTCAAGTCAACTGTGGATTAATGAATGAGCTAGAACAACAGATGTCCAGTAGGATGCCTAGAATTTACAAAGAACTCTAATGCCTCCCCAAAAAAAAAAAAAAAATTAAAAAAAAAATGCCATGCTCACATCGCTAACTAGCTCAATAGCTAAGTTAGCTGTACTGTAGCTATGTGAGCTCCAAAGCTCCGTGGGAAATTTCCTCTTGTCCTCTAAGGAGAGGGTGGACTAACCGGAGGCAGGTCTGTATCAGGTCTGTTAAGGAATGACATGATAACCTCACAGAAGTGAACAGCCAGTCACAGTCAAACAAGGTGTTTCAGACAGCTCTGTAGGCCTAGATTCTGTGGGAAAGGAGAACTCCTGTGCAGGAGGACTTTGGCCTGTTTCACTTTGTAGACCATATAGTGTCACAGAAATCCTACATAACCTACGAAAATAAGGGGGGCTAACCCATAGTAGGAGCTCTTTAAGAACATTTGCCCATCTACACGAGCAGGTTTATACAGTCCAGCTCCGCGTTGGTCCGGTGTGAGATCACCCTGACGGAGACAGAGTCCAGATGAAAGTTGTTGACTAGAGGAGGATTTGTGGAGTGTGATTCTCTCTGTGTGGGTGGGTGTGTTAACGACCTGTTTGGAAGGCAGAAACATATTTGTCCGATTACACACATAAAGAACTGCTGAAGTTTGGAAGCCTGTCCTGCTGCATGAAAAAGTTTCCTGTCCCGCTGTTTGTTTCCGTCAGATTAAAGTGGAACGAACTGCAGGAATTAACTGCAGGCGCATGTTGACTTTTAATGAGTTTAATGAGAGCAGACAGACTCATCATGGCAGATTTGCTCACTCGCATTTTAGTCTGTTTTCTTCAAGGGCTCTTTAGTCTGGTTTTGGACTGTCATAGTTTAGTTCAGTTTTATTGCCAGTTTACTTTATGAATGTTCTTATGCATGTTTACATGACTTTTAGTTAAGGGTATTTATAGTGGCTTAAATACAGCCTTTTGGGGGCTGATTACAATAATCCATAATCATTAAATGTAAGCCAGAAGGAACTAATGCGACGACACGGCATTCGTTTGACAGGAATCGCTACTCTCCAAGATGTACTCTTAGATATTTTCCCCAATAGTCACCAAGCTTGATCACAATGATCCTTAGGTAGGTCTGCATCCAAATTGTGTTCAAGATCAAAGATCAGAAGAACTAGGCATTTGGTATGTGATTTCAGGAAAATCAATATTCCTCCGAGGCAATTTCCCTAATTCTCAACAAACTCGCTCACAATCATCCTCTGGTTTGTTTGCATACAGGTTGAGCTCAAGGTCGTTGTCAAAGGTCAGGAGATCTGGCCATTTATGATTTCACAAAAATTGTTACTACTCCTAGGCAATTGGCTCAATGTTCAGCAAGTGCATGCACAATGATCCTCAAGCGGGTCTACTCTGCGTATAGGTTGTGCTTAAGGTCAAGATCAGGAGATCTGAGCACTCTTGGGGTGATATCCTCAGGCCTGACCTACTCCAGCGTTGATGGTCTATTTAGAGGAAAGTAGCACATTTACAAGGAAAATATATATATATACAAATAAAAAGCTACAAATTTACTGGAAACAAGTTTAAAATTTGCAGAAAAAAGGTTTCAAATATGCAACAAAAAAAATTTAAATTAACAAGACAAATTACAAGTAAAAAGTTTTAGCTGCAAGAATAAAACAAGAAAAAGATATGAAATTTACAAGACAAAATTATGAGAAGTTTAAATTTATGAGAAAAAAAATCAGAATATAGTTTGAAATTTTCGAGAAAAAATGAGAACTTCCAAATTTGAGGAAAAAAATCAAAATTTACAAGATCTTATTTCATATTTATGAGAAACTTCAAATTTCGCAGCAAAAAGTGTCAGATTGCACTTGAAAAAAGTTTCTAAATTATGAGAGTAATAACTGCATATTTTTAAGGAAGTTGTATCTGGAAAAAATGTTAGAATTTGTGAGACAAAATTCTCTTTTTAATAATGCGAACAAGCCAGTTTACGGTCACTGTCCAGCAGTTTTAAGGCTCTGATGTGTTTTACAACTCGTTCTGAGATGTCTGTGTTTTTCCTGCTCAGTGGGTCCTCTGCGGGTGGAGTTTAACACTCCTGTGAACCTGGAAGACGTGGCCCGAGACAACCCCAATGTGCAGAAGGGGGGTCGCTTCAAACCCAGCAACTGCGTGGCACAGCAGAAGGTAGCCATCATCATCCCGTTCAGAAAACGCGATGAGCACCTGAAGTACTGGCTCTACTACCTCCACCCCATCCTGCAGAGGCAGCAGCTGGACTATGGCATCTACGTCATCAACCAGGTATGCACTGGATGGGTGGGGCTTTCTCCAGGTGGACTGAGGGAATCAGATGGTTTGGAGTTTTTCACAGTCGCTGCAGCTGTTAGGCAAATCCTCACAACTAATGTGAGTAGTTACGTCGGCCCATTGACAGCAGTGGAGTTTTATTAAAATCAAAGGTAACAGGAGCAAGTGAAGGGTGAGTTTGATATGTTGCGGGGTTTTTCCACAAATGGGATCCCACCACATCTCAATATCAACCTCCAGAAAGTAACGATAATTCTCAGGAATTTGAACGTTTTTTTTTTTTTTTCAAATTTTTCAATGTAAAATTGTGACCCTTCTCTCTGAGCTTGTCATGTAATTTTTTTTTTTACTTTTTATCCCCCGCCAGTTGAAGCCCAAAGGGAGATTATGATATGGGT
Organism: Pholidichthys leucotaenia; assembly: GCA_020510985.1. Taxonomy (NCBI): domain Eukaryota; kingdom Metazoa; phylum Chordata; class Actinopteri; order Cichliformes; family Pholidichthyidae; genus Pholidichthys; species Pholidichthys leucotaenia. Next base: position 299,398,459 of record CM035840.1, read on the forward strand.
CAGTCAGTCCATCTGTCTGTCCCACTTTTGTGAAATCGACTCCTACAGTTTTGGTCCAATTGTTTTGAAACTTGGTACTGTGGTTTGATATATGTACATCTCCAGGACCCGGAGGCGTGCTGGCCGGATCATAGCCGATCCCTCACACCCTGGTCACGTACTGTTTGCCCCCCTCCCCTCTGGTAGAAGACTTCGGTCCATCCAGACTAAAACCTCCCGTCACATGAACAGCTTCTTCCCCTCTGCCATTAGACTGCTGAACACTAAGTGACTTATTGACTCTCGTGCACCATGTACAGCAGCTCAACCAGACTCATGTCAATCATCACTGTTTTCTTCCTGCATTACCGACTGCACTATATAGTTCTCCACAGTATCTGCTGCTGGCTAATATATATTTTAACTGTTGACCAGTATCACTTAATCTTATCCTACACTTTATTACATGTATAGTTTATTTCTCTTATCTTATCATGTTTAATGTTGCAGCATTGTACCGAGACAAATTCCTAGTTTGTGTACTACATGAACAATGGCAATAAACCTGATTCTGATTCTGATTCTGATTCTGATTCTGATTCTGATATACACTGAGGATATGCATATTGCAATTTGGTTCTGATCGTATGATTTTTGCAGGAATTGTAGCCCCTGACCAATGACCTCCTGTTTCACCTCACTTCATAGACAGTAACGTTAAAACGTTTTAACAGCTGCAATTGAAACACAAAAGAAGAGGTCGGTGGTGGTGGTTTTTTTCCTTTTTGAAACTTTTAGTAATCTGTGGATAAAATGTCTTGGATGTAGTGTTTCCTCTGGCTTAAAACCTTGGTGCAGTGGCAGCATATTTTTCCGGGGGTGGGTGGGTGGGGGCAGAAAACACATGACACTATTGTAATCGCAGGGTTTCCTCTGGTAACATTTCTGTGCGGCGGCCCGCCACGCTTGAAATTGTGCCACCACTCGAAGAGGAAATGTAAATTTATGAAAAAAATATGAAGAATGACGGTCTGCAAGCGTGCACACGAACAGCACCCGTGACTGTCATTTGCGCGGAGTTGAGAAGCGCCCCACCCGCGTGACAGTTCCAGTCGGTAGGCAGAGTGTCTCGCTCGTGTCACTGTCCGAGAGAAACATGAGCTTATTAAAGTACTTAAAATGCAGAAAAAAATCACAAGAGAGATATAAGCAGTGGAGGTATTTATCGTGGTTTTAACCTGCTAGTAATGGGAGCAATAATGAAGAGTCACTTAGCTAACAGGTGTGGTTAGGAGCTCGAGTAGGTTAATTTTGTCTTCTTTTTAATCAGTAGTTTTTTGTTTTTCTTATTTCCGACAAGAATAATATGATTTTTTTTTTTTACCTTTACCTTAGTTAATATTAATTAACTAATTTATGTTCATTATTATTTACCTGGCAAGTTAAGATGACCGAAATTCATGAAGTCAATGACTTTAATTCGTCAGCAGCCTTCAGACAAACTAAACGTGCCAACATTTGGATTTCAAAATAAGGGAGGTTTTTCCTGCTGTCTGGGTGGTGAGGAGAGTTCTAAAAAAAACTATAAATATATAGAAATATTATAACAGAAATAACTGCATCTTTGGTCCATCCATCCATCCATCTTCTTCTGCTTAATCCTTTTTGGGTTGCGGGGGCTGGAGCCTATCCCAGCATCTTTGGGCGAGAGGCAGGGTCCACCCTGGACAGATCGCCAGTCCATCGCAGGGCCAACACAGAGAGACAGACAACCACTCACTCTCGCAGTCACACCTAAGGACAATTTAGAATCCCCGGTTTGATGCCAATTAACATAACTTGCATGTTTTTGGCATGTGGGAGGAAACCGGAGAAATCCCGGAGTAAACCCACACAGACATGGGGAGAACATGCAAACTCCACACAGATCACTGTTGGTCGGGGCTGGGATCGAACTTGGTCCTTTAAGTTAATTTATTTCATTAAATACAATTTTTATTAACATTTTTTCTTTGAAATCAAAATTAAATTATTGTTCTGCTCTGGCTCTGGAAAATTATGGTCAAAAATGTAAATTTTTATAAGGAAAAAAGTAAAAAAATGACCACAATCCGTTTCAAATTTATTAAAAAAAAAAAAGTAATTTTATTTAAAAAATGGACAAAAATTAGCCATAAAATAATCCACAAATTTATAATAAAGTCTCAAATGTACAAGAAAAGTCAATTTTACAAGATGAAGTTACAAATTTAAGGAACATGGTTTCAGATTTCGATAAATTTAGAGATAAGTAGAAAATGATAAGAAAATTGTTATAAATTTTTGAGAAAACCCTCATGACATTCTTTGTTTTTCTATAGAACAAATGGAAGTGTTACTGCAGGGAACTCAGACTGTTGTGATTAACTTGTGATGTGACAGTAAAGTAGTATGTGGTCATTCCATTAAAGAGAGGCTTTAAACATCCTGGAAACCGACCATGAAACCTGCAGGGTTGAGAATTTTCCGCGGATCTGCGGATTTGATCATGTCTAGGGTCATTCACGTGAATCGTCTAAATTTGAGGAGAAAATTTTAGGGGGGGGGGGTGAGGTATGTTATGACTGGCGAGTCGTATTTTCGATCGGCTGCTAAAATCCACAGCGCAGAACACACTACCCAGCGAGATCAGTAATGTAATGTAACAAGGCCACTGATTGGCTGATACTTATTGAAGCAACCAATCGGCGATTTTGTTAGATTTCTTGTGTCATATCCAGCAAGTGCCTACAGGCATGAAAAGGAAGAAAAAAGGAAAGCGAAGGAAATGAAACAGAAAGAACTCAATCTTCAACATGATTCTGTGGCAAGCAAGGCAGCCCTGAAAAAGAACAGAGAAGCTGCAGCTAAGCAGGCACTGCTTGCCCACAGAAAATCAGAGAAGAGGAAGGCTACAGAGCGGCTCAAGGCTTTGGTAGCCAAGAAGAAGAAACTGCACAATTACTGTAGATGTGAAAAATACATTGACTTGTACATAAGTTCTTAGAGTAGTAGCACAGGCATGTAAATACGGAAGTGACATTTTCTATTTCTCAATCAAGTGTGACACTGAATCAAAACGGTATTGAACATGATTACACATGTGATGCAGCAGCAGATTAAAAAGGTAAACTATAAATGCATTTGTACTTACTTCTAACTTTAAATATAAGACCACATTTGAGCATTCAAAAACACCAGATTTCGTTAGCTTCTGGGGGGTGTTGCGTCCCCCAAGACCCCCGGCTTAGTTTCCTCTTTTTTCCCCCAACCCCATTCTCATCCCTGAACCTGAGAGTTCAGTGTGGAGTAAAGACTTTTGTCAAACAAAAGCTTTAAGGACACATACAGGGCATGTTCACTATGTTGCCAGTTGAAATATGTTATCAGTACTGACAGCATGCCTTATCTGAAGTGTTTTTTCCAGTCAGGGCGGAGCACAGACAGATCAGCGTGTTGTCCTTGACCATCTCTTCACTCTGTAACTGGAACTTAAAGCTGTCAGAGCAGAAATGAATCTCTGAACCCCCTGAGTTATTTTATTCATTTATTTACATATTTACATGGACTTCAGGGTGTGTCCATGGGGGTAGTTAAACGCTGAATTGTTATTGGATAAACAGCCACTGCTGTCCAATACTTTACTGAAGTCATCCTCCTATTGGTTAGAGAAAGGCTCCCCACACTGAAAATCCTCACCCCTTACTTACAAATTCCTCATTAATATTGCTAATGTGTTTATGTAGACATTACTGACAGCCAACTGATACAGTCTCTGAGGAGTTACTTTATATCCTAGCAAAGCTGTGGACAAAATAACTGGATTAAGGGTCCTTGGGCTGTCCAAACATGAGCAGTTGATAGAAAGCAAGAGGCTGTTAAGTCTGTGGGAGGAAATTTACCAAGGAACAGGGAGAACATGGAAACTCTGCACTGATACTATTCCTGATAATACTCCTGGTAAATAGGAGTTATGCATACAGACCTGTCCTGTATGACATCTGAAAATACTCATTTAACAAAAAAGCACATAGTCAAATTATATAATTACTAACAACATTTACAAGTGGTCTAGAAAAGTATTTGCCCACTTCTTTTTTTTTTTTTCCACAATATTTTTTATTGAACCTTTTTTTTTTTACAAACATGGCACAAACAGTCAGACACTAACACTAAAGTAATTTAAAAATTAAAAAGAACACTAACAACAACAACAACAAAAAAAGTGTAATAAAAACAGCAACAACCATTAACAAAAACAAGTCAACAACAATGCTCCTCTGTTTAGTCTAGGTAATCTATTACATAAGAATACATAATATAGACTTCCGGTTATGGCTGCCACGTAGGACGGACGTGTCTCGCTCTGCTCTGCTCCTGGAGAAAAAAATCGGCAAATAACTCTCTCATTTGGGACAGAACGTATCCCAGCATTTGGGCGAGGATATGTCGGCGAAGCCTAAGGCTGGAAAACCAGGAAAAGGAAAAAGCGAGCCGCCGAAACAGTCCAAATTAACGGACTTTCAGGTCTGTGACGCAGTAAACAAAACTCCATATATGGCGGAGGAGGCTGGCAACGCTGCGATTTCTGCGGGGAATGGCGCAGATGCGCTGATGGCAGCCATGAGTTCAATGAGAGCGGACTTTTCCTCTAGATTTGATGGGATTATGACAGCGCTGGAAGGAATAAGAAAGGAATTGGGTGACTGTGTAGAACGAACGGCGCAGATGGAGCTCCGTCTCGCTAGTGCTGAAGATGACGTCACCCGTCTTCAATTAAAGGTGCGCACTTTGGAAAAAAAAAATAAATCTCTGGAAGATAATATTTTGGATTTGGAATCTCGGTCGAGACAGAATAATTTGAGGCTGGTGGGTCTTCCAGAGGAATCAGAAGGTCGGGACGTATGTTCCTTTCTGGAAAAGTGGATTCCGGAGGTGCTGGGCAGCGAGGAGTTGCAATCAGCAGTGGTTCTGGAAAAAGCGCATCGTATTGGCCCACGGAGAGATAAGGGACCGCCGAGGACCTTAATTATGAAGTTTCTTAGCAACAGAGACAGGATGAAGATCTTCAACGCTGCACGTGCTAAAGGAGAGATTAAACACCAGGACCAGCAGGTGCGGTTCTACCCAGATTTGGCCACAGGAATCCAGCAATTGAGGAAGCAGTTTGATCCCGTACGTAAGGAGCTGCGCAACCTTGGGATTCGTCATGGTGTAATCTATCCTGCGAGACTGCTGACCACGTATGAGGGCAGAACCCACATCTTCAAGACCCCAGAGGAGGCGCAGGAGTTCATCAAGAAGATCAAAGAAGAAGAAGAGACTGGTGGGAGCTAAGCATGAACAAAATATAAGGTATAATAATTAAGCATTTGCACAGGCATCTGACTGACTTGAAGTAAATAGTAAGTTTACAAAATATAGATTGTATTATATATTAAAAAAACAAAACAAAAAAAAAAAAAAAAAAAAAAACTATGATGTACAAATTTGTTAAAAATTTTGGAGTTAAGTTGGAAAACTACAGAGGAGAGTTAATGTTACGTCATTAAAAGCAGTAGAGTTAGGGTGATTGGGAGGATGAAGAAGGAGTGGCTTAGGCTGTTCCCCGTGGGTGTGGAACGGTCGATGGCTATATCGGGAGACAGAATTTTTCTTTTGATTTTGGGGGGTTTGCCACAAGTGTGGGAAGGGGAAATTTGTTTGTGTGTAGTTTGTAGGATGAATGTTCAACCACTCATGTTTTTGCTTCTCTGTATGAGCATGTTTACACTGCAAGGTAATCCCAAACTCTCTATTGATCATGGACCAAAGTGTTAATCTTAATTTAACTTCATGGAATTGCAGAGGTCTACAAAATTTAAAAAAACTTAAACAAGTTATGAATAAAATAAAGGACATGGGTTCAAGAATTGTGTTTTTACAAGAAACTCATCTGATAGAGGAGGATGTTAAAAGAATTAGGAGCAGATGGCAGGGAAGTGTATTCACCTCTTCATTTTCATCCCGAGCCAGGGGAGTTATGACTCTCATACATAAATCAGTTCCTTTTCAAGTGAAAAATGTAATTGGAGACAAATTTGGAAGATATGTAATCATTCAAGGCTCTTTGCTATTAGAAAATATAAATCTTGTGAACTTATATGGTCCCAATATAGATGATCAGAAGTTCTTTGCTAATTTATTTCTCATCTTATCATCACTTACAGGGCAACATATAATAGCAGGGGATTTTAATTGTACATTGAATCCAGGTGTGGATAGATCAACAGGACTGGATTGTACGCACATTGGATGTAGGATGACTATTAATCATTTTATGAAAGAATTGAGATTGTTAGATATATGGAGAGAAATGAAACCACAAGTTAAAGCCTATTCTTGTTATTCCAGTACCTACAAGACATTCTCACGTATTGATTATTTTTTGATTTCCACAGAATTAAGGTCCAAGATTCAAAACTGCTTTTATGATAACATCGTGATCTCTGATCATGCACCCTGTTGTCTAATATATGTAGATAAAAAATTGACAAAGGAATCAGGTAGATGGCAATTTCAGCATAAATGGCTTCAGGATGAGGAATTTGTCAAGTATATAGAAAAACAGATAGACGAGTTCTTTGACATCAATACTACACAAACATCAGCATGTGTAAAGTGGGAGGCTTTCAAAGCTTTTATTAGGGGACATATTATTAGTTATACAGGATCAAAATCTAAGAAGACTCGAGAGGAGAGAGCTAAATTGGAACATAAAATTAAAAATCTTCAGGAAAAAGTGTATGCAGGAAGTGACCCAAGGTTGGAGAATGAATTACTGATTTTGAGAGCTGAATACGACAAAAAATCAGCGAATAGAGCTGCCTCGAGTCTTCTAAGATTGAAACAATCTTTTTATGAACAAGGTGAAAAATCAGGAAAATTATTAGCATGGCAGATTAAACAATTGGAAATTAAAACACCAATTACCAGTATTATAAGTAATGGACAGGTAGTTATAGATCCTTTAGAAATTAATAGAGCCTTTAGAGATTACTATGAAAAATTATATGATACCAAAAATGAACCTGATTTAACAAAACTAAATGGGTTTTTGAACGAACTATCTATACCGTGTATTCCAAATGAAAACAGGGAGATATTGGAGTCTAAAATTAGTCAAGAAGAAGTTGGGCTAGCCATTGATAATATGAAATCAGGAAAAAGTGCAGGACCAGATGGTCTTCCAGTTGACCTTTATAAAAAATTTAAGAATAAATTAATAAAACCTTTTTTGGAAATGGTTTTAGAAGCATTTCAAAATAATAATTTACCATCATACATAAATAATGCCTTAATTATACTGCTGCCAAAACCAGGTAAGCCCTCTAATAAATGTGAAAATATGAGAACAATAAGCCTATTAAACGCCGACCTTAAGATAATCTGTAAAATTTTAGCAAGACGAATACAAGAAATTTTACCAAATATTATTAATCGAGATCAGAATGGCTTTATAAAGGGTAGACAAGGCTTCCATAATGTAAGAAGACTATTTAATATTATTTATTTTAATAAAGAAGCACCGGATACAGCTCTCCTATCATTGGACGCCGAAAAGGCCTTTGATAGAGTTGAATGGCCCTTTCTTTTTGAAGTCCTACAAAGGTTTGGACTTGGAAATAATTTCATAAAATGGGTTCAAATAATATACAATAATGCTACAGCAGAAATCCTAACAAATAACAATATTTCAAAACCAATAAAAATCAATAGAGGATGTCGACAAGGCTGTCCACTTTCACCTTTACTGTTTACTATGGCAATTGAACCTTTAGCGATAGTGATACGTTTACATTCACAAATATATGGAATTAAAGTTGGACCAACAGAACATAAAATCTCCCTGTACGCCGATGACATAATTTTGTTTATGTCGAATCTAAAAAAATCAATTCCAACCTTGTTGAATTTAATAAAGAATTTTGGGGAAATATCAGGATATAAAATAAATAAAACTAAATCTTCAATATTAATGCTAAATGAGACCCAGAGAAATTACCCAGCCCCTGAGGTAAATCAATTCAATGTTGTAAATCAGTTTAAATATTTAGGAATCCAAATTATGCCTAAGCTAGAATCAGTCGCCAGTGTCAACTATGAAGCCTTAATGTCAGATATCAATGAGTTAACTCAGAGATGGATGTCACTACCAATGTCGATGATCGGGAGAATCAATATACTTAAAAGTAATATTTTACCTAAAATACTTTATTTATTTCAATACATTCCCTTATCACCACCTTTAGATCTATTCTCAAGAATAAAAAAAAAGTTAGTGGAATTTATATGGAACAACAGGAGGGCTAGATTACGTTTGTCTTTATTATATTTACCATTTGATCGTGGAGGTCTGAAATGTCCAAATTTTATGTTGTATTATTGGTCGGCACAACTGAGGTCTATGACATATTATTTTTCATCAAATGATCTCCCTCACTGGACTGAAATGGAATCATACAATTTACCTTTACCTCTTCCCATATTCATATACTCAGATTCGGCAAAAAAATTACAAAAACAAGTTAAAAATCCATTTGTAAAGCATATGATCAAAATATGGTGTGAAGCTAAAAACTATTTAAAAGAACCACAGTTATTGTCACAATTTAGTCCAATATGGGGTAATCAATATTTTAAACCAGGGAGAGCGGACGCTGTATTTAAAGTATGGAATTTAAAAGGGATACAAAAGATTCAGGATTTATATTTGCCATGTGCAGACAACATAATGTCTTTTGAAGAGCTGAGGATCAAATTTAATCTCAATAGAACACATTTTTTTAAATATCTTCAACTTAGAAACTTTATTCGATCAAATCAAAATAAAGCTCTCACTCGACCTATTTATTCATCCTTGGAAAAAATGATGATGAAAGATAGTAAAAGAAAGGGTATTATTTCAGAGTTTTATAACTCACTGACACTATCTTCAAGTGAAAATTCACTGAAAAGATTAAACTACTGGAAAGAAGATCTGCAAATTGAAATTTCAGAGGAACAATGGGAATTGGCTTGTACAGAAGCTCAAACCAAATCAATAAATGCACGCCTTAAATTGATACATTTCAAATGGTTAATGCGGATGTATGTTACACCGGAGGAGTTAAATAGATATAACAAAAATATACCAGATACATGCACAAAATGCATGGAAAGTAAAGGAACCCTATTTCATTGTTTATGGGAATGTAGATTAATAAGAATGTTTTGGGAAGAGGTGAGGGTAACAATTGAAAAAATAATCTCAAAACAAATCATATTGAATCCTAAACTGTTTTTGTTGGGTCTGTACCCAGAAAAGCATAATTTTAATAAAAGTGAAAGAACATTCATAGACCTCAGCATGCTTAATGCCAAAAAATGTATTGCACTATTATGGAAAAAGACTCATAGACCAGATGTGACTCAGTGGTTAAGACAGATGTTAACAAACCTTCCATTAGAAAGAATAACATATATACTAAAATCAAAGGAAACTGTGTTTGAGAATATATGGAGACCTTTTATTGATTATGTAAAAAATTTAAACATAACTCTTGAAGAAGAAGGTGAATGATGTGTGTGGACCTTGTAAATTCCAAACTGGTGAACATAATATGTATACTTATGTATTGGATTGTCTAGACTAAACAGAGGAGCATTGTTGAAGACTTGATTTTGTTGGTGGTTGTTGGTGTTTTTAGTGCATTTTTTTTTTGTAGTACTTTAGTGTTAGTGTTTGATTGTTTGTATCATGTTTGTTAAAAAAAAAAAAAAAAGGTTCAATAAAGATATTGTGGAAAAAAAAAAGAATACATAATATACATTCACCAGCTTGCAATTTGCAAGGTCCACACATATCATTCACCTTCTTCTTCAGAAGTTATGTTTAATTTCTTTACATAATTAATGAAAGGTCTCCATATATTCTCAAACACATTTTCCTTTAATTTCAGTATATATGTTATTCTTTCTAGTGGGAGGTTTGTTAACATCTGTCTTAACCACTGAGTCACATCTGGTCTATGAGTCTTTTTCCACAATAGTGCAATGCATTTTTTGGCATTAAGCAAACCGAGGTCTATGAATGCTCTTTCACTCTTATTAAAGTTATGTTTTTCTGGATACAGACCCAACAAAAACAGTTTAGGGTTCAATGTGATTTGTTCTGAAATTATTTTTTCAATTGTTACCCTCACCTCTTCCCAAAACATTCTGATTTTTCTACATTCCCATAAACAGTGAAATAGGGTTCCTTTACTTTCCATACATTTTGTGCATGTATCTGGTATGTTTTTGTTATATCTATTTAACTCCACTGGTGTAACATACATCCGCATTAACCATTTAAAATGTATCAGTTTAAGACGTACGTTTATTGATTTGGTTTGAGCTCCTGCACAAGCCATTTCCCGTTGTTCCTCTGAAATTTCAATTTGCAGGTTTTCTTTCCAATAATTCAGTCTTTTCTGTGAGTTTTCACTTGAGGATAGTGTCAATGAGTTATAAAACTCTGAAATAATACCCTTTCTCTTACTATCTTTCGTCAAAATTTTTTCCTAAGATGAATAAGTAGGTCGGATGAGAGCATTATTTTGATTTGATCGAATAAAATTTCTAAGCTGAAGATAATTAAAAAAATGTGCTCTATTAAGATTGAATTTAATCCTCAGTTCTTCAAAAGACATTATGTTATCTGAGCGTGACAAATATAAGTCTTGAATCTTTTGAATCCCTTTTAAATTCCATACTTTAAATACAGTATCCGCTCTCCCTGGTGTAAAATAGTGATTACCCCATATTGGGCTAAATTGTGACAGTGAGTGTGGTTCTTTTTTTTTTTCCACAATATCTTTATTGAACCTTTTTTTTTTTTTTTTAACAAACATGATACAAACAATCAAACACTAACACTAAAGTACTACAAAAAAAAAATGCACTAAAAACACCAACAACCACCAACAAAATCAAGTCTTCAACAATGCTCCTCTGTTTAGTCTAGACAATCCAATACATAAGTATACATATTATGTTCACCAGTTTGGAATTTACAAGGTCCACACACATCATTCACCTTCTTCTTCAAGAGTTATGTTTAAATTTTTTACATAATCAATAAAAGGTCTCCATATATTCTCAAACACAATTTCCTTTGATTTTAGTATATATGTTATTCTTTCTAATGGAAGGTTTGTTAACATCTGTCTTAACCACTGAGTCACATCTGGTCTATGAGTCTTTTTCCATAATAGTGCAATACATTTTTTGGCATTAAGCAAACTGAGGTCTATGAATGTTCTTTCACTTTTTTTTTTTCCACAATATCTTTATTGAACCTTTTTTTTTTTTTTTTTAACAAACATGATACAAACAATCAAACACTAACACTAAAGTACTACAAAAAAAAAAAAAAAATGCACTAAAAACACCAACAACCACCAACAAAATCAAGTCTTCAACAATGCTCCTCTGTTTAGTCTAGACAATCCAATACATAAGTATACATATTATGTTCACCAGTTTGGAATTTACAAGGTCCACACACATCATTCACCTTCTTCTTCAAGAGTTATGTTTAAATTTTTTACATAATCAATAAAAGGTCTCCATATATTCTCAAACACAATTTCCTTTGATTTCAGTATATATGTTATTCTTTCTAATGGAAGGTTTGTTAACATCTGTCTTAACCACTGAGTCACATCTGGTCTATGAGTCTTTTTCCATAATAGTGCAATACATTTTTTGGCATTAAGCAAACTGAGGTCTATGAATGTTCTTTCACTTTTATTGAAATTATGCTTTTCTGGGTACAGACCCAACAAAACCAGTTTAGGATTCAATATGATTTGTTTTGAGATTATTTTTTCAATTGTTACCCTCACCTCTTCCCAAAACATTCTTATTAATCTACATTCCCATAAACAATGAAATAGGGTTCCTTTACTTTCCATGCATTTTGTGCATGTATCTGGTATATTTTTGTTATATCTATTTAACTCCTCCGGTGTAACATACATCCGCATTAACCATTTGAAATGTATCAATTTAAGGCGTGCATTTATTGATTTGGTTTGAGCTTCTGTACAAGCCAATTCCCATTGTTCCTCTGAAATTTCAATTTGCAGATCTTCTTTCCAGTAGTTTAATCTTTTCAGTGAATTTTCACTTGAAGATAGTGTCAATGAGTTATAAAACTCTGAAATAATACCCTTTCTTTTACTATCTTTCATCATCATTTTTTCCAAGGATGAATAAATAGGTCGAGTGAGAGCTTTATTTTGATTTGATCGAATAAAGTTTCTAAGTTGAAGATATTTAAAAAAATGTGTTCTATTGAGATTAAATTTGATCCTCAGCTCTTCAAAAGACATTATGTTGTCTGCACATGGCAAATATAAATCCTGAATCTTTTGTATCCCTTTTAAATTCCATACTTTAAATACAGCGTCCGCTCTCCCTGGTTTAAAATATTGATTACCCCATATTGGACTAAATTGTGACAATAACTGTGGTTCTTTTAAATAGTTTTTAGCTTCACACCATATTTTGATCATATGCTTTACAAATGGATTTTTAACTTGTTTTTGTAATTTTTTTGCCGAATCTGAGTATATGAATATGGGAAGAGGTAAAGGTAAATTGTATGATTCCATTTCAGTCCAGTGAGGGAGATCATTTGATGAAAAATAATATGTCATAGACCTCAGTTGTGCCGACCAATAATACAACATAAAATTTGGACATTTCAGACCTCCACGATCAAATGGTAAATATAATAAAGACAGACGTAATCTAGCCCTCCTGTTGTTCCATATAAATTCCACTAACTTTTTTTTTATTCTTGAGAATAGATCTAAAGGTGGTGATAAGGGAATGTATTGAAATAAATAAAGTATTTTAGGTAAAATATTACTTTTAAGTATATTGATTCTCCCGATCATCGACATTGGTAGTGACATCCATCTCTGAGTTAACTCACTGATATCTGACATTAAGGCTTCATAGTTGACACTGGCGACTGATTCTAGCTTAGGCATAATTTGGATTCCTAAATATTTAAACTGATTTACAACATTGAATTGATTTACCTCAGGGGCTGGGTAATTTCTCTGGGTCTCATTTAGCATTAATATTGAAGATTTAGTTTTATTTATTTTATATCCTGATATTTCCCCAAAATTCTTTATTAAATTCAACAAGGTTGGAATTGATTTTTTTAGATTCGACATAAACAAAATTATATCATCGGCGTACAGGGAGATTTTATGTTCTGTTGGTCCAACTTTAATTCCATATATTTGTGAATGTAAACGTATCGCTATCGCTAAAGGTTCAATTGCCATAGTAAACAGTAAAGGTGAGAGTGGACAGCCTTGTCGACATCCTCTATTGATTTTTATTGGTTTTGAAATATTGTTATTTGTTAGGATTTCTGCTGTAGCATTATTGTATATTATTTGAACCCATTTTATGAAATTATTTCCAAGTCCAAACCTTTGTAGGACTTCAAAAAGAAAGGGCCATTCAACTCTATCAAAGGCCTTTTCGGCGTCCAATGATAGGAGAGCTGTATCCTCA